>CALSBV010012170.1:1364864-1374965 GCA_943590825.1 Bovichtus diacanthus
TCTCTCTCTCTCTCTCTCTCTCTCTCTCTCTCTCTCTCTCTCTCTCTTTCTGGAATATTCCATTAAGCAGAGAAAAAAAGGGTCACCTGGGCTCAGCCAACCTGCTGAGAGAGAAATTTAATGTACTTTCTACACCAATCAATACCCACCGTGTGGAGAGGATAGAGGGTTGTTGTGGTTAGACGTATGTGACATGGCATTGTCCTCAGAGCTCCGAGGGTCATCACGCACGTGGCATCTGAAAACTTTAGATAAAAAGCATTATATGTTTGCTAAATCAGCCTTTATTGTATCTCTCTCTGGGTGACCTACAATATATATATATATATATATATATATATATATATATATATCTGCCCCATGATTCGAATTTTCTCCAGCATTTAATGGATTCTTCCCGGTCCCTTGCTACACCCTTCCCCTCCCAACTTCTAACTTCTAACTTCTAATCCTGCTGACAATCAGACAAACAAAGCAACAAAGCGAACAGAAAAACATAACCATCATTTGTCTTTTCATGCCACTCTTTTCCTATCCGGTCTCCGTGTGTATTGTGATGCTGGATCGCATATCCTGCGGTAAACAGTAATTGCAGTCAATCTCCTCCCACACACGTTCAACCATGACCATCACGTTTGCATACTTCACATGCTATCAAATAATTAAAGGCAGCATAAAATAGACACAAAAAAAAGAAAGTGTGATTCGAAAACAATGTAAAAAAAAAGACAAGATTGTTGAGGAAAAACATCCAGTTTTTGGGGGGTTTTTTTGCATTGGTTTGACAAGTGATTATGCAACATGACCTCTGTGCAACATTGCAGAGCATCAAAATGCCCAAGCTGGGGGAAAAAGCAAGGACATAAACTTGTAATAACAAATAAGCATGAGGTGAAAGTCTGAGAGAGCTGCAATAGCAGGCGAGCCAAATACAACAGGACAACTGCTCATGTTCACTTGTTCGTCGAGAGCAAACATGCTGACAAACACCATACTGGGATACAAGAACAAATTAAACACGGCACAAACTCAGAGCTGAGTTAGGCAGATTTCTATCCCTGATTACGTTGTTATTTTTTTTGGAAACACATCTGCAAAGTACTGACTGTGAACTGAAAAGAAGAAGTTTGATTTCCAGAGGGTGGCCAGTCGCCTTTTCGCCCCATATAATACGCCACAGCTCCGGCTCTGCGCTGTGCATATTCCGAAACGTTTGCGTGAGTAAGATGTCAGAGGGAATCACTGAATCATCCTACATATCAAATTTGACAGGCAAAAACATTGTCTTCTTTCTAAGACATGTACAATCACTCTAAGAATAGAAATCCTCAGGGGAGAGTCAGCTGCCAGGATATAAATCAATCACAAAACAGCATTATGCATTATGTTTGAAGCTTCTGAAAATGGCAAAAAAACAAAGTCGAGATGGTCTTTAGGTATCTTTAATGTGTATTAATGTGCCTACAGAAATGTATTCACCCATCGCGGTATATATAAAACATTCAGTATTTTACCTAAATATGTAATATGTTGGCTATTAAAATGCAACCCACTCACAGGTTGCTACGCCTCTGCTTGGCAATCAGTTAGCGGGAGGAACATAATTAAATGTAATTATTTTTGCTGGACATACAAACTACTTTGAACAGCTATAATGTTGGCTTTTCTCCTTCAAGATAGTGTGCGTGATGGCTAATTCTGGATTGGATGCAAATTTGTAAAAATAAAAGAAATTAAAAAAAAAGATTCTCCATTGAGTTCGATCGTTCTGCTGTTTATACGCTCGATATATGATGAGAAGTACTGTATATCTGCTTGGCTCTAATATGCTTTTCTTGTCTTGAACACAAATCATCGCAGGCCCACTGTGTTTGTGTGTGGGTGGACCTGCATATGTGCATATGTGTGATGAGTGGGAGCTGGGGCACAGCTGGGGCCTCGGCTTTCTCTCTGAACACCATCTTCAAGCCTTTTTACATCTCATTGGTTTTTAGGCTCCTTCTCTCTACAACATCTGTGACCGGCTCAAGCACGCTTTTGTTTTTCTCTGTCTCCTATCCTATGCCTACTATTGTGAAATCCGGCGTTTCTGCAACTGATTTCACTACTGTACCCCTTTTAAATATGTATTCAGCCAAGTACCCCAGACAAGTGCAAAACATTTTAATTGGAAAAAAAAGTCCTGTACAAATAGGAACAGTACAGCGCTGCGCCGTCAGTGTTTCTTTTAACAAACAACAAACTTGTAACTGTGAACACTTAAACGCTGCATTTAAAATGTTTAGAATCCATCACTAAATTCATGGTGAACCAATGGTTTGTCATCATGCAATGACACTAAGGACGGCATTGTAGTTGCATTGATAAGTGAAACAGAGAAACGTGGGTTTCTTTTTCACTTCTTCCTCTCTGTTTTCAGTTGTATTGCTGCTACGTTTCAACTAAAAGGCAAAGTCTGAAAAGTGAAGCCAATGCGGAAGAGCCTTAAACCTGCATTCTCTCTAACATCCAGCAGGAAGCAGTAAAGAAGGCGGGTTGTATAGAAGTCTATGAGAAAATGACCCTACCTTTCACTTGATTTATTACCTCAGTTAACATTTTCCTAATGAGTTCATGGTCTCAATCGCTATTTTCAAGTCTTCTTCAATACAGCATGATGTTCATGTAGTAAATGATGGTCCCTTTGGAGTAAAAGAGACATTAAAGCAGCGTGTTCTTGAGGGTGTGGCTACCTTGGTTGTTTTTGTCTTACAACTTTAACCCATTCATGGTGTGTTTTCAGTTCATGAAAGTTAATTGTAACATTTTGCTCACCTGAAAATGTCTTGTTCAGTGTTTGTTTGTACTTCGCTCCACCCTCTCGTGTCACGTCTGGTTCCAAACAACCAAGATGGTGACAGCCATAGTGCCACATTTGAGGCTTCAAAACCGTAGTCCATAAACCAATGGGCCATGTCACAGAGACTACTTCCGCTTACAGTTTATGAATTTGGCCACAAAGTGATTTACTTGACTTTCGTCTCTCACTCAACATCAAAAACTGGAAAAACGTAATAATGAGCGTGACAGCATTTATTGTAGCATTTGACAGTTTACGGCAGTTAGCAATTATATTGAAAATATAATTGCAGTACTCCAAAGTACCCCTAGGAGTACTAGCAACCCCATTTGACAAAACACTGGTCTATTGCATGAACAACATGCCTTCTCTGCCTTCACTATGATTATTCCCCATAGTACTAACTCAGCCGAGCCATCCTCCAGGAAAGGAACAGCAGAAACTGACAGGTCTAATAACAAGTAGCAGCAGACACCTGCACCCTCATCTGTACAGTTAACCTGTTAAAAGTGCTTGTCTGTCTGCATTTGAACTTGAAGAATCTTCCTTTCCTTGACTCCCCACTCTGAACGCACACACATGCCAACAAGACAAGTGCACTTTTGGTATTTGACAAGCCCATTAAGAAAAATAATAGCCCTGCCGAGTGGCATTTCGAGCTCCGGATCAATTTAATTTTGGTTAATAAACTTCAGCCATCAAATCAGGTTGTCAAGCTCCTCTGAGCAGATAATGCAGGAGGAGAGCAGACAAATTAAGATTGAACTTTGTGTTGTAATTACTACCTTTCTCTCATTTGAACGTCACAAATACTGCCGGGGAAAGAAAAAAAAAAGCTCCACAGTGGGTCTCTGCTGCCCCCTGTAGGAGCAATACTCAATGAATTATGACTACTATAACACTAAATGTCTCCTTTGAGGAAAAAAAAAACAACTTCATGGGAAGATTTTCATGTAATGATAAAAAGTGAAGTTAATAATTATGTAGTACATAAAGAGCATACTGGTTTTTATATTTCTGGGTACCTAATGCATTTTTTTGGTCTCACAGACACGTGAGACGCAGGACTGATCCGGAGCTCGAAATGCCACTAGGCAGGGCTATTATTTTTCTTAATGGGCTTGTCAAATACCAAAAGTGCACTTGTCTTGTTGGCATGTGTGTGCGTTTAAGATACTGTATATAATATGTATAGATAAGTAAAAAGGAGTCAATCTGTTGCATTCTCATGTTACACATTGTGCTTATTCTCTATGGCTGTTGTAAAAAAAAATATATATATACACAGAGGAAGTACATTGTGTCAGTTTCTACCCAGTTCTACACTGCCATCTGGTGGCACATTGCAGGAAAACCTACTTGAACATAATCTAATTTAATCAATTTTTTTTTCCTTTTCATTTGCTCAAACACGCGGGCCTAAACTGAGAGTCGCTTATATATATATATATATATATATATATATATGATATACAATATATATATTATATATATATGATATACAATATATATATGATATATATATATATATATATATTATAATATTTTATAGTTTATATATATATATATTATAATATTTTATAGTTTATATATATAATATTTAAATTTAAGTTTAAATTTAAATAGTTGCAGAATGCTCGGACATTTACAGAACGTTACAAAAAACATTCAACAAAAAGCAAATATCATCATGGAAAGAAAAACACAACTTGTGGTCAATTTAATATATTCTTTCAATCAATCAGTACACAGTGGACAATATGAACCGGTTCAACCTTAATTTGTGCTTGTGAGTGTTGATACTTTACATGGTCATAGCACGGGCCATAAAAGACGAGAACAATGGTACAGCTTTTGTACTGCATTCTTTCTTCACCAAAGAACCAATAAAGACATTTAAAAAAATCACCCAAACTCAGAATACTCATCTCTTTATAGATGAATAAGGACTGATTGCTGCTGAGTTGTGCATTGGAGTTTCAAACGGGTGCATTAGAGATTCATAATTATGCAAGTCATTTCTATCAGCTGTGAATATATTGTCTAATTTTGTTTAACACAGTTAATCCAACAGTTTTGGGTCTTTCTATGAGATCTACGTTGACTGTTTAAAAAAAACAAGAAAAGAAAAACGGTGTGAAACGTGTGTGAAACCAATGAAAAAGTGTCTCCAAGTTCCATTGTTTTATTATGTGACCCCCAAAATGATGATTTGTACATCAAATAGTCACCCAGTGTTATCTGGAATTCTCGAAGGAGACTTTTGTTTTTTCTCGTATGCCTCCACGTTGAACGGAGAAAAAATAAAACTGAGAAAATTCTGGATGAATTAAAGTCTTGCTCTACTCGTCCGTGCGAGACGTGTTAAGGAGGAAGTATTTTAAATAATAACGTTTCAGCGAAAATGCATGTGTACAACAAATGATCATTTTGGGGGTCAAGCATTCCTTTAATCTTTATGCAGACAGCTTCAGGTGTTTCTCAAAGTTAATCCCTGTTTGATTTTCTATTTGTCTAAATAACATTGTAAATCAATTCAGCTTTTTAACATGATTTAACATTTACCTGACTCCCTTCGGACCGCAGCATTTGTAAGGGCAGTTTTCGTCCTCGACCACAGGTCTGGTCAGGAGACATGCTATGTCATCAGAACAAAGCCTCTGTTATGTCTCCTTACACCCTTTCAACAGCAAAAATATCATCTCTAGTTATTGGGTAGCTTGTCAACTGTTGCTCAAACTGTGTATTTTAAAAATGTTATTCTTTTCTGCTGTCATTAAAGGTATAAACTGTTGAATTATGGACTTATGGACACACAGAGAGGTGGTAGAAATATGAAGTTTAACTTTAGTGAGGACTCCCCACTCAAGAATGAACTAATACAAATATAATGTCACACAGCCACATATTCTAGATTAAAGCTAATATTTTGTCTATGGCCTGTCCAGGGCACAGAGAAGGTAGGCTGACTATCAAGACCCAGAAAGAGAAAAGCAAGTCACCACAAGGTATTCTGCAATTTCGAGTTGTAGCTGCGTTTAGGAACCAGTTTGATCATCTTTCTCCAAAATAACAAGATGGTGTCGCGTTATTTATGTATTCAACAGCAATATTATACTTGCCAGCAGCAGTTACCTGAACATGTTGGGAAGGCCTTAAGGACACATAGATGTGTGTTGGTGGTAAAAGTTGAAATGTATCTACTCTGGTTTCTCAAATGTTCCCATATTCTTCCCCTCCAAGACTGGAGGGAGCATGGTTGCTGTCCATGGTGCTGAACCTCGGTTTTTTCACTTTGGTAGCAGCAGGAGGGACAAACGAGACAAAAGCATTTCATTATCAAATGAACGACGTCGGTCTGAGAACTGATGCGCTCCGCTGACGTCTGTTCTCGGTGCAACGTCAAACTCAATTGTCGCCAAGTACCAAGAACCTCCTCATTTCCATGCAAATGAAAACACCAAATGACCAGGCAAAGTGCATTTCAAGGTCATGAGCACACCAATATGTTGTAGCACTGCTTGCGCCGCCATAAAAATGGGGCCTATTGGTTCAGTCACATTACCATTAGTGCCACTCAAATGACTTCATTTCTTGCACTGAAACAGAATATAGTGGATCCTGCACAGTATGCATTCAGAATAGTGTAGTTACAATATATTGGCTCGATCTCCTCAATACTTTTTTATGGTCCCACAAAGTGTCTGAAAGGACTGACTGATGGAAACACAATAATAATAATAACAATAATAACGACATCCCTTAAAAGCGTCATGAATGTTTTTCTTTTTTCCCAAGTCACAAAAGATTATAGGAGAGTCATAGAAGGATTGACGTTTTTTATTAAAACATAACTGAATTAAGATAAAAAATTAAAAAAATGCTTTTTCCCAGTGAAAAGTCCCATTCATTTCCACCTGCTGATTATGCGAGAAGTTGAAAGGAAGGCTGGTGAAAAACGAACAAATAACAAAATAAACCCCTATCTCTCACCAAACTCTGTTTCTTACCCAAATGTCTGTAGACTGATTTTCATACTGTCGTAAATATAATCTGAAATTCAGTGGACATTAAAGCCACTTTATACTCAATAGAATCCTTTATTTAACCAGATGAGTATTTTTGACCTGGCAGTGTGTTGTGGCACTCCCTCATTCTTTGGTACATACTGTTGTCTCCCTTTTGCCGTTTATTTTTTAGCTGAATGTTGATTGGAGGTTTTTCAGTTCACCTGTCGGCTCCTGATTAATAATTCAGAGCAGCTTGGTGCATTTCCCCTCTCGGCCAATCAGAGTGTGACGACGCCCTTTCTGTAGGGCTTAAGAGAGGTAGAGAACTGCCTAGGCAGGGCTTTCTGATCCTTCTGCTACGTAATGCAAACCTCATTTGAGCAGATAGTGTCGACCAGAAACTCTGGTCTTTAGGCTTTTTTCAAACTTCTTTGATGACTTAAATTTTCTGATTGAGGGTGATTTGAAAATTTCAGAAACCTAGATGGAGCGAATACCTTTCCACTAGCTTACCTGCATCTGGGCCGAGTTTATGATTGCCTAACGATAAAAACGATAAAGAATTATTATTATATATTTGATGTATTTTTATCGATACCCCTTTCACACACCGAGGCGTTTATATATTATTGAAGAAGTATGTTACATTATTATGAAGGAAGCTTTTTTTTTTTTTATTGTGAAGGAAAATTTGTTTCTCCAAGTAAATATTTGTTTTTATGTTTATGTGGTTGGGAACAGGTTCTCAGGCTTCTTCCCGATCAGCCAAAATCTGGGGAATCAGTCCCGCCACAGTGTAAACGGCAGCAACAAGCACACTGGTAAATTCTCTGGGCAGATAATATGGCCGGCATCTTTAACATTAATAATGGGCAAACAAACCTCCATCAACTTTTGACAACGTTTGAGCACCAAGCATCACCGACGTAAACACATTCATACCAACTTTACATGCAACACCGGCGCTCTCATTTCAAACCACCTCTTAGCTTTAGGAAAATGTCTCCATATATTTCTTAAAGTGACAGAGAAAAAACACACGGGACTAGTCGCAAGTCACAAGACGAGGATGACGAGTGTGTGGAGAATGTAATGATGATGGAGAATGTAATGAAATGTCAAAGGTTTCAGGCCAGAGAAATCAAGTTTCTCATGGTGTGGATCATGGTGAAGCGTGACAAAGGTCAGTGTGAGTGAGTCACTGTTACTTTTACTAGCTTGCTTTAGTTCATTTATAATTACCCAATCTACTGTTTTAGTAACTTGTCATTAGTCATGGGCCCAAAGGGTATATTCTTGCAGCCAGGTTTTTATATTATAGCATG
Source organism: Bovichtus diacanthus (assembly GCA_943590825.1). Lineage (NCBI taxonomy): Eukaryota > Metazoa > Chordata > Actinopteri > Perciformes > Bovichtidae > Bovichtus > Bovichtus diacanthus. The sequence goes on from CALSBV010012170.1 coordinate 1,373,039, forward strand.
CTATCAAAACCTTGTGGGAGGTGTAGGTGTTGAATACTAACAAAATTATCATATTTACATCTTTGTTAAAATGAAGAGAAGCGCAAATTCGACCAACACGTACACCGAGCAGAGGTAGGTACGGTAGGAATATGGATGGGCCACCTCATGTAATGTTACAGAAAGACAGCTAAAAGAAATCCTTTATTTATTGATTTAATTGATAATGGATTGGTAATTTTTCAAGCAAAAATAGTTTTAAGAAATCCCAAATATTTTTCTGGATCCAGATTTGTTGCTTTTTTTTAATTGTCATCATTCACTGGAAACTGAATGTCTTTAGATTTTGGACTTTTGTTTGAACAAGACATTCGAAGAGGCTACCTCGGGCCCTGGAAAGTTGTAATGGCGCATAATTTTTTCACCGTTTTTTTACATTTCATAGATTATACAGGGAAATACTGGTTTAAACTGGTACGGTACTTGCATTGAAAGAAATACCTACACTCCACTGGCTAACGGCAAACTCGAGGCCAAACAGAACAGGCTGCTTACTTACAGAAGGCCAATGGTCAGATACTTTGATGGATTAATTGCCTCTTGAGAAGCAGTGTTGTTTCTGGGATCAGAAGAACACGCCTGGCAGGAAACCCAACAAACTGTGACAAACTGAAACAACTCAGAGCTCCTGGAGGCAAAACAATCTGTGCCAACTGGTAATAGTGCAACACCATGACAACAACCCTAAGTCACAGATACATCACAATAGTATAAAGTGAAGTGCATCAGAGCTTAGATATCTGCAATGTGTCCCTTCAATTCTAATAAAAAAATTGTTATCAATACTTAATAATGGAAATTTATAGGACAGACAAAGTCATTTTTGTTCACTTTTGTTGCTTCACACCAGGTTACACACTATGTACAATACAATGAATATGTACAAATAGAGCTGCAAAGATTAGTCGACTTTTCTTTTAGTTGATTGACAGTTGATTTTTAATGCAAAAATGGCGGGAAATGCTGTTCTCGGCCTCTTAAATATGGATATATTTGCTTTTCTCTGTTTTTTTATTATATTAAACTGAATATCTTTGGGTCTTGGATTAACAGAACAAAACATTTAAAGACATAACCTCAGACTTTGGGAAACTGAGATGGACATGTTCACTATTCTCTTACATTTTATAGACCAAACAATTAATCGGTGAATAAAGAAAATAATCGTCAAGGCAACTTTCAATCCAAAGAAATCTTTTTTGGGCTAATAATAAATTAAAAATGATAATTTATCAAGATGGCCATTGAGGCATATTTGACAGAAAGTGTATTTCCAAAGCCTCTGACAAATAATTAAAATATTTGTTTTCCAATAAATAGGTGCATGGCCACAGTGTATGGGTCAGATGTGTTCGTCCTGTTTGGTGTCAAAAATATTTTCCATATAAGAGTATTTTTTTACAAGCTTAGACATTGCCCACAATGCAAGACTTTAAATTGCAGTAGCTTCAACCATGCACACAATAAGCTCCTATTAACTACATTCAGGCTCAATGAGAGAGAAAATAAAGTGAGAGAAGTCTCAATCAATGATCCAAATGTTAGACGCAAGGAAAATGCTTCTTTTTACCAAAGAAGATGCACGATGCAAAACCTCTCTACACTGTAAAACCAAATCTATTTACATTACATTAGTTTTTGGAGAACAACAAAAACTAATGTGTTTTCTCGCTTTCTTCTTTTTGGGCAAAGTAGTTAAGTTTTTAGGCTTTTTATGAGCATTTCATTTAGCCTAACTGTAAAAAGAAATCCCAATTTAGTTTTTTTTCTTTTGGATCCTCTCTGGGACATAACAGAGTGTAACACAAAGGCACATATATATATAATATATATAATATATATATATAATATATATGTAATATATATATATATATAATATATATATATA
>CALSBV010012170.1:1409965-1449350 GCA_943590825.1 Bovichtus diacanthus
TTGCTCAAGCAAAAACCCTTTAGTAAGTCATTAATGCATGCCGTTGGAAGTACAAGCACGGAAAACATGAAGAAACACCGACTGAGAAAGAAAAAGACCATAGCAGAGAAGGAAGTGAAATCTGTTCAACCTGCTGCTTCGTCTGTTTGCATAACCAAGAATACACTTTCGGAGGGCTCAAAGGGTAAAGGAAATGAATTGCTTTTATTGAAAGTAGAAGGTTTTAAGGAGCAACTTCCCCCTGCCCCTCCAAAGGCGACTACAACTGCAGAGCTCCTGTGCGCTGAGGCAATACTGGACATTTCAAAAACTGTCATGCCTGGGGTTTTCCATCAGAGTGTTGGCCTCAGCAGTTGCACCCCCACTGAATCTTCCTTGCAATCTTCACCTCCTGAGAACTGCCCAGATGAAGAAAGTGATGGCAGCTCCATTGATAGTGAAGATGGGATAGAGCAGGAAATAAGGAATTTCCTTGAGCAGAAGGCTCAAATGCACAAACAGCCACCCGCTGCTGCGAATCAAGAGCCTCAAAGTATAAATGAACCAGAGAAAGTGAAAGCGAAACAAGTTGCAACACAAAAGAAACCTCAAAGATTGTCTTTGACACAGAGAAGAAAACAAAAAGAGGGAAGCATTTCCAACATGCCAGGGATGGATAACAATGTTAAAGAAATGGCCCCTAAGTCGTCATCCGAGCATGGAAAGGAATCCTGCCCATTATTACTTTCCCAGAGAAGTCAAACGCACACAATAGCTGGACTACGCAAGACGGAGCAAAGTGGAGACAAAAGCAGCTCGCTTGACAGTGACGAGGACCTAGACACGGCTATAAAAGACCTGCTCAAGACAAAAAAGAAGTCAAAGAAAAAAACAAGAGATTTGAAGCGGAAATCAAGGATGAGCCTTAAGGATGAAGAACCACTGCTGGGAAATACTTTAGAGACCAAAAAGTTGAAACCCGATCCTATTTCCATGAAACTTTTGAAAAAAGTAGAAAAGAGTAAGGTCGACGTGAAAGAGAAGTCTGGATTGATTAAAAAGAGCATTTCACAAACCAATAAGAGTAAAGAGCATGAAGGTGAATCGGCATCTGAATTTAACAACACCCCATTTCCGTACAACACTCAGACTGCTCTCAAGATAAAAGAAGACAGCAGTTCAGTAGACAGTGACGATAGCATTGAGCAAGAGATCCGAAGGTTTCTGGCTGAAAAGGCCAAAGTTTCAACCGCAGAGAAAAGTAAAGATGAAGATGTATCAAGAAACGGTACTATGGTGGTTTGTACCCAATTTCAAGATGAGGTCATCAAACGGGAAGATCAGCTGGCTGAAATTCCAAGAAAAAGTCACAGTCCAGGGCAGTCTCCTTTGGGGAGTCGGCCTCTTCCAACTCCACAGAGTTCGCTGACGGACATTTTTACTGCCGGCGCAGAATCGCCTCTGTCCTGCAGCCCCGGTCTCTTGCAGCCAGCAGACGGGGCGGGGGCTGCAAGAACCGAGCAAAGGAGGCCTAGCTTTGGGAGAGTTGACGTCCATGATGTCCCCCCACAGATGGAAAGAGTCAGGCCAGTTTTGAGTCAGAGCATTGCTCATTCACGCTCTGAGTCAAACAAGTGGCGCCAGAGCCTCGGACTCCCCACGACCGACTCTCGGACGCTTAATCGAACTCCATTCCATATCACCTCGTCTAAGATCAGCGAGACTGCATCAGCAGCTCCACTATATCAAAGCGAGGGTCCCAAATCACAGACTCCAGTCACTGTTTGGTCCTCTGCAAGGACCAGCAGAGCTCCTTTACCCAGCTCCACAGAGACTAATGTAAATACCTCGTTCAAATCTCCTGGTTTGAATCTTTCGTCTTCTGCCAAGCAGCATCCAAGGATGTCCTTTACACAGAGGTCACAGTGCCCTATAGAAGGAGAGACTGAGAGTATGGTGCATATGTCTAAAGACAAGAGTGTGTTTGTCGAACTGGAATCTAACAGGACCAACCATGTCCAGGTTCGAAGCAGGGAGCGAAGCGAGGGAAGTGAGAGAGCGGACTTGCTAAGTGAGAATAAGAGAGAATGCAAGAGCATGAAAATAGACGATAAAAAAGTACATCTAGAAAGAGCAGACGAAGAATTTATAGACGAGGCAGCTTGTGAGTCAGGCAACAGGAGAAATCCAGGGAAGGAGCAGGGCTTTTCCACATTGTAAGTATTTTCTTTGGTCCCATAGCATCATAATCCAATTTAATATGAGTTTCTTGATTGTGCCCTGCTAATAAATATATTGTAGGTTATGATCAAACTCATTCATTTATAGGCTCGAAGGGAATGTTTGTTTATACGATAAAAAGAAACAGGCATTTAAAAAAATGTGTTTGTACATTTATACGGCTTTGTAACACAATGGCACCATCATGAAAATGTTTTGTTGTGCTCTGAGGTTAATTCATATCACCAAACTTTTGAAAAGCAATACAGTGACATTTTGGCGCAGGAGGCAAATTGAACGAGTAGTACCACCATCAAAATGCTGAATACTTTTCTGCAAAAGGCAACGACATCATTCTAAATATCTTTCACGTTTTATGTAAAAAAAAAATTAAAAAAAAGAAGTGACCAAGAAAAATAACCTCAATATGGCAAAATAAAGATTTAGGGTTAAGATCAAATGCTTAAGATTTGGATGTGTCTTTTCTTTCTTTTTTTTAATATATATATATATATATATATATATATATATATATAAAAAAAAAATCAGGGGAACAACTCAAATTAGCAATGTTACTCAGAAAATACATGCTGTTATTACTTAATCTTACCCAATTTAATATATTTGTCATATGTGGGTTTACTTTAATAAGTCATTTTATGTGCAGAAATAATTATTGTTGTTATTGTAATACGTTTTCCATCACTGCCTTCATTAGGCAGATCTTAACAAAAAGCCAGAAGACAAAATGCATATTCTAAGATCCCTTCACGTTTTGGAGTTCAGTAAATCAGAGTAACACGTTGTACACACTTTGGTACCGTTACTGGAGTGGTTAGAGTGACACAGAAAGGAGACCTGCATGCAAAACACTTCTAGAACTTTGCAGATAGTAAATTGAATTTCTTTTGGGTTTTGGACTGTTGGTAGAACAAAACAAGATATTTGAAGACGTTTACGTTGGGCTCTGGGACGTTCGGATGGGTAAGGATTATCAGTTTATCAAGAAAATTATGGGCTGATTTAATCACTAATGGAAACTAGAAGGGCTCTCGGTGGAAGGATGCAGCATGGTCTGCGCTCCCCAAGTTTCGTGAAAATCGGACCCGTGGTTTTTGATAAAACAAACCAAACCGAGAACCTGACCTCCTTGGCTGTAATAAGTGTGAGTAGCAGCACTAAACACTGTTTTTAATTAATCTATAACGTGTGATTGCATTCATCAAAATTATGTTTGGTGTCCTAAATGCTTTTTTAGATTTATAATTTAAAAGAAAAAAGACCAGTGAGATGCCAACTACTCTAACATAATACAGATTGCCCTGACTACATGCCCAAATCCTACAATGCCAACCATTTAGTCTCTTATCTTTTTCTATTTTTTGTTGTACCTTCACACTCAAGTCGAGCAAACGCAAGTCGCTCTGTATCATCAGCTCCGACTTGAAAACGCGTCTCTTTACGTCACGCCTCAATTCATCCCTACCCTACCGAGCATCTCGCACTGCTGACGCTTTAAATATGGGTGCTTCTAAGGATGATAATCCCAGAAAATGACCTTCTCACCTCACCCACAGATTGAGGATAGCCTTTCTAACTTTTGCACATAAAGAGAAAAAGCCAGGGTAGACTTTTAAAACAGATTATACCCTTGACCCTTAATTGCCACCGTTTTTTTAGAGCAATTTCCGAACACCATTTGTGACTGGAACAATCTTGTATCCTCTCAACTATCATGGAGATATTATACTACATCTTCCCAACATTTGTTTTTCAAACACAGTGCCCTTGTATGGTTTCAACTCTCATAGAGGGGAATTTAATACTCAGATGAAAGTCACTATAACAGTCTTGGACTTATTACCTTTTTATGAAATCAAGTGTTGTTCCAGATTCCACAGAAGCCACATAGTTACTTCTCTCTGTCTTGATTACCTTGATATTTAGTGTGTTAATTTCTTTGTCAAGTTGACGTTTTCTTGAATGTCTTATGTGGAAAAAGGTTATTTATTTTTGTTTATCAAAAAAAAAAGATACTGAACATGCTGTGCATTGCCAGGTTTTGTAAATATTTTGTAAGAAGTGTTTTTTTTTTTTTTTTTTTTTTCCTTTTTTTTTCTTTTCCTCTTTCAGAAACAAAACTTTTGCTGTGTCTTTTAAGTGCATCTGTGTAATAAAGAGTGGAATCCGAGCAACAATGGGTCTTCCTCATTAATGTTTCGTCATCATTAATAATGTTTAATAGTAAGCCTAATTGCATCACCGTAACACTCCTCGTGGTTGATGGAACACCTGCCATTTTAATTTACAGGCTGAAAGATAAACTTTGGGAGGAATTATTAGAGCATTAAGTCATAACTAGGAATTGGTCTGACGTGTTTCCTGCTCTGCCTTGCCCAGGTCTTTGTCCAGTGCCATTGACCCTGGCATCACCTTCAGTCCTTGCATAGCTCTTACCACAGACGAGAGGAGCAGGATGTTCAACAGGAGGTGCCTGGGTGAAAGATGCAAGAAGGTACACTTATGTAGAGACTTGAGTTTTTGATGCAGCTTGTTTTGCTTCATTACTTGTATCCCTTTATGGGGAAACCAGATATTAAGTAACACGAAAGATGAGCTCACCAGCCTCGTCAACGATAACCAAAAGTGTTTTGTTTTTTGTATTATTTTTTTCCTTTGGCTATTGTCATTATTTAAAGTGTGAAATATTGCATGATGCTTGCAGGTGGTACCTTCTCGCAGCCATGCTCCTGTTTACAGAAGGGCTGTGCAATGTGTCAAGAGAAAGCTTCAGTTCATTCCAGTCAACAGGTATGTGTGTGTGTTTGTGTGTGTGTGTAGTTGGAGCTTTGTTTTTTTTCCCACTGTGACTGATCACAGTCAAATAAAAACCCATTCATCTTAGATGATTTTCTTCTTTTTCAGGAAAAATGAGAAATCCAGCCACCACAGCATAACAGGATAAAATGAAATTCTGTATTTTGCATCTAGGTAATGTTTGATATTTGATGTTGGTTGCTGAATAATTATTTTGCACTTTATGAAGTGTTTGTTTATGTACAGTTCGGTGATGGCATTGGATTTTGCTTTTTTATGTTTTTACAGCATTTGTTAATTTTAAGTTGGATTTTAAAAAATATTTTTTTTTTGTATTGTTCTTAGTTAAAACATTAAGGAGATTTTTCAAAAGTTGTCACGATAAATAGAAGTCTGCTTGTTTGTTTATGTAGCCAATAAAGGGCATTTGTGCTTTTTGCAGTTTGGGACTAAAAAGTATATCCCAATTTTTCACGTTGCTACTTAATAATCATTGTTTACTGGTTTTAAGATATTGTTACCATAATATTATTTGTCCTGGAACAGATAGATGCCAGGAAATCTTCATAATACAGCTGTTGTTTTTCTTTTTTAAGAATTCTCATCTTAATGCCAAACATTTGTTCTATACCAGGAGTTATTTCTTAATATTAACGTTGGTTTATATTCTTGTTTACCTTTTGTATAGCCAAATAACACGAGGGTGTTAATGTCTATTGTGTTGTATTTGGTTTTCAATAAAGTTGTGCCCTAAGAACAATTATTTGGCATCATGGGTATTGTAGTTTAGTACAGAAAGCTTTCACGACGGAAGACCTTTACGGCAGTCCATGAACTACAAACACGCAGTCGCAGTTTCCTGACCTTCTGAGGTACTCAAGCAAGCATGGCTGCCCGGGCACTGACGAAAGGTAGCTTCATATAAGTATTATTATTATTTTTTTTAATTGTCCCACAGAATAATGTAATGTGTCCCAAATATTATTTAAATGTAGAGCAGTTGTGCCATTGTTTTGTTTTCTGCTAGCCTAACTGACACATTAGCAATGTAGCCTATAGCCAACGTCTGTTACGTTAGCTAGCTGCGTAGCTAGCAATACTCGCTTGTTACAAGTGAACTAATATCGGATGTTTTTGACCGATATGTGTGTCTTTATATTCAGGGCTTTGGGGGCTACGACTCTCCAGAGCTGTTACAACCGGATACCCCTCTGGTGGACATCACTATGGCACTGCAGCGTCTATCGCAACACCTCGACTCCAAACTGACGATGTTTCAGGTGAGCTAACTAATCAAGGCAGGAGTGTGTATGTCGGCTTTGTGTTTCTCTAGTCTTTAATTGAATTTGAATGTATTTTTATTTGATAGGGACGATGCTAATTAACATAGTTCGGATACAGAGCATTGTCTGATATATGGCTAAGTTTATAGCTATATATAGCTACATTTATAGCTAATGTTCAACTCTTGTCCCTAGTTGGGCTGTTACATGTGTAGTTGAAATATACAGCTTTCAATTTCATAACACTCCAATACACCACAAATACAGAAATACAATAATATGCACATCACAAGTCACTCGTACTACAATACACATGCATAAACACTAATATACCATGGTCATTAACAGTTAATCTGCATGTACATAGGTACATCTTTGGTTTCCTTTTAGCCAGCACTTAACATTTGTTGTGAATGATTTTATATCTGGATTTAATTTGATTTCTGATTGTAATGTGTTAGAGAGAGAGAGAGAGAGAGAGACTGATTAAGCAATATTATTTCTCCTACTTACAGAAAAGATAATGAAACTGCCACTCGAGAAGCCAGACTTTTTCCGTGTGTCAGAGCTGTGCTCGGTGAAAGCCATGTTCTACGCCGGAGTGCATCTTGGCCACAAAAAAGGTTCCAGGCACAGGTTGGTATGAATTCAGCTCATCAGCTGTTTAACTAATTTAATGTTGTTGCTCTAGTTCTTTGTCAGACGGATCTGCACTCAGTAGTGACATGGGAGAGGGGGGAGGGGGATTGTTAAGTCAGGTTCATTAATGTACTATACTTAATTACTTCAACTAGATACTGTATATTCACTAGTGCAGAGGAAGACATGATGTTAAAGCAATTCTTTTTGATTAGACCATTTCAGTGTGAGGGATATGGCTGCAACTATTATTTATTTTCATTATCAAGTAATCTGTTTTTAATGTTGTACAACTAATCAATACGTTGACTAATTGTTTCAGAGAGAGTGATGGAAATTGAGATGTACCAGATAATACACAGGATATGACCTTGTTTTTGTTTTGATTCTGTCCTCCAAAACATTGATTTTTAAATTAAATCAATGACCAGTTCCAACACAGTGGAATAAAGCTAGAGCAATTGTCCCTGAACAATTTCAGACTGCCCTGTGTATATGTAATATTCTGTCAGGCTGATAAGGTAAAACAGTGTTAATATTACCTAAAATCCCCTTTACAGGATTGTGTTGCAAGGATTTATTCTTGTTTTTCTTCTTCTTGTTAACAATCCAAAATGTCGCTGCTAAACTACACAACTCTCTTCTTTATTCTGAGCTTTTTTATTTAATTGTGCTTTGCAAGTTGGGAATGTACAATTACACCTAACAAAGATTCAAACCATGGCACAATAAAGGCCCTCCACTGCCTTTTACATAAAATAAAAAACATGCTGGGAATGTAGAGTTGGTATCAATACTAGCTCTAAGCATTAACATTGGCTTACCAGAGCAAAAGAAAAGCTGGAACAGAAAATGGTGTGATAGAGTGACTGCTGACAAATCAATAAGTCAATTTTATACCCAGGGATTGCTCTGACCCTGAACATTGAAGCACAGTCTGCTGCTGGGACCTATTTTGCAAATAATGATATAAACATCTCACTCGTATCTATGTACCTCGTGGTGGAAGCATCCATTCCAAATCCATTTTGATTTGCCTTTTTTTAAAATCTTTTTTGTGTTTGAAATCGCATACTCTCGTACTGCTTAGTAAATTAAAGATTAGGTATGCTATTACCACCAGACTCTTTACACTTGAGTAAACTCAAGCAATACGTCTTCTCTGCATCACATGATTGTATACGAGCTGTCGGTGAATGAAAATTGTTTATCACATATGTAAATCAACAATGGCTCTTTACCAAATGATTGATGAATGACTTTCTGTATTTTAAGGCAAAATCCAAATGATTAAGTATTTGTAAGTGTTAAATAAGTTTCCTACAGTACATTATGTATGTGAATGTTTTTCCTCTTAACTGTACCTTAACGTTACTCGACAGTCTGAGTGCATTTTGGGGCTGTTGAGTATGTCCAGTAAGCAAGTTTTTTTCCTAAGATTGCGAAGGCATGAACTGCCTTACTCTGCCTCTGATTGGCTAAGTGTTGGCCAGGCTGTTTTCACTTTGTCAAAAGAAAAGAAAAAAGTTTGAGACGTAATCTAATTTCTTACTATACTGTAAGAAATATAAAGATTATAAAGACTGGTTTTTCCTTGAAAAATATAACAAACATCGTTTCACACTTGCCCAATCAGAGGCAAGAAGGACGGGTCATCCCTTCGCCATCCTAGGGAAGAAAATATCTCGTCCACATCCCATACTCAGAAATTAATTCTAAGAATTGTAAGTGATTTCTACCATAGTCTAACTCTAATTCTCTCTTTCTTAGGCTCATGGAGCCATACCTCTATGGCTGCCGTTTGGACCAAGATATAATTGATCTCGACAAGACTATAGAGCACCTTCAGCAAGCCCTGAACTTCATCGCGCATGTAGCGTATCGTGGTGGCATCATACTGTTTGTCAGCCGCCAGCGTCGGTTTGGCCACCTGGTGGAGAACACTGCAAAGGGTTGTGGGGAGTACGCACACACGCGCTACTGGCAGGGCGGCCTCCTCACCAACGCCCCCATCCAGTACGGCCCAGGTGTCCGCTTACCAGACCTCATCATCTTCCTTTACACTCTCAACAATGTGTTTCAGCCGCATCTTGGAATCAGAGACGCGGCAAAGATGAACATTCCTACAGTTGGTATTGTGGACTCAAACTGCAACCCCAGCCTGTTGACGTACCCAGTGCCTGGCAATGATGACACTCCAAGTTCTGTGGAGTTGTTCTGTCACTTATTCAAGATGACTATTATTCGTGCTAAGGACAAACGGAAACAGATGGAGCTTCTGCGTTCTGTTTAGGGCTGCAACTATCCATTATTTTCATTATCAATTAATCTGACATTTATTTCTAGATTATTCCATTAATCGTTTGGTCTATAAAATGTCAGAAAATAAGGAAAAATGTTCATCCCAGTTTCTCAAAAGTCCAAGGTGATGTCTTTTTAAATGTCTTGTTTTGTCAGTCCAAAACCCAAAGATATTCACTTTATTATTATATTAATATTTGAGAGGCTGAAAACTGCATTTTCTGGCATTTTTGTATGACTAATTACTTAAACGATTATCAAAATAGTTGGCGACTATTTCTCTGTCGATCGATTAGTCGACTAATCTTTGCAGCTCTACAAGTGTTGATATGGAAGTTATGTGTATAATAATATTATTATTATTATTAAATGAATCTTGTTTCTGTTACATATCGTCTTCGGGTTTTAATTTAGAAAAAATTCTTACTGTTTTTTGTTGTTTGTCTGTTGGGCGCCGCTGAACAATTACTTACATTCTCAATCGGACAACACTTTGTGTTGCTGTTTTATTCATACTCACGCCCACAAGTTGTGGAACATAGCTTTAATAATAACTAAACACTTTCAAATGATATCACAGTGTCGAAGTTCCCTTCTAATTTTCAACTCAAGGTTACATTTTTCGGTCTTTTTCGTTGCCACTATGGCGCACCCTTGTCACCCAGGTCGTGTTGGTACAAATTTAGCTAAATGTACATTTCCAGCAGTATGTGTGAGTAGATTAAAACGGTTTGAGCAGTTTGGTTACTTAATGTGCTGGAGGAAAAATGTCATGGAGCCTATTGTGGCAAGATGGTTGTGAGAAAGTGTATAAACATCTAAAATGCTTTTCAGAAATGTGGTCAAATTATTAAAAAAAAAAATTCTAATTTCCCAGAGCCCAAAATGAGATCTTTAAATTGCTTGTTATATCTAACCAACAGTCTAAAACCCAAAGATATAAACCAACAACAAGCAGGAAATCCTCACATGAGAAGATGAAATCTGCATTTTTTTCCAGAAAACCTACTTAAAAATGAAATCAATAATCAAAATATGTGAGTGATTTTCTTTTGACTAATCCGCACTGCTCCAGTTTCTATATTACTGTCTATGTGAACATATTGTTGAGATATAATCTATCCATATATAAATAATAAACAGTAAACCAATAACAGAGTTATTCAAATGAGAATATATATCCCAACCAAATCCAAACATCAAATTTATAAAACAAAATGCTTAACTGAATAGACAAAAAAATGATGAAAAGTAAAAGATATTCCTAAACTATATGAAAAGGAGATAAATGTAGTCAAAAATGAATGAAAAATAAAAGAATCATTTCGCCTCTCCGTAGAAACACTTTATTAGGGAGTTTTAATGGTGTTATTGTACTAATAACGCGCGCAAAGTACATGAAGTTTGGTCGCTCTCGGGTTCCGTAGTTCCAAGACGTTCTCCTGTATCGACTTTCTCTGACCAGCAGGTGAAAGTGCTGCAAGGACAAAAAGGTGAGTAAGAATATGTGACTATAAACAACACGTAGGTTCATAATAATAGTTGCATTTCATTAGATAAAACATATTTCGGATTTTTTTAAAACACCAATTTCATGTGTTGCCAAATTGAGATGTTTGCACAGATTTAACGTAAACTCACATTTTTGTATTCCCACATATATAACTGTGTAATCTATATTAATGTAGACTACTTTTAATCCCAGTCGACGTTTACTTTCCGATAAATGTTTAAACCAAGTGCTGTTGCTTCTGTTAGCTGAGCAGATTCCTGCTTTGCCTTGGTAAACACGCAACAGGCTATTTTTACTTTGAAGCTATTCGTGTTCACGATGGTTTCTCAAATGAAGGCTTTAGTTCTGACTTAGTTTGCTCATTTTAGGTGGAATTATTCTCTAAATTAGCCGATTTTATCAGATTTATTCTATCTAAATTAGCCGATTTTAGCAGACTTTCTGGTGGTGTGTGAGAATGAAAGCCTGCCACTCCTGTCAAACCTGCAACATGAGTGCATGTATATTATTAGCAGAAGTACTCAGATCTTTTGCTTAAACTGTAAGAAACAGGCCTCCCTCTTTCTAAAATACTCCCAGTACTAGTAGATGTCATGAATTTAAACATGTTACTTCAGTGGAAAATATAAGAGTATCGCAAATTAAAAGTTGCAGAATAGCTTTTTTTCCCCAGTGTTATATTATTATAGAATATTATATTATTCAGTTTTTTTTTTATTTATCACTAACAAATACACGCTTGAGCGTTTTAATGCTGTAGTTCAGGGGTCCCCAACCACCGGTCCGCAGTACCTCGCTGCTCAGAAAGAATAAAACATTTTTTTTTTGTGTTGGTAATATTTATTGTAAACATTTTTATGTATTATATTATATATATTACAATGCAATAATAATATACATAAAGTGCATAATATAAAATGGAATAATTACATGTACATTATATATGTAATAATTAAATGATATGTTTTGCACTTTATTGTGTGTTTTGGTTATGTTACAATATTCCCCTCTGAGATTTAGTGGAGTATAAATAAAATGGAAATACTCAAGCAAAGTACGTACCTCAAAATTGTACTTAAGTGCCGTACTTGAGTAAATGATGTACTTAGTTACTTTCTATCACTGATTTAAGTGAATTGGGATTGGGAAGGAAGCTTTAATATGTTATTAAATTATTCTAGCCAACGTTGATGTGGAGAAATGTTTCCAGAAATGTCAAAATATAAAGAATGACCGACACTCGTAGCTACTGGTTCTTCACTTCAGGACACGTTCATGGTTACTAGTCACCAGTCTTGTCTCTCTTCTGATATTTTGCTCTTGTTCGTGCAGGTACATGCACAGAGAGAAGATGCATGGTTTGGCTGATCTCAGACATTGAGATGACTGCGTTTCAGAGAACGGTAACCGGTGTTGTTGAAAATGTTCTGTGTAACTGGACCCGTGCGGGTTTATTTTGCCCCTTGAGACGCAACTCTGACTGCAGTGTCTCTGTTGTGCAATAAGTGGGCAGACAGTAATTGACTGGCTCACGATAGCTCAATGTCCACTGTTTTGTGGATTTTGGGTATGGAACCGAGCCAGATACTTTGGCTCAGTTTACCACAAGGTTGATATATGAGAAAAAACTGAGTTACTTTGAGTTCATTTTTCTTGTTGCACTTAATCAATTTCTGTCCGTCTTGTTTATTTGTTATGAGACTGCTATAAGCCCATAGTTCCTGTCAGTTACACCAAAAAACTTCACAGATTGTGTAATACATTTAGTAGAAAATAATCCTTGGCAAACTCAAAGTATGCATGTGTATATAGCAAGGTTATACAGCAAGAGTTTTGAATTTCGATTTTATTTTTATTTTATTTTAGTTTGCATTTTCAGTTTACTTTTAGTTTTCAGAGTATGTTTGCTCGTTTTAGTTTCAGTTTTTCAGAATGATTTAGTTTTTATATATTTAGTCTGCTTCAGCTTTAAATCATGTTCTTGTTATTGAATGCTACAAGACGGATTAGTGAGAGTTTACGGAAATCCATACTTTAAAAATGTTTCTGTAGTGATATAGTATAACGAAAAAACTGAATAGAATTTACGTACATTTGTATAATTATTATTATTTTTTTTAACAAGGTGTTATAGTTTCAGTTTAATTATTTTTTTCTCTTCAAGGTGTTTTTATTTAGTTTCAGTTTACGATAATAACCCTGCTATGTAGTTCATTAGGACTGCGACCAGTCACATCAAATACATTTTTATTTTCAAATTGTCCTGTTTATTTTGAAAAGGAAAAAAATAATGTGCAGTACATCCCTACTTAAAGCTAATAAGACACTTTAAGAGGAAGTAGGACAGTAGAAATAACAGGTAACTGTTTGCCCTGATTTTTTCCTGCTAACGACGGTCTTCATCATATAGAGGCCCAGGCTTCACCTTTGACGCACCAGACAAACCCGTGGAGCAGCAGCACAGTTTTCCTGTGGAAGGTGAGAATTCATGCTGACTCGACACTTGCTCCTGCGCTTCCTTTGCTCTCGTCCAACATGCCCCTTGAGGCGTTGCAGTCCGACATTGTGTTGAGGCTGTGTCATAAGGTGGCAGAGAATAAAAAGGTCTACATCATCATCTGCAGTCAATGCCTACAACAGTGGGGATTTGGAGTGATGTAGTTCACCAACAGATCACTTTATTGAAAGTTTGGTAGAGGATGGAATGATTGTTGAACTTGGAAACCAACGTAACCAAACTAATTGTCTCATTGTGATTTGTCTTCACAGCGTAGTACAGCAGTCTTGGGGCAAGACATCTGAAGCCATCTGCAGATATGTATGTAAGATAATGGTGAGCATTTTGCATCTGAACTGCACTGTAACTTTTATTTATTTTATTTACTTTCATTCTTGTGTTTTATACCTTCTGTCTTATTCTATTTTAGCTTTGTTTTTATTTCTTTATTTTCTTTATTTTTTAAATGTATTTAATATCATTTTATAATGCGTTTCTTTTGCACTGTGTCTCAATACTTCCAATGTTTTTTGTAAAGCACTTTGAATGGCCTTGTTTGTTGAAATGTACAAAACACACAATAAAGTGCAAAACATATAATTGAATTATTACATATATAATGTAAATGTATTGTTCCCGTATGTCCATCCATCCATCCGTCTGTTTGTCAGTAAACGAGGAACCACTGAAAGGTGTAGCCGTTTGCAGTCATTTAAAATACCGTGTGCTCGAAAAGGTCAGAAAAGCTTGCAGAGTTACCAGAGTTTCAATTGTTGAAAAATCAATTATTTGAACCAAATTACGTTTATTCATGGGTTAGAAGTTCATTCAAGTATAATCATGATCATCATTTACAACTCCAGTCTGTTCCGATTGATTTAAATACATTATCAATATCAGATCAATACCAGGAGGGACGTATTAGTGCTTCTGTATCATTCCATCTATTATTTGTATTTTATCTGCGTTTTACATGGAGATTCATTTACACACAGGAAACAACGAGTTCAACTACTTCCACCAATATTTAAAGTCGTACAAAATATCACACCGTGTCAAATTTGACAGTCGATAGGGATAGACAAAAAGACTATTCTATGGATTACAAATAAAGTTATAGGCAGTGCCCTGAGAATATTATGTCTAAGCAGATGAGTGTGCTTCTCAAAATAATGCATTGGAAAACAAAAGAAAGAGTAAAGTCTTAATCTGCTGTTTCACATTGTATCACAGTTTTCTGTTATTCACAGTCAATGTACAGTAGAGGGAAAATACAGTAATAACCACCGCCTTTATTGAACATTTGGCAAAGCTTCACGAGCAAAAACAACCACGTTCATGTCATAGTTCACTCATTATATAGATGTAAAGGTTGGATAAGCTCCAGCTGTTTTTCAAGAATACTGAGTGTTAGAAATTTTCTTCCACAGTAATGTCTTCAGGTTGTTCAGGACCAGCGAGTGGTGCACCTCCATCTGGCTTGCCAGGCCGCTGAGTGTCACACAGGTGCGTAGCTGCTTTTCCAGATCCCCGCGGAGGTCTGACGGTGCTCCAAAAAGCAGAAAATCCTGCAACAGCACGCACACCTTTGCGAGATTGGGCTGTACAACCTCAGTGTTACACTGCTTCACTAGTCGATCGCAGGTGGCCGTGCAGTCCCGGCCATAGGTGCAGTCTGCATTGGTCTCACATCGCCGCCCCCTCATAAATCCCCGCACAACCGCCTCGGATGCCACACTGCGCAAGTCGGCCATCTTGCAGTCATACTTCGCATTGTAGCCCACGTGGCGAGGACTGGCATCGCAGATTAGGAAACTCCCATAGGACCCGTGGAAGACCTCTTCCACAAACTCCAGCAGGCCGATGGTGATGCGAGCCCTGCGAGGCCAGGCCGGTGCGAGCCAGTGGTTCAGGCTGGAGCTCAGAGCCTCTGGGACCAGAGCCTGCAGGTAATGAGGCACCTGGAGCCTGTAGAGGGAGCTGTGGCCCACGTGTTCGGTCACGTACAAGTCTCCACAGAAACCGAGCAGCTTCGGGGTGTGCTCTTTCTCCTGCAGCGCCACCATCAGAAGGAACTCGTTGATCTGGAGTAGGGCCCAGATAGACTTGGCCTCTGCTAGAGATACTTTGCCATCCTGGTTGACATCCGCCAGGGTAATGACCCTGTCCACCAAGGTGCTCAAAGATGGCTGCTCACCAAGGTTAGCCTGCAAGAAAGAGGTATTATATGGTGTATTATATATTTATTTTCTTAAAAAAAACATTACAACTCTTCAAATATCTATTTTTGCGCATTATATCCAGGACACAACACTCTAGCTGGTCGTCGAGATACGCAGCTATTATCCTATGTATTCCTGTCGCTCGCTTTGAAAGCGGTGCAAATGGACAGGGAACAGCTGATTCGTTAAGTAGAAATGAGACATTTCACTACAAAAAATAATTACAAACGTAGGACGATAGCAAGTTCTGCACCCATCTTTTAAGTACGTCTCCAGTCTGTGTGAGGCAGACAGTTTGAATATATATTTGAATATTCCTTGACAGCCATAATGGCGATATATATATGTATATATTATGATATATGTTTTAGTTTAGTTGCTTAAAAATAGACCTTGAGGAAGCTGTGCAGCATCTCTTTAAATTCATCCATCGAGGTTCCACGAGTGGGTTTGTCAAATAAGCTCATCTCCTGTCGCAGTACAGAGTCCGGAGCCCCATCGAGCTTCACTGGATCGTCGATCCCACACTTGATCACAACAGGTCTCTCCTTCCACAGTCCACTGTACACCTGCAAGTAAAACACAGGAATGAGACTGTGTCCGTATCCTGTATGCGTGTGATACAATTAGGCCAGGGGTCGGGGGGGGGGGGGGGTTTCACACTTGTTTATGGTGGTGGTGGTCTAGTGGTCAGGCTTTCAAATGGAACACCAAAAGGTTATGAGTTCAATACCAGGGCAGCCACTATTAAGCCCCTGAGCAAGGCTCTTAACCCCGAGTTGCTCCAGGACTGTCCCTGTAGTTAGTTACTGTCACTCTGGATAAGAGCGTCTGCTAAATGACCTGTAATGTAAAAAAATGTATGTTTACCGTTAGCTGTTATACAAACGAGCACTGCGTAAAAATACCCTTTTTCGGAATGAAAAAAAAAAAAAGCAGGATACCTGACATGAGTCACGACTGACACTAAATGAAGTCCAAACATTTCGCCTGTGTGCCCAAAAATTTTATGTCATATTTTATTTCTACACGTGCAATTTTATCCTACATGTGCACGTTTTTATCCCATGTAGGCTTCTGTGAGGGATGATGTGCAGCGAGTCAGATGAACCCCTTCAGAGTTATGAAGACCCCTCCGCTCACCCTGCCAGGGTTCTTTACACAATAATGACTGACCAGCATATTGCACATAAATGTATTGATTTAAAAACGATTGTTCCTCTAAAAACAAACAGTCCGATCTCTGAGTTCGAGATTCATACCAGCGGTCCGCTACTATTAAGAAATAGAAAACAATTAGCAGGACACATAGGAACATCTGTGTTTCAGACTAAATCGTAAATGCTTGAGCGACTTCACTTCGTTTAGAGATGTTCACCCCGATTGAATGAGAATATCAACGTCATTGACATTATATTTATGGTTTTCAAAATCACGTGCGTTGGGGTTGATGCCACATTGAATATTCAAAGGCCTTAGGGAGTATATGCTTGCATTTTAAAGAATAAATTAAATATGTGCGACTTTAATCAATATGTTTTTAAAGGTAAAACAATGCGTGTGTGTCATTAACATACTGGACATGCAATGTGTGCCCGGTTTGGAAGTGTTGTATTCTGCGTGTGTGTTTATTTTTACCTGATGTGTAGAGGAGGTGGACATGCAGCGCTGCAAGGTTAGAGCTCTCTGATCACACAATGCCTTGCAGGACGAGCCCGAAATGATGCCCCTTCTGTAGTGATCACACTGCAACAGGAAACAGGATATGCACTTCATTAAGCACAGGAAACAGGAAATGCTCTTCATTAAACAGAGGAAACAGTTGGCTGGATCCTCCGAGTCCTCGCAAATCTGCATCCAACATTTATACATCAAGTATTTGAAGATTTCAGTTTTCTTCCTCTGTCCATAACTTATTGCATATTATATCGACGACCAGAGAAACAGTTTTAAAAAAAATGTTTTATGTTTTTGCTTTTGTGCTTTTACCACTACAGTGCGATGTCTATGTGCAATGTAATTATAATAGTCCATAAAAAGCTATATGTAGTTTGAGTTTCATGTCCTGAAAACAGGGGCATTTTACCTAAGACTTTATTCATCTCCATAAAAAAATAAATCTCCATCTCCATTAATAAATGTAAAAGTATCAACATGTCAGGCGCATGTCCTGTTCTCCACAGCCGAAAGCTCTGGAAACAGCTGGGCACAGCAGGAGAGAAGTTCAGCTATAGAGGCTGTATCTTCACCCAGCGTCCAAGGCCTTGTATGTCACTCCTCTTCTTCACGAGACAGTCCTCCTGTCCAGTCCTCCTGCCTTATTCCCCTTTGTTTTGACATTCTTTTGTCATTTGGGTGTCTGCAAGCACTTCACTGCAGCCGCTGAACATCATGGTCTTAATCCATGTAGCCTGTATTCTTTCTCTTTCTACCTTAAAACTATCTGCTGTTCTGTGACACTGCTGGAGCAACAGCAACAACAACAACAACAACAACAACAAAAAAGCTAGTTTCAAATCCACCCCATGCGTAGTCAAAAATAAGACAAAATGTGCCAGAATGACATGTAATAGTTTTTTTTTCATTCTTTTTTTTTTTTACCCAAGAACTAGAGCATTGCATTTATTTTTCTTGGCTCAAAAACAAATCCATACTCATTTGCATGTGTGCAAGCGAAGCTCCCGCCCCGTTTTTTCCCCCTGCATCTCAACAACTTTTTACAAAACATCATATCTGTAATGCTCTTGTTATGTAAGTCTTACATTTAACCACACCCAATGTAAAAAAGATCCCATGTGAACTGAAATCTGACCATGATATGAATGAACCACAGTGTTAACATAACATTTAATCAATGAGGAGGCGTGACCACTGTCAGAGGTGAATGTGCAGCTTCCCTGTAGCAACCCCGACCACCAATCCAGTGGTGGCGTTATGACCAGGGGTTTTCCAGCCAAATATACTGCGAGATTTGTGCTCACGGTATTGAGAGACTATACTTACGATGACCATATGGCAGACGTGCCCGCGGCAGAGTTCAGAGTAAGAGGCATACTGCATGTAGATGACCCAGCTGGCGATGAGGATGCCCAGCCAGGCCAGGAGAAGGTATTTCACCTTAATGGCTGGCAGACGACTCTTATGAGGGTGGGACGAAAGGGATGGATGGGAAGGAGAAGAGAGAAAACACAGTGAGCCAAGAATCCATGACAACTGATCATAAAAATAGGTCCTACACAGCAATGATTGAAAGAACAGCTGGTCACTTGATATCCTGATAAAACCAAGATATCTGATATGCAGTGGCGAAATACTCAGATCCTTTTAAAGGGATAGTTTGGATTGATTGAAGTGGGTTCTTAGCCATATAGTCAGTGTATCACCTACAGTGGGTGGCGGTCGGACAAACAGACAAGAGTACCAGCATGGGAGCTAAGCAATGTACTGCTGTGGACGATTGGTCAGTTCCTTTGTGTTGTTGTGAGTCTTTAGTGACGCTGAACTGACCCTTTTAAACACCAACATACTCTCTTTTAAAGCCCTTTTCTATTAAGACTCGCAAAATGTTGCGATGCATGTGGACTGGACGCAGAATGTGCCCTGGCAGTTTGACCTGCATGCAGGCAGAGGAGGAAAAAGTATTCCAATCATTTAGCCTATATAAATAAAAGTAGAAATAGGCCTATAGTCTGAAAATACTTCCTTACAAGTAAGAGACCTGAGCTTTAAAAGTCACTTTAGTGAAATAGGTAGTCTACCGTATTATCAGGCACATGTAGGCCTTTGTTAAGCAGAATGGCTCCTTTCACAATGTTATATTATCACAGAATATTACACCATTCAGTTTTTATCACTAACAAATAGGCCTACATGTAAGAGCATTTTGATGTTGTAGGTCAGCAATGTGGAGCTAATTTCAGATACTTTGTATACTACTGGGTATTAGTACTATAACGGCAACTGCATCATATCATATAAGCATATCATATGTTTTTTTAATGTAACTAGTCACTGGCGTAATGCATATGGTGGCGTAAAAAGTCCAATGTTTCCCTTTTAAATGTAGTGAAGTAGAAGTATAAAGTAGCATAACATGAAAATACTTGTCATGACAAGAATAATGTGTTTTTTATTTTCCTATTTAATTATAATTTGTTATTTATTTATGTAATCATCAATACTATTAATGTTATTATTAATTATTTAATTTGTTATTATCAGCCTATTATTATTATTTATTTAGGCTTTTTATTTAGGCTACCTCCTTGTTTCCTGTTTCCTGTGTATTGTTTTATTCCGGGTTTTTTTAGTGGGACTAAATTGTACTGTTTTTCTATATTCGAAAACTTTAAATAGAATATAAAACACAAGGGTGTGTGTGAAAATTGTACTTAAGTGGCCTACAGTAGGCTACTCGAAAAAGAAATATACTTCGTTACATTTCACCACTGCATACATGTAATCTGCTGTGTGGACCCTGACGTAGCAGCAAAGGCTGCGTCCTGCGTCCTGCTCTCCATACATACCTGCAGACCTTTGGACAGAGGGCAGAACAGCACCAAGTGGACCAGTCTCCGCAAAGCCCTCGGCATCATGAGCGACTCTGTGGGGAGGCAGCGCCGCGAGAAACCTGCAAGGGATCCTTATCCGATCACATCCTTACGGCGAACCGAAGAACCCAAACGCAGCACGTCTCTCAAACGCAGCATTGTGCCATAATATTTCCTTCAGCTTGTCTTTTACTGGAAAAAAAAAAGAAACGCCACGGAGCTGATGCAACACTGGATCTGACCGGATGCTTTCGTAATCCTATTTTTCAACACAGATCAGGGAGAGAAAAGAAAAAAAAGATCAAGAGTGCGTCTTTGAAAAAGGGCAATTGTACATTTCAGCTCCATATGGGGTAGAACATCTCGGATACAGCCCAGAATTAAAGACCTCCTCGTCCTCTTCCTCCTCCTCCTCAGAGTGCAGCTGCGATCACCAGCAAATACAATTCATTTCTTCTGTTATCCCATCAGATTAAACTAGAAAAAAATGTGACACATAAATAGCCAGTGGGTCTCCCGATGAGCACCAAAACATCACTGCGCTCCTTTAAAGGGAAAGATGCGGAATCTCAGCTGTGAGATGTTTTTGCACCGCCGACATAAAAGTCGTCTGCGCTTCCTGTCCGTCCGCTTTCTCATGGATCCCCCTTGCGCCAATAAGAAATGTGTTTTACATGTCAGTGTGTAGCCTTCCAGCTTCACCCGAGTCTCACAGTTCTAATAATACTTCCTAGACATTTGATATCGGGACAGTCTCAAAAAGGACATCTCACAGAACATTTTTATTTAAAAAAAAAAAAAAACCTTTTCGGTACGTTTCAAATATAAAGTCCACAACATTATCTTGAATAAAAAAATAACATCAGGCTGCTGCCTTCTGTTTGTTTGAATAAACAGTAGATAGCAGCTAAACTGACAAATGTATAGGCTACATAGTTCAAATGATGTTAGTTGTGTTAAAAAAATATATTTTTGCTCATATTGCTACATTCAGAATTGTTTAGGACACAATTGTAATACCTTTATCAGTTATTATGGTTTATTGACTTACATAACCTTTTAGCTTAGGTTGTACATATTTTAGAGATATGAAGCACTTGGACATTTTGTATATATTACATATCATTTGCACAGGTGTTCTATTTCCACAACTTAGTTCTCCATAAAAAAAAAGTTTCCCATATTTTAACTTGCACAATCATATGTATTAGATTCTGATTTTGCTTTTACTTGCATCCTTCTCTTCTCTCTTTAAAACATTTTTTTTAAATAAGTATTGTTGGATAGAGCCTGATATCCAATATTACATTGCCAAATACTGTTTATCTATAATTGTTGTGCATATGATAAAAATAAAAAAAGGTACTTGAAACTTGACTCTGGTAACTCGTTATTGGTGAACAAAGAGCAAACTGAATACATGTTCATAATAACACATTAGTTATAGGTTACCAAATTAATATAAATGGCGGTATTTGCTTTCATCACGTACAGAGAACAACACTTAATATAGCCCTTAGTAAAATGAATATAGGTATCTGGTTGATGATATAGAATTATTATTTGCTCTAATAGGGGGATACAGCCACTGAAACATGGCATCCCCGTATTGCCTTCAAGTGATGTCGGAAAATAATACTACGTATAAGCATAAACCAATTGAAAAGATAAATAACACGGATACACAATATTTCAGTGCTAAAAATCCACCTTTAAAATCAACATCAATACATACATATTATTAGAATTAATATTTATTTATAGTTCAAGTCATAGAGCCAACATGTCTTCCGAGAGTCGGAGGTTACGAGGAGCTCAAACGCAGCATCAGCTGTGTTCAAAGCAGATGGAGGCTGGGCAACGGGCTGCGCTGCCTTCTGCTGCCGCTTCACAACACAGGGACGATAATATACACAGAGACCGGAGAACTGACTGTGGGCATCATTACAACGCTGCTGGTCACCGCTGTAGATAAATGGTCCCCGTAAGGTAAAGTCTGTCGTGAGATAGAGGGTAGTTTTGCCGACGGCACAGACCCATATGTTAGCTCCGTGAAGTTTGACAGGCTAACGGCAGGTTGAGCTGTCTTCAATTAGCTGCTAGCTCCGGCTACAGCTGCTAACGTTCGGGTCAAGTCAACGCCAGTTTGTGAGAGCTGCGAGCCTTTTTTTAAATTTGTTTAAATTGCTCATTGAATTATTGTGGCCATCTGGCAAAGAAAAAAAAAAGCTAGTGGTAACGTTACTTTTTGTAGCCTGAGCTGGCAGCCGGCAACTAGCTAGAAAAGGCTCGTTTATGAAACGATGTGACGGAAGCGAATGGCATTTACTGTTTTAAAGAGCCATTTAAGCTAGCAATGCGTTCTACATTATTTCAGAACACCGTTAGCCTGCCGGATTACAATTGCACTCTGTGGTACGACGGTGCCCCGTCCAGCCGCGTCACCCCCGCGTAGCGATCCGCACAATGAGTGAGCGTTATGTAAAAGTCAAGATTCAAGTCGAGCAAATGAAACCATTCGGCGGGGACGCAGATACGGAGGGTGTGGATGCTGAGGATGAGCAGGTGCCAGTGTCGTCGTCGCCCCCTGCCTCTGTCTCACCAGACCCGCCCAGCATCACCATAGCTAGCAGAGGTGCGTCCACTTGTAAACATCGGGGTAAAAGTCGAACTAAGGTGGGGAAAGACGACAAAAACACTTGTGCGAAACACCCCTCAGATGTGTCATTGCATGGGTCTGTAGTCTGTGCGCACGTTGGGAGAAACTTGAATAAACAAGGGCATGAGCGGACACTTCACATCAGAGGGACTGGGAAAATCCTGCAGGGCAAGAATAATGAGAACAACGGGGTCAGCATCCATCCCTCCAAAATCATCCAAGACGCACGCCGCGAGGACGGATTCAAGCTCGCGCGGAAGAGAAGACCAGTGACTGTTGATACGTCGAAAGCCAAAACCTCGTTGGAGGCACTGAAGTTAAGCATCAAGCAGCTGAAATGGAAAGAGGTGTGCTACATGACTTTCTTTTATGTTCTTCTTCTGTTTGTCTTGGAGAAATGCTATTCACCCACGTGCTGTGCAGGTTTTATTCCCATGAAACACTAAGATGCTGGTTGCAGCTTTTCAACAGAAAAATAATGCCAACTATTTTCATAAGGGATTAGTCATGTTCATGCAAAAAATGTCAGGATATGCTGTTTCTAAGCCTCTCAAAGATGGAGATTTCTGAGGTGCTGCAGCTTTAGTGTAAAACATCTTTTCGAGCCTGTTTCCATAGATTACAAATACTTGTTCATTTAAACTCATTGTCCTCACAAGTGCAAATGTTGTTTTAAATAATTAGATCGTTTAGGTTCAAGCGTGCAAAACTTTCTTTCAAACACAGACTAAAATTCAGAAATACTACCTCTCATGCAATTTTAGATTTTTGGATAACCACAAAAAGAAACACACTGGCAAACTTTTACAAAATCTAATCTGAAGCCCCATTCAGATAGAATAGGTTTTCCAGGGGGAGGTTGGTTAATGTAATTTTTTTTAAATCGTGTGTTAATTGTCCATTACAGTAATGTTTATGGCCTGCAGCAGTTAAGATTCTACTTTCTTTTACTGACGGCTAAATGCTCAGTAAAAGTGATCTCAGGTTATAGTAGTGTTGTGCAGATTCCTTGCGAGATATAAGAAATTGACTAATTGTTTAGCGGATCGACGGAAAAATAATCGGCAACTATTTTGATAAATGATTAATCGTTTTAAAACCCAAAAATATTCAGTTTAACATTGTATAAAACGGGGAAAAGCAGGGCATTTCCATCTTTTGAGAGGCTGAAACTGCTTTTTCTACCATTTCTACATGAAAAATGACAGAATCGATTTACCAAAAATATTTGGCCCATATTCTTCTGTTTATCGTCTAATCGTTACAGCTCTATTATCCTTTCCTAATTAATTAATTATTTATTTCCAGTATCCCTGTCAACGTTTGAAGAAGTCATTGATTGAAAATGTGGCACATTCTAAATTCTATGACATGATCATCCAGCCACAACCATACAATGCAAGTGTGCGTGTGTATAAAATTACAGATGATGGAAGTGGATGAAAGTTGTTTCTAAATATAAAGTAACAGCTTTAAAACATTTATGAGACACCTAATTGACACAGTTCTTATTTCTCCGAAGCCACAAACACCATCTGGTCAATTTGAATGTGAATGCAATTAATACCTGCTATCAGCCATTATTAACATGCTCTCCATTATGCATGAGAAGTAAAGAAGGGCAACGCTACGAGACCGGTGAAGTAAAGACTCTACTTACCACTGGTGACCACGCAGTGACACTTAAAGCCTTCGAGGTCTGGTATCGGAAACGGTAGAAGGAAGGCCTATACATTACCACGCTTTGTCCTCGCGGTGCGCCCCCAACAAAGTCAAGGGTGCTATAGATCCTGTGCCATTTTGAAAGTACCTATCAATGTCTTTGAAGGGGTTGAAACTCAAGTAGCCTTGTTTGTCAATTATGAAATGAATGTGTATTGGTGAACAACCCTTAAACAAGTTGTAACATGAAGATCTTAAAAGTATAGTTTGGATATTTTAGTGTTGTATGACCTACTTATCCAGAGTCGGTGGATTATTTACAGTAGATAAGGTCGGGACGCCACCAATTTGGGTTAAAAAAAAAAAATAAATAATGGACTGGAGTACTAGCAAGGAAGCTAAACAATGTACTGCTGTGGACGGGGGGCAGCAGCAAAACGTTTTTAAGCCACTAAAAAAAAAAAATCACTGTTACTTTAGATGTGCTATATTTAGAATGTTTTCACCACTTCACCTTGCTGTCAGACAGCCCTTTCTGACGGGGAACTGAAGCCATTACCAGACTCCATTGACAAAAACAGCAATTTTACCACATGGATCATGGGGGGTTGCTGGTCTACCGTTGCCTCAATCGGTCGTTTTGTTTGTGTTACTGTGTGACTTTTGTGAATCCAAACTAAACCTTTAAAACGGCAAACACCCGGTGTTCTGCAAAGTAAAAATTAATTTGTCAATGGAGACAGGTGGCTCTGAAGAGCGCGGCGATAAAGGCTTCAGTTCCCTGTCGAAAATGGCTTTCTGGCAGCAAGTAAAGCAGTCAACATATTCTAAATATAGCATACACTTAAACTGATATTTATTTAGCAGTACATTGCTTTGCTCTCGAGCCAGTGTGCCAACCGGCATCTGCTGCATGTTATACACTGACTATGGATAAGTACCTTATACAACCCCATTTAAAAAGATCTAAACTAACCCTTTTAAGGACCATTTGCATCCAAATGACTACGTCTCTACATCTGCAGTATTTCCTGGCCTGAGAGACAGCTGTCAACTGACTTTCAACATATGGTATACTCTTCCACAGAGGGAAATGATTAGCCTTAAGCGCCTCTAATCCAATAACACTTCTTGTCCTCTTTTAGGCCGAGAGAGAGAAGGGCAAGCCTGAATGTATAAATGACATCTTCAGAAAGTGCGATGCATAACCGCTCATTTTTATGATGGGCTTTGTTTTTTAATTAGGATTCTACAGACCAGGCTGACATTTTTAAATGGACTGCCACCTAGAGGCTACCCTGAAGCATGTATAGAAAAGAATAACCTGTATAAGTTAAATGATAAATGCTATTTACTGGCGGGAGATCTGCTGTAAATGAAAATATCCTATATATGGCAGCATTTTTGCTACGCTGCCTAGAATGGAATACATATGGCTATATTTTAACCTGATTCCTAGAAATGTCTTAAATTAATTTGACCTCCTTCCCTGATGCAATTAGACACTTGCACACCGTTATCTGTGTGGCAGTATTTATAGCAGGTCTTGGCTGTCTTGAAGGGTTTCCCTGTTTTCACACGCTCTCAAGCTAACTCATTAATGAGATGAAACTCTGTCAGAGATCCGTCTTGTAGCTGGGCAGGGTGGGGGGGTGGGGGGCGGTCCTATGAGAGCAGAATTTAGAAGTGGTGACGATATACTTCTGACCTTAATACATCTCCATATAGAGTCCTGATGTAATGCAGTAAAAAAATAGACTCCATGCCAAAAATATTCCCAGCTCAACGTTGATCTTTTGAAAGTCAAATGTGATCTTAAATATGTTAATGAGTGCATCTTTTTAAAATCCATTATTCAGATTTGTTTCAGCAGATTGTGAGGATGAAGACGGACCCCACAGACTATAAAAAATTAATACAGAAAGACAGTAAAAAAGCATTTATTGAGCAGTTGTGCCAAGTTGCTGTTTGGTCTACTTTTGTTTGCGGGGCACGTAGATGACTTCAGGAATAAACACAATCGAGATATGTGGATTTGGTGGTGGATTTCTTAAGTCACATGCAATCTAAGGAGAGAAAGCCTCCCTGTAGAGTGCTGCTGGGATGATGTATTTTTGTAGGCCAACACACCAGTTAACATGGCCCTGGTTCCCCTGACAAAAAAAAAAAAGAACGTATTTCTCCATTGGATTATGGATTACTGGAGACGTACCTTTTTTTTTCCCGGACATACTAAACAGTATGGTAGTGACCGGAGGAGAGCTGAGAGCGTGCCAAAATGCCTTGTGAGGCCGTACTACATTATATTCTACTATATTTCGAAACGTCACTTGCCGCCTGAATTTTTGCAAATCATTTCCACCATAAACGGCTGCATAGAAATTCACCAGAATGCAGGAAATGAAGTGTTGATGCTCAAAATATCCTGTGGGAGGACCCCAGACCCCCGGCTTATTATATTTCCCCCCAATGTTCGAACACAACCTCTGACCTGCCTGAAAATGACAAATACGTTGGTCTGAAACATTGACTTTGTGCCGGGGGTAAGTTGGTGGCCTATGGCTGTAATGTCCTATCCTTTTTGACGTCATCGTAGCAACACACTTGGTGGATAACATATAATCTATGGTGTGGAGTGTGTGGTGTAGAGATGTGTAAAGGAGAAAAGCACCGTCTTGTGCCAGTTGGATTTCCTCACTATCTAAATCCTTTTTTATAGTATCACTTACTCTCCGTTTCCCAGCTCATCAGAACAGAACACGCACAAACTATCATCTTAAGGCAAGATTATCCCTGCACTCAGGGATCACAGGAGGTCAAACTCCTTGCTGATGTCCTGAGTCATATTACCAGATTAAGCCTTCACTATCACTTACGGTGCAAGATGCAAAAAAAGGGTGTCATTTAAACATTGTCATACAAATGATTACTATAACTATCTGTCTATCTCTCCATGAATATAGGTATTTACTTATGTACATTATCTGTCCTGAAATGGGCATTGCCATTTTAAAAAACAGAACAGCTGATCCTTGTATGCCCTGAACATTTCAATTTACAAAACTGTGAGTAAAAAAAAAAAAAGAAGATAATTCTTATCTTTCTTTGTATCTTGTAATCATCTTATCCCCCCCCTTACTGTTCTCTCTCCCTTTCTTCAGTTTCCTCTGGGAAGACGAGCAGCCTGTGATATCTACTGGCATGGCGTTTCCTTCCATGACAATGAAAGTGTTGTCTCAGGCCAGGTGAACAAGTTCCCAGGTATCTTGCAGCTTCTATAACCATCTGTTGATGTAAAGCACCACACACCAAAGAGATGGCTTTATTTCAGCTCGCAGTACTTTGTGTGTACTCAGTCTTCTATAATCACAACCGGAGGGATTTAGCTAAACTCTTACTGATCCTCATTGCTCCAATGCTAACCTTTTCATGCCATGACAATCATCATTACTTTAGAGACTTGGAGATGATTGTATAGGTAAGAAATCAACACCACTGGAGTGTTCTAGCTTGTATCTATACTATATGGACAAAAGTGTTGGGCCACTCCTCTTAATCATTGAATTCAGGTGTTTCATTCAGTCCCATTGCCAGAGGTGTATAAAATATAGCACCTAGCTATGCAGTCTGCCTTTACAAACATTTGTGAAAGAATGGGACGTTCTAAAGAGCTGAATTCGATCGTGGTTCTGTAATAGGATGCCACCGTTCCAACAAGTCAGTTTGTGAAAGTGGTATTAGTGCAAAGTGGAAACTTTTAAGAACCACAGCAACCACGTAAAGTTACAGAGTGGGGTCGCCGAGTGCTGAGGTGCATATTGCGTAAAAGTCGGCAAAGCTCTGCTGACTCAATAACTGCAGAGTTCCAAAGCAGCTCCGGCATTATGGATGGAGTGGTGTAAAGCACGCCGCCACTGGACTCTGGAGCAGTGGAAACGTGTTCTGTGGAGTGACGAATCACGCTTCTCTATCTGGCAGTCTGATGGACGAGTCTGGGTTTGGCGAATGCCAGGAGAACGTTACCTGCCTGACTGCATTGTGCCAACTGTAAAGTTTGGTGGAGGAGGCATGATGCTGTGGGGTTGTTTTTCCTGGGATTGGCCTCAGCTCCTTAGTTCCAGTGAAGGGAAATCTTAATGCTTCATCTTACCGAGTCATTCTGGACAATTCTATGCTTCCAACTTAGTGGAAACAGTTTGGGGAAGGCCCTTTTCTGCTCCAGCATGACTGTGCTCCAGTGCACAAAGCAAGGTCCATAAAGTCCTGGTTGGATGAGTTTGGTGTGGAAGAAGTTGACTGGTCCGCATTTGAATTTTAATCATTCATTCATTCATTGATTTTTTTTAATTTTGAATTTTTTTAGGGCCAAAATATTTTTACTGCACTGTCACATTTAAATAAACAGAGCACTGCTTTCACTCCCATGTCGCGCTACATCGCTGCTAATGTGCAAATATACAATACAAAATCCGACTTTCTCCCAGAAGCAGAATATGAATGCAAATCCCGTCACTTTCTTTCCCCAAATTCAATCAACAGCAAGCACTGCGTTCACTTTCACGTTGTGCTACAATGATGCTAAGGAAAAAAAAAACTTTGCATCAAAAATAAGACTTAAAACAAGGTTCAAGAACCCCAATGGCACATCAAAAAGAGGAGGTGTGACCCTGCCCGGAGGAAGCCCGGGGCCCCCGTCTGGAGCCAGGCCTGGAAGGGGGGCCCGTCAACGAGCGCCTGGTGGCTGGGTTTGCCATGGAGCCCGGCCGGGCATAGCCCGAAGAAGCAACGTGGCACCCCCCCCTCTCCATCATGTGGGCCTACCACCCGCAGGAAGAACCGTTGGGGTCGGGTACATTGCCAAACGGGTGGCAGTGAAGGTCGGGGACCTCGACGGACCAGACCTGGGCGGCAAAGGCTGGCTCTGGGGACGTGGAACGTCACCTCTCTGTGGGGGAAAGAGCCGGAGCTTGTGCGGGAGGCGGAGCGCTACCAGTTAGATCTGGTTGGGCTCTCCTCTACGCACAGTCTCGGTTCTGGAACCGTACTCCTGGATAGGGGTTGGACCTTATTCTTCTCTGGAGTTGCTCAGGGTGTGAGGCGCCGGGCGGGTGTGGGGATACTCACAAATCCCCGGCTGAGTGCCGTTACGTTGGAGTTCACCCCGGTAGACGAGAGGGTCGCCTCCCTACGCCTACGGGTTATGGGGGGGAAAACTCTGACTGTTGTCTGTGCATATGCACCGAACAGCAGTTCAGAGTATTCGGCCTTCTTGGAGACCCTGAATGGAGTCCTGTTGGGGGCTCCAGTAGGGGACTCCATAGTTCTACTGGGAGACTTCAACGCGCACGTGGGCAACGATGGAGACACCTGGAGAGGCGTGATTGGGAGGAACGGCCTCCCTGATCTCAACCAGAGTGGTTGTTTGTTATTGGACTTCTGTGCTAGACATGGGCTGTCCATAACAAACACCATGTTCGAACATAAGGATGCTCATAAGTGTACATGGTACCAGAGCACCTTAGGCCGAAGATCGATGATCGATTTTGTAATCGTATCATCTGATCTGAGGCCGCATGTTTTGGACACTCGGGTAAAGAGAGGGGTGGAGCTGTCAACTGATCACCATCTGGTGGTGAGTTGGGTCAGGGGGTGGGGGAAGAGTCTGGACAGACCTGGTAAGCCCAAACGGGTAGTGCGGGTGAACTGGGAACGTCTGGAGGAGGCCCATACCCAAGAGACCTTTAACTCACACCTCCGGCGGAGTTTCTCTGGCATCCCTGTGGAGGTTGGGGGCATTGAGCCTGAGTGGTCAATGTTCAAAGCTTCCATTGCTGAAGCTGCGGCGGGAGCCTGCGGCCTCAAGGTCTTAGGTACCTCAAGGGGCGGTAACCCTCGAACACCGTGGTGGACCGCGGTGGTCAGGGAAGCCGTCCGACTGAAGAAGGAGTCCTTCCGAGATATGTTATCACGGGGGACTCCAGAGGCGGTTGCAAGGTACCGACAGGCCCGAAGGGCAGCGGCCTCGGCCGTGACAGAGGCAAAGCAGCGGGTGTGGGAGGAGTTCGGAGAAGCCATGGAGAAGGACTTTCGGTCGGCACCAAAGTGCTTCTGGCGTACTGTCCGGCACCTCAGGAGGGGGAAGCGGGGAACCATCCAAGCTGTTTACAGCAGGGATGGAACACTGTTGACCTCAACTGAGGAGGTACTCGGGCGGTGGAAGGAGCATTTTGAGGAACTCCTCAATCCGACTAATACGCCCTCTTTGATAGAGGCAGGGCTGGAAGATTATGGGGGATCATCAGCAATTTCCCTGGTGGAAGTCACTGAGGTAGTCAAACAACTCCACAGTGGCAAGGCCCCGGGGATTGATGAGATCCGTCCAGAAATGTTGAAGGCTTTGGGTGTGGAGGGGCTGTCGTGGCTGACACGTCTCTTCAACATTGCGTGGAAGTCGGGAACAGTGCCTAAGGAGTGGCAGACCGGGGTGGTGGTTCCCCTGTATAAAAAGGGGAACCAGAGAGTGTGTGCCAATTACAGGGGTATCACACTGCTCAGCCTCCCGGGTAAAGTCTACTCCAAGGTGCTGGAAAGGAGGGTTCGGCCGATAGTCGAACCTCAGATTGAAGAGGAACAATGCGGATTCCGTTCTGGCCGTGGAACAACGGACCAGCTCTTCACTCTCACAAGGATCCTGGAGGGGGCCTGGGAGTATGCCCATCCGGTTTACATGTGTTTTGTGGACCTGGAGAAAGCGTATGACCGGGTCCCCCGGGAGATACTGTGGGAGGTGCTGCGGGAGTATGGGGTGAGGGGGGCGCTTTTGAGGGCCATCCAATCCCTGTACGCCCAAAGCAAGAGTTGTGTCCGGGTTCTCGGCAGTAAGTCGGACTCATTCCCGGTGGGTGTTGGCCTCCGCCAGGGCTGCGCTTTGTCACCAATCCTGTTTGTGGTATTCATGGACAGGATATCGAGGCGTAGTCGGGGGGAGGAGGGGTTGCAGTTTGGTGGGCTTGGGATCTCATCGCTGCTCTTTGCAGACGATGTGGTCCTGATGGCATCATCAGCCTGTGACCTTCAGCACTCACTGGATCGGTTCGCAGCCGAGTGTGAAGCGGTTGGAATGAGGATCAGCACCTCAAAATCTGAGGCCATGGTTCTCAGCAGGAAACCGGTGGATTGTCTACTCCGGGTAGGGAATGAGTCCTTACCCCAAGTGAAGGAGTTCAAGTACCTAGGGGTCTTGTTCACGAGTGAGGGGAAAATGGAGCGGGAGATGGGCCGGAGAATTGGAGCAGCGGGCGCGGTATTGCACTCGCTTTACCGCACCGTTGTGACGAAAAGAGAGCTGAGCCAGAAGGCAAAGCTCTCGATCTACCGGTCTATCTTCGTTCCTACTCTCACCTATGGTCATGAAGGTTTGGTCATGACCGAAAGGACGAGATCGCGGGTACAAGCGGCCGAAATGGGTTTTCTCAGAAGGGTGGCTGGCTTCTCCCTTAGAGATAGGGTGAGGAGTTCAGTCATCCGAGAGAAGCTCGGAGTAGAACCGCTGCTCCTTTGCGTAGAAAGGAGCCAGTTGAGGTGGTTCGGGCATCTGGTAAGGATGCCCCCTGGGCGCCTCCCTAGGGAGGTGTTCCAGGCACAGCCAGCTGGGAGGAGACCACGGGGAAGACCCAGGACGAGGTGGAGAGATTATATCTCCACACTGGCCTGGGAACGCCTCGGGGTCCCCCAGTCAGAGTTGGTCAACGTGGCCCGGGAAAAGGAAGTTTGGGGCCCCCTGCTGGAGCTGTTGCCCCCGCGACCCGACCCCGGATAAGCGGTTGAAGATGGATGGATGGATGGACAAGGTTCTTCTTCACCTGAATTCAGTGCATCTCGAAACAAAGTCTCACTCAAAATATAGGTTAACTGAAGATAAATATGCCATCACAGCATGCAACCAAAGGAATGAAGATGATTCAGTGAGGTAATGTTAGCGACTTCATGCACTCATCGTCCGACAGTTCAGTACTGTTTTGTTCAGGTGGTGAAGTCCGTTTCAAGCCACTAGCTCTTCGCTTTTCTGCTCCAGACATTTGATTTTCATTTACCTGTCGGCTCTCTAGAATATTACTCTTCTACTCTAGACGGCAGAACGTTTTTGTGCCCAGCGGCATGAAAACGTCCCAAAAGTGAAGTCAAAACATCTGGATTGCCCTCTGGTGGCTGGCTGTTTTTAGTTTAAGAAGCGCTTGATTTGAGATGCAGTGCAGTTTATTATACGGGTCGACGACAATATCGCTGTAGATGATGTCCATTTAACTGTGGGAAGGCAAAAACCGTGATCGAGATTAATAGTCGATTTAATTGTGCCGCCCTACTTAATGCCATACTGAGTTATGTCTCCGTACAAGGTCATGTCTGTCCGCCTTCCTTCTATAGCTTGTATGTTTCTTCTCAGATCAATATAATTACCTTTTTGACGACTTCCTTCCACCATGTCAGTCTCTTGCATTTGTTTCATCTCTGAAATACGGCTTTGTGCATTGCAGGAATGATTGAAATGCTGAGGAAGATCAACCTGAGTCGGGCAGTGCGGACTATGCAGGAGTTGTTCCCAGAAGAGTACGATTTCTATCCCCGGTCCTGGATCCTGCCTGAGGAGTGCCAGCAGTTTTCCACACAGGTACAGTTCCCTAACTTCATAATGAAAAGCGTTACAATACTGGACATGAAAGGTAGAGATTTCTCAACATGTGTGAAACTTAACAAGGATCCTACAGTAATAGCTTTTGTAGGCCGAACATGTTATGCCTATTTTGCATGAATTTAAACAACTATTCTCATGCAATCATAGAAATTGGGATTCATGTTGACAAATATTGAAGGTGGAGTGGAGTGAAGGGGTGGGTGAGCGTGAGCAACCATTCTCAACGTGATTAACAAAAAAGAAAAAAAAAAAAGAAAAAAATGTATTTTCACTTTTGTGACTGGTAGCTTATATCCCCCCATGACACAACACACACGGGGTGTGAAGTACACACACAGAAAGCTCGTGGTCTAAAGAAACATGTAGACCTCAATATTTGAGCAGAATCAACAAAATGTAATAAAAAGAAGTACGACAATTAATCAAAGCACATTTCTCAAGCGTACAGGCAGGTCATTCAATTGATTCCTGTTAGAATTAAAATGGTGAAAAAAAAAATGTTAAGATAACATAACTACTGTAACAGCCCCAAAAGCCAGTGATGCAAGCAACTTCATTATATTCACATTCCACTTACAAACATTTTTATTTAATTTTTTTTATTGACCTCTCTGAAGTTAAGAGCCATAACACACAGATTTCCTGCAGTGCAATAATAAAATCAAGAGAGGCCATTCTATTCACCTCTTCAAACTTTATCAGTATTGGCCACCAGTATGAGCCGAGTCGGCAGTTATTTTCAGTGTAAGAACGCACGGGGGCGAAGTATCCAAGATGCGCTGTCAGTTCTCTACGGTAAATTATAGTTTCACCACCTCGTGACGTTTTCTGTCGAGGTCACTGAAAAGTGGTTAGCACTGCAACCCTTTTGCAGACCCTTTTAAGTGGCAAGTCACGCAGAAATCTTTTAAGAAGAAAGCTTGCAGTCAGAGACCTTCTTCAAGGCAAGAACCTCAGCTCTATAAAGATGTATATCTATATCTTATCTATAGATAAAGATAGATGGATATCTCTCTCCACGCTACACTGCAACACTAGTGTTCTTCATGGTACATCTTGTTTCCTTCTTGTATCATGTGCTCGCTTCGTTGCTCACTCTCCTCGAGGGGAAAAGACAGAATGTACCACATTTATGAATATTACCCTTTATGGTCATCTGGCACTTCTTAACACATGGTTGAATCTAGTAAGATTATCTTCTAAAGGAAAAGCAGTATTGAGTAAGTGGAGACGCGTATTATAGTAGAAGTAATGGTAATAAATACTTTTGGTCCTTAAATGCATTAAGGCATTAAATATAACGGGAAAAGAAAAACGTATTCACAGAAAAGGGGTAGGCTGTAGGTTATTATACCTATGCTTTTTACATATCATATTCTAAAAGGAAACCCTTTCACTACTAGGTTTAGGCCATACAAAAACAAAAACAGAGTTCTGACTGTTTCATACAAAATAATAATCATATCTCAGTTTTATGTGTTAACCACTTAGTTTGTTATGTGAACTAAACATCCTTAATTTATTGTTCCAACCATTCCACAAGTGAACCCCTTTTGACAGATATACATTTAATCTTTAAATTAGTCTTCAGAGGTTTGTTTGAATTTAGACGGAGCCAGAATACATTTAGGGAAATAGGTGCGTTAACAAAAAACAACAAAATAAAAGGGTGAATACCGTTCGGCAGCAAATGATTGTGTGCTTTGTACATTAGTTGTGTACTTCTAATATCAAATAGATCACAACATTTTAAATCATAAAAGTTAATAAAGTGTGGTTGGTAATGCGATCGATTTACAATTCTTATAGTTTTGTTCTGTAGCATGAAAATTGGATTAGTGTTGGTTTTGTATGCGTTTCCTGTCCACACAATAGGTAATAAACTGGAACTATGACATAACATACAGTAGATGTAGTGAGTTATGTATGACAGGGAGGGAGGGTCGTGAGTAGAATAGGGGGAAATTAGCATCATTCTTATTTAATATTTTTTTCTCCATGCCATTTTGGTAAAGATTTATAAGTTTTAGTCAATGGCATGTACTTATTGTGCAACATTCAGATTTGTAATTGTATATAATTTCAGAAATTCACTGGGCTTTTATAAAAAAAAAAAAGAATAATAATTATAATATTTCATTGCATGCACAGATGGTCAATAATTCCGATTTCTTTAAGGACATCATATTTAGCAACACTCTAACATGTCCAGCAGGGGGCGGCAGAATATCACCGGTTTTATTTCAATCTAATTTACTGCAGACAAAACTGAAAGACTAGAAAGAGACAAATCTTCTTCACAAGTGTCTGTATGTCACAGTGTCGAGGATTAGCAAGGCACGTTTTTTTACAGTGTACCGTACATTTCAGCAACAAGGCAATTCAAAACCAATGAAAGTCAAACATTAAAAGCATCGAGACAAAGTGCAAAACAAGCATCATTTACCTCATTTACAAACTAAAATCCAATAAGACCGGTATAAAAATACAAGAATTACAGTTGCTGTGCAGTGCAAGAAATTAATAATTATTTGATTTATTAAAATATTAATAACATTAAAGATTTAATAAAATATTAGGCATACGATGGTAAACAAAATTGAACTAAAACAGAAATAAAAGGTTTGACTTTGCTTTGGTGTTGGTTTGTGGATTTGGAAACATTCCTGAGGATGTATGTGAAATACAGATTAGGTAAAGCTTGGATTGCTGGTTTATATAAATACAGTACAGCTAGAAGTTAAATAAGAGTATTTATTTAACCATATTGCTCATCAAGGGTTCAGCTCCGGATTTAGGGTAGCCCCAATTGTTGAAGGAATACTTGTGAACATGTGTATGTCAACTGCACACAAAGCATACGACATGGTTTGTACTGCGCGCGTTGTGTGAAATAGGGTAAATGGATGTTTTTGAAATAGTTTTCGTTGTTGTTAAACACGGCCCCCCATTTCCTCCGTTTTTTTGATTCTTCGTTCACCGGGAAGGCATTTGAGACAAATAAGTTTTTTTTTTTTTTTTTTGTTTAATGTAAACACGGGCTGAGTAATAGATGTACAAAGGGTAAATTGTTTTTTTGGGGGGGGGGGGGGGGCCTATGACATATTTTTCACGCCTTTTTTTTTTTTTTTATACAGCACCATCAAACTTTCATCACTCAAACTGTGGGGCTTTAAAGTTTGCCACAGTGTGTGTGAAACCTGTGTGATTCATGTCGGACCAGAGCCTCGGAGCTTCTTGCTAACCTTAACCTTTTCTCACTCCCGCTGTAGATTCGCATGGTGAAGGAGAACGATGCCACAGTGAATCCCACCTTCATTGTGAAGCCAGATGGGGGCTCTCAGGGGGACGGCAT
The DNA here is from genome assembly GCA_943590825.1 of Bovichtus diacanthus. Classification (NCBI taxonomy): domain Eukaryota; kingdom Metazoa; phylum Chordata; class Actinopteri; order Perciformes; family Bovichtidae; genus Bovichtus; species Bovichtus diacanthus. Next base: position 1,446,355 of record CALSBV010012170.1, read on the forward strand.
CTACCTCATTCGTGACCCCAGTGACCTGAAGCTCATGGTGGGTTCACAGGCCAAACAGGCTGTAGTCCAGGAGTACATCCAGAGGCCGTTACTCATTGACAAGCTCAAGTTTGATATCCGCCTCTACGTGCTGCTAAAGTCCCTGGAGCCATTGGAGATCTACATTGCCAAGGAAGGCCTGACACGTTTTTGCACCGAGCCCTACCAGGTAGCCATGACGGTGCTATTCATTTGCTTTGATCCCATGAAACATGTAATTCCAATATTATAGCATCCAATTAAAATGGAAATCTGTCTGTCTTGCCATTTTCTCAGGAACCTGTGATTTTAAAACCGGCAACAATGCTGAATACATTTTTTTTTAAAAATCAGTGTTTCTCCAACGCCACTAACATTTGCTCAGCTTGTTTGTAGCTTAAGATCTAAAAACGGCCGTAAATATGTGTCTTAAAACTGGATTGAAAGTCAATTCATGACAGCTTCTGGCAGACAACCACACGGCTAATGCATGCGCAAATGGGATACTTAGTCATGACGGGACGTTACTTTGATTACAATTACGGCTTTTTTTAGGTTTGAACATTTTATGAAACATGCGGGATAATGTAAGTACACAACTCAACAAAATATATAACATGGGTCTAGTCGTTTCTTAAACATTTAATGTGGAAGAGTTGCATATTATACCTTTTTTTTAACAGTAGCGCGATAACTGAAGTGTATTATTTCGAAGGGATCCCTATTAGCTGTTGCGTAACCAAACGGCATGCTGGGTACCGCTCGCTCTCTGTTGCTCGGCTCGCTGCAGTACATTCAAGATCGGATGAAGAAAGAGACCCTGGAGGCACCGGAGTTACAAGGCTGTAGCAAACTCAAACATTTCAAGCATCCGCGCTAAAACTTTGCTTTCGTTCCCATAATAGAAATTCCCCACGGTCAACTTATTGTGAGTGTTTTGTGTTTTCCCTATATGAAGTGAAGTTGTTTGGATGAGAGGCCCCTGCACTGGTACATGTAACTAAGGTCTCTCTTATCCTGATTGGGTAGGAGCCATGTCAGAAGAATCTGAGCCATGTCTTCATGCACCTGACAAACTACTCACTCAACGTCCACAGCGGCAACTTTGTCCACTCAGACAGCCAGAGCACAGGCAGCAAGCGCACTCTGTCCAGCGTGCTGTACCGGCTGGCAGCTAAAGGCGTGGACATCAAGAAGGTTTGGTCGGACATCATCGCTCTTGTCATCAAGACTGCCATCGCCGTGGTGCCTGAACTTAGGGTCTACTATCAGGCGGATATACCGCCCGGCAGACCGGGACCCTCGTGCTTCCAGGTGGGTTGTGGTTAACATTGTCTTGGGAGTGTAATGTGTACATTAAAGTTGTAAATGCATCACGCATGCATACGATCATTCGAATTCCCCAGCGGTGGACTAAGTATTCAGAGCCCTTATTTGAGTAAAAGTACTAATACCACACTGTAAAAAAAAAAAAAAAAAGTGTCTAAGTATTATCAGCTAAAAAAGTCTGAAAAGTAAAATTATAAATATTGCAGTAAAATGTTCCCTGTCAGTTTTTGTTTTTGTTTGGATTAATGTTACTGCTGCATTAATGTATATGTTGGATTTTTACTGCTGTAGCTGTTAAAGTTGTGCTAATGTTACTGTTGGAAAAGGCTACTTTTAAAATGTAATGGTTTACAGATTACTAAGTTTAAAATGTAATTATTTTTTAATACTTACAACATTTGTTAGTAAGTAACCAAATGTTAAGGTACACAGCTTTTTGTTCACTCCTAGTATACAGTCTACTTTATTCTAAAATATAAATAAAAAGGATGTGTTCGTGTCTCAGATATTAGGTTTTGACATCCTGCTGATGAAGAACCTGAAGCCAGTTTTACTAGAGGTCAACTCCAACCCCAGTATGAGAATAGAACATGAACAGGAGGTGAGAGTGAATGTCCAACATCAGTATTTGTCAAAGTATTCTTATCCTTTTTATTCACTTTGCTGTGATAAATATTTGTTGTTTGTCTCAGGTGGCACCAGGAGTTTTTGAATATGTCCCCAGTCCGGTCGACGAAGAGGTCAAAGTGGGTGTGATCAGGGACACACTGCGCCTAATGGACCCCGGCTACAAGAAACCTTCAATGTAAATACACACGCGTACAGTAAACACACCGTTTTGAAGTCCTTACACCATCCTCTCTTTGTCTTTTTGTCTTAAAGTGACATTTCGGATCTTTTAAAGTGGGAGGTTTGCATGAGGTAATTATCCACAGTCGGTGTATTACAGATGACGCTCGGCATGTCCCCAGTTTGTGGAAACTGGACCGGAGCACCAGCACGGCTCGGGAGCAAAACATATTTTAGCCACCTCCAGAAAATCAATATCATTTGATTAAATGTTGTTTAAATGTATGCTATATTCAGAGTATTTAGACTAGACTGGTGTTTTTAAAGGGTTAGTTTGAATTCACACAATAACCCAAACAAAATAACCGATGCAGTGCCGGTACTCTTGTCCTGTTTTTCCAAACTGGGGGCGTTCCGACCTTCATCTGTAATACACTGACTATGGATAACTACCTCATAAAACCCCACTTCAAAAAAAATCCAAACCATCACTTTTAAGGACATGCTACCTTACTCTGCCCATCCCTCCTCAGAGCTCTGCACCACTCAACAGCTCTCCATAAGCCTGTTAAATGGAACAATTTCATTCAGCTGAGGCAAGGTGGAAATTCATATAACTGTATGAGTCTGGTGGCTCAATCGCTCCGGCTGACCGGCCCTGTGTGGTGCCTGGCAATACATCTCCTCTACCATTAGGGTTTGTGGCCCCCCCCCCCCCTCTTAATCTGTTTTTCTTCTATGACAAGAGGATTTACTGTTTTTATTCCACCACCATCTGCATTTCTTTCCCCTCTCTCTCTCTGTCTCTCTCTGTCTCTCTCTCTCTCTCTCTCTCTCTCTCTCTCTCTCTCTCTCTCTCT
>CALSBV010012170.1:1449360-1472946 GCA_943590825.1 Bovichtus diacanthus
TCTCTCTCTCTCTCTCTCTCTCTCTCTCTCTCTCTCTCTCTCTCTCTTTCTCTTTCTCTTTCTCTTTCTCTTTCTCCCTCTCTCTCTTTCTCTCCCCACTCACGTCTTTCTTGCCTCCGCTCCAGATTATCGTCTATATCAGATATTTGATCTGCTTTGTTCTGCAAGTGACAGAGATATCGTCTCGGGGATAATACCCACTTAACTATTACATTCATGACCAGTAACTCGTTGATATAATGCGCCTGTAATACGTTTAATCCTCGTCCCTCCTGCATTGCTTTATTTTCATCCAGCTAGAATCAGCAGAACCACATCTTGTGCATGGATGAATTACACTACGGTATAATGTAGAATACACATTTAGAATTCTGTTCATTTCAACTAATTCCTATCTACGTACTTTTAAAGACCCCCAATCCTTTAATCCAATGTCCCTTATACTTCTTATGTTGACTTCTCAGGCCCTTGTTAGTGGGGGTTACTCAAATCCATTTTATCTGTATATTTAGCATTACACCTTTTTTTTCCCCGCATGTCTTCATATTGTAGAAATGTGTGATGGGCATTTTTCAGCATTTTCTGACATTTATAGACCAAACATTTAATCTATAATGAAAATTACAGCTAGGCAGTTATTTATTTAACCTGGGAGTCCCGTTGAGATCAAACATCTTTGGCCAAGGTAGCAGCCATAAAATAAATCTCATCAAATTAAAATAAAACATGATATTAAAAAATTCACAATAAAACAGAAGAACAGCTGTTTAACACAGTAACCACTCGAGATAAACAACTCTATCTCCACATTTTTTTTTTTTTTGATGCCTTAATGGATATAAATGTTTTCAAATTTGACGTCTTTTGTCAGATTATTCCATGCCCAAGTTGCATTGTAGGAAAATGCAGTTTTCCCCAGATCTGTCAAAACCTGGGGTACATTAAAAAGCAACCACTTGAAGGAGTGTAGCTGGCTAACTACCACTATAAACTTATTGCAAATGTCATATCAGAAATGCCAAGAACATGTTGACAAGGTTTCTCCTTTAAATAGATTGTCACCAGAATAGCATGAAGAAATGTATTTTTCAACCAAAAAGATGCTGCACTCAGTACATAACTTAGTCAAAATTATTTATTAATTCAATATCAAAGAAGCCTTATAGAAATAGTTTGTTCTAGTTAAATCATCTGGCTCATTTCACTGTGTGTAAATACCTCCATGAAGGTCCTGACATCTTTACGAGAGGTTAAGTTATTTGTTTACTACACAGATGGTGCACCCATACGTAAATATACTTGTGTTGTGGTCTCTGTCAGCTGTTCTGGGATTTATGGAATTCAATCAGAACGCAGAGTTTAGACTAAAGTCACCCACGTATGGATTTGACTTGAGATTAAGATGAAATGGAAGAGAGATGAGAATTGACCAGGCAAACAATACAAAGATGCAGCCAAGTAAAAAAAGGTTTTGCTATTTAAAGGAGACCGAGTGAGACCTTGTATATAAGAGACATAAGTAAATATACAATGACAGAACAAAGTGGGGAAAAGTGGCAGTTTGGAGGAAAATGGGTAGAGGTAAATGAGGAATTATTTTGGAGAATAATGTAATGGTATCAGTGACTCTCAGACATTTACCTCCCGCACCCAGTTTATTAATCCTGTGTATGATTTCTAAGGGTGATTTATGAGCCATTATGAGAGGTGTGTGTAAGTGTGGGTGAGAATAAAAGGCTGATATTTGTCGGCACACATCTCTTAAAATAGTGTGCAAGGGACACGATTACTAAGGCATCATCTGCATAAAGAGAAATTCTACATGCTGACATGGGTTAAGGTAATTATGGGTCCAAAATGCAGCGTTTTTAAAGTTAGTTTGTGTCACTGTGGAAGCTTTGAATTAAATGCTCATAACCCTCATTTTAACCCTGCAATACCAGATTTTGTTTGGCCACTTGTTTGCCATCAAAAACAAGTTGTGAACACAACATTGACAAATCAACACTTTTTAAGTTAATAAAGGTAAACTTGTCCGCAAATAGTCACTTAATAACATCCAGCCATTAAAGAGCAACATTAGCATAACATTACATCAATTTATACAACATAGCTTATGTAATGTGTCTAAGTACTATGGAAAGTGCTTTATGAATAAAATGTATTATTATTATTATTACCAATATTATCATTATTTATTTAGAGATGGCCTTGAACGTTTTTGAAAATAGACAGAAATAGACATGGGTCCTTGAAAGTGCTTGAATTTATATATTTGTTAAAAAAATTGAAGTTATTTTTTTCTCAGCTCTTCAACTCATACCTTTTCTCTCTGCGCCAAGAACACAGTAGGCAGAACAATGGCAAAGGCAACATTTAGGCCGATACTTGGATATCCATGTTTGCCACATGGATAATTGCAAGATGACGGTTGCAAATAATGCACAATTCCTGACGATGCCATCAGCAGCCGCTATCCATTCTTTGTGAAAATCGAGTTGAATGAGAGTGTGGTAGTGAACCAAAACGGTTAAGTTGCAGTAATGAGCTGAAACTCTCTGAAAAGCTCCTTAAGGGAGCTGCAGGTCCGGGTGATGATTCTCTGTAGGTTCATCACCGCAAGCGGCAAATTTCACGTCGTCACATTTTAACGTTGTCATTTGATACGCTGTTATATTGTTATTGTTATATTGATTACAGCTGCTTTACATTTTCTGATTCTCGAGGTTGTGTGAATGGGAAACAAGTGGGAAAAGTTTTTCTTTTTAAAGGATTTACACACATCATATACACACTTGTGGGAGTTTGTTTTGTGTGTGTCGTAGTGTGACTCATGCTCTGAGAAATAGCTCTGGCAATAAATTTAGATTTCTACCTTTTTTTTTGACAGTCTGTAACGGCTTTGAAGATTTATTCACCGGAAGGCCAGAAAAATCCTTTATGCCGGGTAATGACAGCTAAATTAGGCCTAGCCCCCCTCGCATACACTCAACTAACATTTAGCACCAGGCTTTTTTAATAACCTGCCATTCTTCAACTTTTGCTCTCTTGATTCGCTTCCGTCATTTTCTTCTCTCCGTCTGCCGGGAATGTTTTCTCGACATTTGCCTCGCTGTCTGTCCGTCAGCTTCTGTTGAAGACGTGTTCGTTTTTAGCCGAGCCTGTCTTGTCCTAAATACATGTGGGTGGTGTCCTTCTGGGTTGCTGAAGGATGATTGATTCTATTAAACATTCAGCAGTGCTCGGTCTGTGCCATTCACACTGCTTACTAATTCATGGAGAAGGAAAGTCGGCAGGACCGAATCCCCTCCGTGTTTCTCTTTTGTTGCGTGTGTGTTATGTGTTGACCATAGGAGACTCTTTAAATGCCCAGCACACCCACGCGGGTGTTTTTTCACTTATCCTCGCTGATGAGACCTCTGCTCAGGGTGCTATGACGGGAATTATTTGAGGTCGCTGAACTTCTAAGAATGACAAAGGTTTAATTGGTAGTGCCCTACTGTAACCGGTGCAGCAAAGCCAACAGAAGAGGGAGGGGAGATGTCACTCAAGCAGTGTCTACACGCCCTCACGTTCCTGAGGGTAAAAATGCATGAAAAGCCTGACTCCTCTTCCTTTTCTTTTGAGGAGGCAAATCATTTGAGAGAAGCACAATGGGATAGCTGGTGGCGAGATGCAGGCAGGTAGTGCAAAGTGCGATGTTCGCATAAATAAATTGTGAGCTAAAAGAGGTGGTAAATAGTGGGATGGTAACCAACCACACCTGACACTCATCCTATATCTTTTGTAAATCATACAATATTAATATAAATTCATTGAATATATTGTACCGTTCTTTTATAATAATACATTTTATTTATTTAATTTTTTTATTAAATTTGAAATATATATATATATAATTTTTTTTATATATATATATATATATATATAATTTTTTTTTAATATATATATATATATATATTTTTTTTTTTATATATATATTTTGCTCGAGCAATATTTCGCTTGAGCAGACAGGAATCCTTACTTGAATTGTACAGCATTAAGTTTTGTTCAACGGAAACACTTCCTGCCGTCGCATAATTACGTAGTAAGTGCAGTCGGATTCTCTGAGCACAGTTTTACCTAATTCCTTACTAATTCTCCTCCTCATCTTTCCTTGACCTCATGACTTTACGATGTCAAGGAAAGGGGTTAGGAAAAGAAATGGGACTTAATTTCTTTTTTTTATATATATTTTATAAGGATGGAAATGTATTCAACATGTCATGTGTGTCTCCAGGAAAGAAACACTGAATTCTAAGCAGGACTCCTCAGGGTTCCCTTTTTAAAGTTTTAGTTTGCAATGATTGTGAATGCATATCCTACCTCAAAACATTTGCAAAGCCATTATTTTTAATATTTTGAAACAAGGTTTTACTTCCTTATTTGCATGGAACTCCAATCTCTTGAGACAGCGATGGGCTGAATCTACGAACTGAGTGCTTTTTATATTCCTACCTAATCAGCATTCAAAAATCAAACATGATGTCAATAATTAACCTCTAAAAGCACAATTGGTCTGCCGTCAGCAGTTGCAATGGAACTGTCAATAGCGGTCTTTTTCCAAGCTCGGGCTTTCATTGATTAATGTCTTGTATAGAATAAAAGCACTGCGGATATCCACTGTAGCTTTTCAAAAGGCTTCTCCTGGGTATGCAGTGTTTTATAAGTCACAGTGCTGCTCCCATCAAAAGTACCCATCCTCTTTTTGTTATTATATATATATATATATTTTTTTTACTTAACTAAGTATCTAAACTGGGTGAGAAGTATCAACTTTCTCTTCATAAGCATTCAAGACAAGACCTTAATTCTATACGCAAAACCTGTGGCGTGTAGATTTATCATGCTACTGTTGCATTAAATGTTGTGGATGTTAGCACAGGCTGTGAGAAGAGTTATGTATTCTTCATAACAGCAGTATTCTTCCCGTTTCCCCTGCCAATCCAGGCTCTAAGTGCAGACTCTAATTAAAATGCTGGTGCATTTATCTACCTCAGGTGATCTGTAACTCGGCTGACAAAAGCTCTTGGGTTGGTTTTATGTTCTTGTAATTCAGTCGTGCGTGGGCCTGAAGGCCATCCCTCAGCCCTGCTGATGGACAGCACAACAAGCAGTAAACGTAGGAACTTTTGCAGTCTTTAAATCAACATGCTCGGTCAACTTTCTAATAAGAAAATGTCATTGAAATACAATTTATAATCGTCTGTTGTTTTTTAATGTTTTTTTTTTTTTTTTTTTTATATATAAATATCTCTCCTGTCATTTCATGGCCATAGTTCCCAACTGAGGGCTGGTGGGCTTGAACACGGGGAGGAGATTCCCATGGAGGCGGAGACGCAAGAGAGGAGCCCGGATGAAGGAGCGCTGCCCTCGCTGTGTCTGAAGCAGGTCTACCCCAAATACACCAAACAGTTCAACTACCTGCGGCTGGTGGAGCGAATCGCAGCCATGTTCATACGCTTCCTCGGGGTCAAAGGCAACATGCGTCTGGGCCCCACTGCCTTCCGAACCTTCATCAGGTACACCTTTCATTTATTTAATGGGATCCCCATTAGCATCTTCCCAGGGGTCCATCGAGAACGGCATTATTACCTTTCATATACCGTCGACTATGTAATGACCAGGACAGATGTTGATCAAGTGTAACTCTTTGAAGCCGTGTCTCCTGAGAAAACTCTTTCTGTTTCCAGTTGTCATTGATTTTAGATATGTCTAAATGTATATTGTGTTCAAGCCAGTACTAGTAATAGCCAGTGCATTTGTTATCCGTTACAACATGCATATATTCTCTGTAGATCACACGTTCTGTGTTCTCCTTTTTGAGAAAAGAAAATCAGAAACCAAAAGGGAGAAATGTATTTAATCAAATCTTTGCCTAAAGAAGTTCTGATATTTTCTCAAAGATCTTTTTAGTAATAAAAAAAACAAAAAAACAATTAACATTACGTTTTGAAAAACATGTTGATGTTGATTTTCTTTCTTTTGAAACTTTGATATTTATTGAGTTTTTGTTTGTGCTTGCAACCAAACATTGTGTATGTTAACTTATTACTTTTTTTACAATCACGAAGTTGGAAAAAGAAAACGCAAAAAACTGAAACAAAACAGCCGTAGTCCCATGGGGTCCATTATCGAAGAAGGGCCTTTACAAATCCCGTATCTTGAAATGTATGTATCAGTTAGTCCATAAGTGTTTTTCACTGTGTAAATCATCATTTCTTCCATTTACTAACCAAACATTATTTTGTATTTCTAACCATTGTCCTATAGAAGGGGATTCAGTCTCGTACCAATATCCTTGTTGTTGCCTTCTTGCTTGTGATCAATAATATCTTGGTTAAATATCTATGTCACATAATCATTTAAATTTCCAAGGTACATAACGTTGCATTCCTTAGGTATTGCATTTCCCAGAATAACTTTAATGCATATTTTCCCAAAATGAGTGTGATTTATGACGTTACCAAACAAATGTGTGCGGGGTTTGCCTCTCGATTCCTATTCGAATTCTTCCTCCCAAAATCCCTCCATGTCCTTGATAAAGGGGTTAAGTAAATGGGATTCAGTTGGACTTCAAACATGTGCGCTGACATTTTCCTGATTTGCTTTAGGACCTGCAAGCTGAGCAACAGTAACTTCTCCATGGCTTCGGTCGACATCCTCTACATAGACATCACACGCCGTTGGTCAGGAACGATGCCCGACTCTAGAGAAGCAGGTGAAGCACACACACACACACACACACACACACACACACACACACACACACACACACACACACACACACAAATAAACAACATGTAAAGGACAGAGAGCCAGATATCCTTGAGACTCTGAGCAAATTATATGCTTGGAGGTAATTGCTTGTCATACTTTGTCAGATTGACTCTGACACTGCGCACTGCCGTAATTGAAATGAGCTGAGATCACAATGTGACAGCGAAGAGACTATCCGACATGAATTATTCAGACTTTGCACCTTGCGAGGAATGTTTGCGAGGCGAAGCGGATGGATGGAGATCACATGGACAAGGATGGAAGGGTGTGTACGGAGGAGATTGTGGGATGAATTTAGAATAAGCTTGTACGTATTTGGGGAGACTGAAGTGTCAGGGTCTGTTATTTCTGTGTATGTGCTTGGGAGGATTTGTGGGGAACCGAGAACGGGCATAAAAGTTGAATTTACAAATGATGATGTTTTTTGGGGGATATGCAGCGAAGTTCTAAAAGGACACATGAAGGAATTTGTGATCTGTAGCAATTTTGATTCCACAGCAAATGACCTACCGACTCTCACCATGTTAGTCCGCTGTGAATTGGCATCTTTATTATTAATTATTTTTATATTCTTTTGTTGTCTGCACATTTGTTTTCCTCTTCTCTGTTGAGAGAAACGGAGGCTGCGGTTGGAAATATTAAGGTCACATTTGTCCCGTTAAGTATAAGGCAACAGTCATCAACTATTTAATTCAATTTTATTCACAACAGTCATCAACTATTTTATTCACAAAGCGCTGAAATCATAACAGAAGTTATCTCAGGGCACTTTTCATATCGAGCAGGTCTAGACAGTAATCTGTATGGTATTATTTACAGAGAACCAGCAATTTCCACCATGAGCAAGCACTTGGCGACAGGAGCATTAAACCAAAACACTCCCTTAACAGACAGCAACCTCGATCAGAACCAGGCTCTGGGTGGCAACCAGTTAGCTTAGCTCAAAGACTGGAACCAGGGAGGAAAAGCTATTCTGGCTCTGTCCAAAGGAAACAAAACCTCTAAATCTCACAAATAAACGCGTTAATATTTAGTTTCACTACTGCCATTTTCATTAGATTTTTTTTTTACATTCCCTCCTATGTCTTTCTTCAGCCTCACTTAAGCAACACTCTGTTTCGCAGGTATGGGACTACAAGCTTTTGTGGAAGCCTTTTTCTACCTGGCAGGTCGCAGGTTCAAATCCCTGGCGCTGAGGGAGCAGGTAGCGTCACTGCTGGAGCTGTGCGAGGCCCAGCTGGAGTCCCCGTCGGGTGTCGAAGAGAGACGCTCCGTGAGCTGCAGCCGGGCAATGCCACGAGCCATCAAGAGTCAGACTCTGGGCCTCACCAACCCTCAGCTCAACTCTCCGGCTCCCCTGCGAAGGGCTGCCAGCCAGGACTACCGGCTGCATCAAAGACTCAAACCTCGCACACTCAGGGCCAACGTGGAGAACTGACGAGAGAAGGCTCCAACCAGGCATCCAACTCCCAAACACTGCCTTTAGCCTTCTCCACGGGAGCAGGAAAATGAGCTGTCCCTCTCTCCTCTGCAGCTCCTACAAGGAGGGGATGGCGGGAGCTGAGAGAAGGACTCGCAAGACCCCTGCTGGCTGACTTGCAGGAGGACCGTTCTCAACCTGATTGCTTTTTCTTCAGAGGAGGAAGATGTCCGCAGGGGGGAAAGAGTTGGAGAGGAAACAGAACATGGGATACAAGAAGGTTGTTGCATTTCTTCCTCCCCTCCTGGTGTGATCATATATGAACAGCGTGGTCCAGTCAGGAGGAGCGTATGGCTGCTTTTAATAAACGTACTGATTCTACAGGGCAGCTATTCGCTTCCCTTCACCTGTCTCTGGCAACACCTACACTGAAGCAATGTTTCTTTTCAGTTATTTCAGGGATAACATTCAACGCTCCAGCTTTGCATTCAATGCAGTTACACATGGGGATGCACGATACAGATTTTTTTTTTCAGCCCATAAAGATGACCGATAATTACCTTCTCATGGCCGATACCAATCAAAAAAATGAAATAAAAAAAATAAGTTCATAACCTGTAGTTTATGCACACATGAGGGTAAGATGGCTAAGATGTAGCGAGCAAAGATGGATGATTTAATATTCCATTCCGTGACATAACCAAATCTAACTGACGGTACTACTGTTAACAACAAAAACCAAGAACAGTTCTGACTAAAGTGTTTAATCTTTTTCTCTTTTTTTTGCTCTAGTGAAGTAAATCAAATAACTTCACAAACGTGCTTTGAGCATAAGAGTTCAAATGAGATGCCTTGACATCATCTGTCAAATCAAAACATGTCAATGTTTTAAATACTCAAAGCAAAAATGATTGCTTTTAAAGAACAGGAAGCCTTTTGGCTGCGAAGGACCGCAAGGCTTCCGAGTTTATTGGAGGATAATAAACCAACTTTAAAGGTGCATATCGCCACCTACTCTACCGGAGTATGTAGACGCTGTGCGCTGTCTTTATATTTAACCTCTATTTAGCAGCTTTAATTTCCTTATCGGAATAATACATAAGGATGTCAACTTCCCGTGATTGGCTGACAATTTATGTGCCCGATTTTTATTTATATATCGTGCATCCTTTAGTTACACACATAAATAAAGAGGTGTAAGGGAGCGTCCTTTTTATGTTCTTCAATTTGCACAACTCTTTGAACTTTTACATTTGCACAGAAATGGATGCGAGGGCGACTGAGCGTTTGTGTGAGCACAACGTGCATGTCCGAGTGCGCGCGCACTGTATTTGTTTGTGTTGAGCTCGACGGTGAAAGCCCTACTTGCAGCCAGGGGCTCAGCTCTACGTCATATCTCCGTGAGCCCATTAGTGATGAGTTAAGTGAATAAGTATTCAAAAGGAAAATGCCATGCCACCACTTATCCTTTTTCAGTTCTGCAGCTATTCCAGTCAGGCAGCACTCCAGCGAACATGTTTTTAGGATGATTATTCTGTAGCCACACAACTGCCTATGGGAATGACTTATTTCAGAAGAAAGTGCATGGCAGAAAAATGTCACAATTTAAGTTGGATGCATTGTTTTCTTGTGTCACTGAGAGAGCTTTTGTAGTAGAACTTCATCCAATGCGTGATGTGGCAAGAAGGGGTCGTCGCTGTTATTTAAAGTGATTTACACTACAGTTACTCACTGAACGTGAATTGTACGTTTGTATCTTTTACGTCAATGTTATCAAATACATTTGTCACACGCAGACAGACAACGAAGTGTGACGTGTCACAAAAGAACAATCCAGCGTATTACTGGAACAGCCGCAACTTTGGTAGCTGTTTAACGTGGACCGTGGACGAAACATGTCAAATATTTCTGCAAGACGTACTGTACTGCAGGACTAACACATTTACTGTACGTGTTCGTTACCATGAAGTAGCTATAAGAGGTTGTTATGGATCGTATGAATGAAATTTATTGATAGCACTGCAAAAAAATTAAAATAAGTAATTTTTCTCTTTTGTTGTGTGTTGACCGCTACTTTTACAAAAACACATCATCTTTAGTGTTCTTTATTCACCAATTATGTTTGAGCAAGTCATGCAAAGGCTTGTTGTGCAAATATTCTGTAACTTGTATGCACACCATTATTGTTCTACCTCGCAGTGATTTCCCCTGCGGGCTCATTAAAAGGCACTATTTGTCACATCATTAGGGGATGATCTGTCATTAATGGCAGCACTGTTGGCAGTTTGTGCTATTTACATCTCTGTCTCGAACAGCTTTAATGGATGAAAAATCTCCTTTTTTTTTTTTTTTTTGCATGTTCTAAGACCTTAGATATGTTTCACAACTATCTGCCAATGTTTCCTAAACCTTGTGTTGCAGAGGCTGTTGATGCTGAATCTCTAGTGTATTTTGTCTTCATAGTTTTTTTTTTTTTTATGTTGTTGCCCGTAGTTTGAAACGGAAACCTAAATAATGCCGGCCATCCATTTTCTGTCTGATCTGCATTGTTTCTTTTTGACCTAAGAACATTTCTATGTTATCTTTTTGTTTTCTATCTATGAAAATGGGTGGAAAAATAAGGTGAATTATTTTGCGTGGCGATCATTTGATTCAAGTGTTTGTAATTCTCTTTTCTGCCACAAGAGGCTGAAATGCACCACGACTCAATGTAGGAAATGGGACTAAAGACATTCCTGTTTTCTCCGAGGTGAGTTTAAATGGTCTGTTAGCTAGTTATGTCCAATATATGTAACTTGTGTTTAGAGTGCATGGAGGAATTAAAACTCACCTGGAAGACTATGTTTTTTGTCCTTTTCAGAAACCCGTGGGTAGTGGTGCACTTCAGCCTCTTGTGGACGAAAAGAGAATTACAAACACTTGAATCAAATGATCGCCACGCAAAATAATTCACCTTATAAACGACAGAAGAAAAAACTACTTAAAGAACTTGGAAATATTATCCAGACAAAACCTATCAAGTTATAAAAGAAATTCTGACTTGAAACACCAGAATTGATATTTTTTTCTCACTTGCCTCTTAGAGCTTTAATAGATTTAACAGCTTTAATAGATTTAACAGCTGAGGTGTATGTCAGAGCGGCACCAGTCAATATTTGACGGGCTGGAAAGACAGCTGACAAGACAATATAGATCTCATTTCAGCCAATATGGACCTTAACCTGATGATGGCAGCAGCCGAGCATTTTAGGCTGCAGCATTTTAATCTACAAAGTAAGAAAAAGAGCAGAGTCGGTGAGAGCAGGGGTGGAAGATGATATAGATATAGATATAGATATAGATCTGGGAAATACATTTACAAAGAGCAGGAAAAGTGCAAAGTAAGAGGAAAGACAACAGCACAGTTCAATGAGCGTACTAAACAGACTTTTTTTTCCACATTTGTATGACATGCTATACTTTTGACTTTAATATGATATTTTTATGATGTACTACATAATGTTTTTTAATGACAATACTATACTTTAATACTATAACCTTTTATGACTTTTTTACATACTATACTGACTTTTTTTTAATTACATTTCTTTTACCTACTATGCTACAACTTTTTTTTTTTTCAAAATTTTTCAACAAACTACTATGACTTATTTTCAACATTTGTATGACATACTATACTTTGACTTTAATATGATATTTTTATGATGTACTACATGTTTTTAATTACTATACTATAATACTATAACGTTTTATGACTTATGACATACTATACTATGAATTTTCTTTCAACATTTTTCGACTTACTATGTTATGAGTTTTTTGCGAGTTTTTTTTAACATACTATACTCTGACTTTTTGACATTTTTTTCTTTAACACTTTCCTTTTAATTGTGTAACACTGTGACATGTTACTCCCTGCAGGGCCTCCTTGTCAAAACTTCGTGGTTCTGTAAAATGTCTAGCGCTGCATAGAATAGATTTCCAAAGCACACAACACTTTTGTCTTTCTACTTCAAGATGTTTTGGAGTGGAATTAAAGTACTGTATGTACTCCTGGGCCATTGCCCTGCACAGGTGGCCTAATACTTGGCTTTGTTTACTCGCCTTTGATACTTTTGAGTCATGTGTGGTAGCTTTTTATTAGCCTGATGTACGTCTTTAGAGCCCCAGGGAGAAGGTTCCATTTTGCCAAATAAATATGTGTCTCACAGGGAGCAATTACCAACACAGGGGCCTTCCTTTAAAATACACTTGATGAGGATCTGCTGTTAATGAGGCCCACTTTCCCCATTCGATCATACTGTATAATGATAAATACTTTAATACTGCACCTCTCCTGGCGTTGAGCTATATTTAGAAACAAATGTGAGCATTTTTATATAACAATCGGCTCAATTTACAGCTACAGCCATTTGAGAGAGACATCTTGCTACAAAATTCCCCCCCTCATTTTCAGGTTTTTCTCCTACCCACTGTGGGGAATAACAATCAGGCAGTATGTAGGTCAGGCTCTGAGGAGGCACTGTCACATCCCTCCATCATACCCTCCACTCTGCCTTTGGACCTCGAGTCTGAGCATATGGTCTCTCTCGCTGCTCGTCATCTATCTAGGCCTGCTTGAGTATTTAATGAGCATGTGATACATCGCACGTGCACTCAAATTAGGCATCATTTAAATTTCATAATAACAGAACGTCACGGAACAATGAGAGACGGACACAAGGCGACGAGATTTTAAAATAGCTAAATAAAACTTTAATAGGTCTAGTTGCAAATGTACATAAATTGCACAGCCACATTTTGTCAACACAAATTCCTCTGTACATTATTGTTTTGTCACTGTCGTCAAAGGAAGCAGAATCCAGCAAATACTTTATACTTTCAACATACTTACAAAAGTATTTTCTACAAGATAATAGAAAACATACAACATCTTTTACTTTATTTATAGCTTTTATATTTTTGATAGATCTTTTGTCGGACTGGATGAACTGTGTGGAGTGAGCTCGTGGTTTTGCTCTTTAATGAGAACCGAGGTGTGAACACGGAGGGGAGCCGCAAAGTCAACATAGAAACCAATATTAAGAGTGTCATCTACTTTACTTTTTGGTGTGCCGTATACATTATATCAGTTAACTTTCATTTTTGTACAATGCAGTTTAAAGGAAGACTGTAACTGAACCTCTGCTAAATGCTTAATTTAAAGCTAAATTTACCTGAAACGTCGGAAACCAAAAGTTACTTGGCATAACAGACCAAGTAAGGCTGTACCGTTAGCACAACTATTTCCATGTGTTTAGCTCGTGTAAATGCTAAAATGCTGCAAGTTAACAGTAAAACTTCATAGCGTATTGAATTGCGCAATAGTGTGTTTTATTGCTTATGAATTCAACTACTCCTTTGTAAGAATGTATTGTTTCTTCTGTCAATAGTCTTGCTTTAATCTCTGCAGTTGTACAATATTGTTTTAGGGATGAATGCCTGGTAAGATATGATGAGGAGAAATGTCCTATATCTCAGATTTGTATTTATTTTTATTTTCTTTGTGACAAGAGAATTCTTCAGACTGAAGCCATTTCTTTCTCTTCAAAAAGCAAATTGTATCCGATAGAAAGGTTTATGAACAACCTACAGCAAAAATCCCTTTCTTACTTTCTTAGGTTTGAATTTTGCCACGTTTTTTTGAAACACCTGAAACAGGTGCTGTGCTAAAAAAAAAAAAGAAAAAGGAAAGCTAATACAAACACCAACCACTGAACGTAAAAGTGCATGGAGCGAGACTGATGAGAAATACAGGATTGTGTGTCATTCTCCACGACTTCCCAAGAGTCCAACTGCTACTTTATCAGTTTTTCTGGTTAGCGATATTACACTCTAAATACAAAAACAATAGCTTTAACAGGGAGAACACTGAAAGGTTCATTTAAGTTGTATAGTTCTACCCAATGAGGAAAGATGACCGACAGAGCTATGTTGTATTTACAATATCAATAATGATACAGCAGAGTTTGAGCACAAGCTACATTTACAAAAAGCTCCGGTAACATTAGGTAAAAATAGTGTGTGCATTTTATTTACACGTTCCCAGGCTGTCCAGCCTCTCGATGCACTCGGTTATCATATATTCACTGTATATATGTCTGCGGCAAAGCATTCATCATCGTCATCATCACCTTCGAAATTGGCAACAAAGGGAAACAAATGGTGACGCTACCATTGGCTCTAGAGCGAGGATGAAGCATGCGGAGCCTCACGCTTGATGTATACAGTCAGGTACAGGTAAGAAAAATGAATACAAAAATATACAAAATACAGATGCTGATGTATGGGAGCAATGAGAGCAAATGCGAGGAGGCATTCGAAGGACCAAACCCCGTGTTAAGACCAACTGTGAGTTAGCAACTTCACATTCAGAAGAACGAGGGATGAAGGAGGGCGGAGAGGAGAGATGATGCAACTAGGATTAATAGAGTCACAGTTTGGATGCAGCATACGTCAATACCACTGAAGAAAACAAAGCAGTTAGAGATACAATGTTGCAACTAAGGAGGCCATTATTACAACGGCTCACCAGTCCAGTGTATAGTATGAGTGAGTAGGGTTTCCGTTGTCCGACATATTTAAATCTCTCCGGTCACAAGGTCCGGTTTGGCTACACTGAATGTAGGGTTGTGTGAGTTACATGCAAAACAGGACGGCGAGCTTTCGTTTTGGGTTCTTTTCTTCTGCACTGTTAAACTTCAACTTTTACACTCGGTTTGTGTTGTATGGGTGAGTAAACATCTACAGTGTAGGCTATGTAAGGGATAGAGTTACGAAGCAACAGCCAGCTGGTACTGGCAGAATAAATTAAATGACGTTGTTTCCCGTATATCGGTAGTTTAATGAAAAGAAAACAATAAAAAAAAAAAAACACTTTATGTTCCATTTCTGTGTTAAACCTGTGCATATCTCGCTTAAAAGACAAACAGACTGGCCTGTCTGCAAAGCGAGTCTCCATGACGTGTATGCACCACCGGAATTTCTCCCATTTGTCCAGGACATTGAAATGTTACATTAAAAAAAATAAAAATTTCAAACGGAAACCCTGTGAGTGAAACACACAGGTCTCAATAGCTCTTGTGCCACTCGTGAGAAGACCGCGCGTGACTCAAACCGAAATCTAAATCTGGGTTTAATTGACCTCTGTCGTCGTTGAGAGCAATGAAGAGCACCAGAAGAAGAACCGATCACTTGACTGTGCAAGTTGTGCAAGCTACGCCACGAACTCTACAGACATTTCTCTCAAATGCAGTGCATACTGAATGTAAAGGGTTAAGCATCATGGAGATGTGAAGGGGTGACGGAGGCGATGGCGCTGATCACTGCTCGGTGGGATCACCTCCTGCAGGGCTCTGAAGCAAGCTGCACACTACAGTCGTTCATCGTCAGAGAAGAAAAATAAAACTCCTAAATAAAGGGCTGCTTTTATATTTGAGATTATCAAATATAGATATGTGTGTATACTCTATAGAAGAAAAGAAATGCATACATCTATATTAAATTTCATTAATATAGTATATCACATAGAATTCATTTACTATAGTCTTCATAATACATTTATGTGTGTACAAGTTTTTGTATTCTTTACAAATCCACAGTATAAGTTGTGCCTTTTTTTTTTTTTGCAGAAATAGGGGAGCTGTGGGATAAAGTCGGGGTGTGTTCCTTACTTAAGGCGTTTCATGTACCAATAGCTTCTCACAAAGTGCACTACATAGGGGTGGGGGGTGAGGGTGGTGGGTGGGGAAGCGGGGCTCATTGGGACGCTCAGGAACACACCCAGGAGTGAAAAGGGACGTAAAGATTTTTGGGCGAAAAATATCTATTTTTTTTTAGCTCCTATTTGGTTCTTTATAAACAATGACTTTAAGCACTGGAAAGTAATCCTCTGGAGACAACTACTATAACGTGATAATCCTCAATGCGTGTTATTGTTTTTAAGTGGGTCCACTTGGTTGTCAAAGACGTAAAAGAAAAAAGAGAGAGAGAGGAGGAGAGGAGGGTTGCTAGGGTGACCGTGTCTGTCACTGTGAGTGGTTATATAGTGGTTTGTCCCAGGTGTAAGTGGGGTCTTGATTTGTCCCATACATCCTCTGGAGAAGTATCTGAGTATTCAGCTTTGAGTTTCATATGTACAAACTCTGCCCCCCCCCCCCCCCCGCCGTCCCCCTCGTAGCGAAGGCTGTCTGGTGATCTTGTTCTCTTGAGGGATCTGTCCGTCACACTGAAGTCCTGCCTTTTTCTGGTTGGCTCCCCTCTTCTCGCACTGCTGTCCATAAAGTTGAAATGTCTTCCAAAAGTACTATGTCTGCTTTTTTTTAAAAACACACACACACGCCCTTGCTGTCTGTCAAACAGGCATGCAGCCATATGCATGCATGTAGACGTCCTCTCATTGAATAACTGTACACGCGCAGGCACCCAACACTCGCACAGGGCCGATGCCAGTCTTTCTAGCAATTGCTGCTGTTCCTGAACTCTCCGTTTTCAGTAATCTGCAGTTTGGTGGGGTTGGTGGGGGAGATGCCGTTGCGGGTCTGCATGCTGTAGCGCTCCTTCAGCTGGGTGAGAGCGCTCATCAGACGGGCGTTGGCTGCATCCAACGATGCTATGCGCTTCTCCTGCACACACATAATAAATACAGTTAGAGATGTACAATGTATATATACAGACAAACCACAATAGCAGGGGTGACGTATATTGGTAAGCCAACCTTGGAAGCTTGCATCGCCCTGGTTCCCTCGACAAAAAAGCAAATGAGATTTTGTTTTTTCCCCCATTGTATTTTGGATTGTTGCAAGAAATAAGTTCTGTGGCCAACAAAAGTTTGATACTAACACTTTTTGTTCAGCAAGATAATCTTTACAAATTAACACAATTGTGATTTTTTTTTTGGAGCGTTAATGCAAACCCCAGAAGTGAAAAGCTAACGTTGTATTACTATCGCTATAAACGTTGTATTAATATCGCGTGACTTTACCGCCACTACCGCTAAGCTAAAGGTGGACTAGCGTTTGCCGTTTAATGTCCCTGACAACCTCTGTAGCCTCATGTAGACACAGTATTTCATGTCGTAGAACAAAATGTGAAGATCTCTTAAGCCAGCCGCAGAAATTATTTCAGGCATCTAACCCTGACCCATTCAAAAAAATCCTTTGACTTCAAGACGAAATGCTGAGTAATTTCCTGGTTTTAGGACTCATTCCTGCAGCACTCTATGGTCTGCTCCTCCTCAGGTGGTGGGTATGTGATGCAAGGACATTTTCGTATTCTTATCCTAGACCTCTATCCCAAACCCTCTTAACTGCACAAACATGTTGTGAATTGCTTGTTTCAGCCTTGAGGAGGTGTGCATATGAGACTTGAGCATTAGCATCATCGACACCACCCAAATTGCCATACAAGGCTTCCTGTTGTCCTCCATGTGGGTGCGTTTCATGCGCAAAAAAATGTTACCAAAAAGTAAAAAGGAATAATTTTCCACCATGGAAATTCAAGTCCTGCTCTTGGAAATCAGCTAGACGAAAACGTAGCAAATGTATCGACGTCAGTTTCGTATAAGGGCTCCGGACGTCAACACTGTGCCATAGCAGTGCCTGGCGAAAGTAAAGACGACAATCACCTGTGTAATGTTATGGTACAGGAGCTGATGCTACACTGCCAGCTGTTCGTGTGGACAGCGACTTGCACAAAGAAGCCGCGGTTAAGAGTCTGAGGACCTTCAACAGGAATAAAAACTTCAGTTTTCACGCAAAAAATTTGAACTGCAAAAAATCTGTGTTAAATAAATTGGATAACATCAGACTTTGGATTGAGTTTTTATTTTTTTTGGTTCATTTGAGTGGATTTATGTTACATATTCAAACACCATATTCATTTAGAGGGCATTCTATTTCTTAAGCAAATTTACAAGAGACATCTGTACATGAACTCGTACTGCAGGTCTCGTTTACTCTCGCTTCCTACGTGCGGATGAGAAAATTGTCATGTTATGCACCACTTATTAATCTCTTTGTATGAGGGATTCTTACATGCCGCTCACTGTGATAATTATATAATGTAGGCAGCGCAGAGAAGCAAACTTACCTCCCTGTCTTTATAATGAGATTTTTTGTTTCTCATTCCCTCTCTCTGTTTACCAAGAGAGACAACTTATTACCTTACTGTAGTGTGTTTGTGTGCAGATGAAAAGTGTCATTACTTTAGGCGTCGAGGAGATTAATCCCCTCCGCATGTCGCCGCCTGTGCAAATGTCACGTTGCAGCGTCGTCGTTTTTTTTTTCCTCGCATGCTTTTGTAAACTCTCGTCGACATTAATCTCTAAAGATGCACATTTGTCATTAATTGTGTGTTCGCAGGCATATAATGTACACTTTGTCCAGCGTATAGAAGCATTGGTCTCCACAGTCGACCGTCATGAACACTAAAGCGGTGTTTAATCCTTCCTTTGTGACAGCCATGCCCATTCAATCATTCATTTACAATTATATTCACCGACAATCAACATTCAAAATCCTTCAGCTTCCAAGCGCTGTAAAGCAACACTTTTTTGGTTTTCTAAAACAGATTTTAAACAGTTTTATATGAATAAGAACCGCGTGGATTATAGAACAGCTACGTGTTGGCAGAAAACTAGATAAGATATGTGTAAATGTATTTCTTATAAGAAAGAGGGAGAGGGAGATGGAGTGGGAGGGAGCTGAGAAATTCTGCTCCGCCATTCAAGCTTGTCAATGCCAGAGCAGAGATGGCTATGAATTAAACATCTCTTCAATGACCCTTTGTTTCCTCAAGCAGAGGACACGTGGCAGCACATACATATTTGGCATCTATAGAAGCACGTGCGACCTGTACAGTGGGCGGCAGATGCTTTCTAGACTGACCTGTGCGTCGATGATCTTCTGTTTAGAGTCTACCACTGCCTGCATGTCTGAATGATCTTTCTTTAGCTCCTCCTCCACTGACATTAACCTGCAAACAACAACACATTCAAGTTAAATTCGGAGAACAGAACCCAATGTTGCATTTGATTTGGACACAGCAGGATCTTCTTCTCCTCCTCCTCCTCCCTACCTGCTGATGATGCCCTTCATCTGGAGGTCCTTGTCGTCCTGCTGTCTGCGCAGGCGCTCCTCCGACTCCTCCAGCCTGGCCTGGTACTCCATGAGCACCTTCTGGGCTTGTTCGTCCTGACCCTTCAGACGGGCCTCGTACTCTTCCAGCTTCTGCACCGACGCCCGCAGCTTCTCCTGCAGCACTAAGATCTCCTGCTGATACTGAACAAAGAAGCAGACAGATGAGGAGATTCTCATCATCACTGTTGTCTTCATCATCATCACGGTCATCAACCCTATCAGCAGAGTCCCCTTCTTCATTAGCATAGCTGACAAGAACAAAAAGAAATCTCTCAATCAGGCCTGAGATTATGTCCTGTTGTTCCTGGGAGTATCATTTAGATAGAGAAGCCAATCACACGGTTCATTTACAAGCCATTTGCATTATTGCACTTTCCTAGTAGACCTGTATAGCTGCCCTAAAAAAGTCTTTTTTTTCTTTAAATCAAATTATCATTTCACTTTCCAATAAAACACTTTCATCAATACCAGCAACACTTTCATGTCAAATTGGGCTGTTTTCCCAGACAGACCTCTGGTTTGGATCTGAAACCAATGACCCATTGAGAGGTTAAACTGGCAAAAAAAAAACAGAGAAAGAAAGAAGAAAGGAAGTTTAGGATGAATCAAGACAAAGAGGAGGTGAGAAAGGAGGGATGCAGCCAGGGAAGTAGGAGTGTAGTCTGTCAAATAAGCTCTGAAAATCTCTCTGTGACCTCTCACTGGACCTTAGAGAGGCTTTTGAAGGAGTTTTCTTCGGGCGAAGGAGAAACTAATGGAGAAATCAAATCTCTTCTGGATAGAAAAACACATTTCTTATAACAGTGAGAGATACTGTGATCAGTCAGCGTGTCACTGGCAGACCAGTGAGAGTGAAACTACAGACGAGGAGACAAGAATAAAAGCCTACAGCCATGCTAGCAGCTCTGTGTGGCTGTACTAAAGCACAGCGGTGCTTTGAGCTAAATGCTAACATCAGACTGCACACAATGACAATGTTAGCATGCTGATGTTTGAAAGGTTTAATAATTAAACACAAAGTGCAGCTGAGGCTGATGGGAATGTTGGTAGTTTTGCAGGAATTTGGTCATGAAACATGTACATTATTTAATAATAAAGTATAGGACAAATTAAGATTTTGACCTGCCAAATGCAGGGGCCACCAACCACCGGTCTGCGGACCAGTACCGGGCCGTGGATCATTTGGTACCGGGGCGCACAGAAAGAATAAAACATTTTTTTTTTTGTGTTGGTAATATTTATTGTAAACATTTTATTTACATTAGTCTGCAGGGTATTTTATTTTGAAAAATGACCACTTCCATCCTCACCTCTTTAAAATTGAATAATTACATTTACATTACATATGTAATAAATAAATTATACGTTTTGCACTTTATTGTGTTTTATTATTCCTGCCCCCCCACCCCCCCTCTCATTGTCTCGCAGGAAACCGGTCCGTGGTGCAAAAAGGTTGGAGACCGCGGCTCAAAGGGACATGAAAGTCTTTGCAAACTGTTATGGCTATCCCTCCAAGTATTTTTCCCGTGATATTTCGCAAAAAGTTCTTTAAAAATCCAACTTCATAGTGATACTAGAGGATCCCCAAAGTCAGTGGGACTAAAGCTCTATGCATGTCTGTCCAATAGTGAAGGAGACTTCTAGATGATTAGAAGGTGTAATCAGATCATTATACTTTAGTGTACTCGGTTTGCTTTACTCCTCGTCTTTTAAGTTGTTTTACATAAATGCTGTTTCTTGGTCTTTCAGGCTGATAATATCAGCATGACCCTGTCAGAGGTCTCCTTCATTATAGCTGATAGTAAATCACTCCCTAAACGAAATCAATATTAAAGTATCACATGATTCAATCAATATTGTTCATATACATTTCTTCGACAAAACAAAAAAATCACAGCCCAAACTAAAAAAAAAAGGTTAAGGTTGTTGTAATAAGTTAGCAAGTGTGCTATTAATTGTAAAAAGCATTCTTAAGTAGTCTATAAATGCTTATAATCCAACAATAAACTTGATAATTAACATAAATAACATTAATAAGCATCTTATAAGGTCCTTATTACCTATTAACTTAAGTGTTACCAAAAAAAAAAAAAAAAAAAAAGACCAATTTATCTGTGCATTATTTGTAAACATGATCCAGCTCATTATTCAGCACATAACTGATGGAGAACACTGTGAAAGACAAACTATCAGAGCACCCAGAATGATCAGATTCTACCGGGATCCTTCACGTTTCTTTGTCACCCTCCACCACTAGGACGTTTTTCCCATCATGCCGCTCTCCCCAGGGGGAATGGTGACCTCGAATAGATTTATCTTATCGGCTCCTCCACCCTTTTCTCCGTTCCCCTCTCCATCTCTAACCCCCTTGTTCGCTCTTGTCACGAGATCCCCTGAGAATGAATGACATCTACTGTATCTGTAACTGCTGCTCTCTCTCAAACGCACAGCTCATCTACGATGTAACCCTTTCTCTACCATAGTGGTAGACAAATGTGGCAAACTTTCATACTTTACATTAAAATAAATAAATAAATAAATAAAATTTACTGTAGATAATGAAAATACAAGGCTAGTTTGAAACCCAATTAAATACGACCTTATAATTAATCTAATGCCCATGTGAAGAGACAGGGCATGCAAACCACAGGAACGGTGTCTGCGCAGTGCGTTTGTACTTGTGTTCGATAAGAAGTTAACAAACAAAAGAAACAAACAACACAGGATTACTCAAATATTATCCTCTCCTCCTTTTTTTTTTTCTCAGATACATTTTTTCTGATGTTTTGCCTTTATTCGATAGTACAGCTGAGGGTAGACAAGAAAGTGGGAGAGAGAGGCGACGATATGCAGCGAAAGGGCCACAGGTTGGATTTGAACCCGGGCCGCTGCGGTAAGGACTGAGCCTTGGTACACTCAGGTGAGGTACCGGGGTGCCCCTCTCCTTCTTTATTAAACTGCAGCATTGAAAACGAAAGAATACATCATGGCCTGAAATGAATGTTCAATCTTCTATTTTGATGGCGAAATTCTGTGTAATAAAGGTTTTCCTTCACATCACTGGCCTTCAAACATATTTGTATATTTTTGTCGTGGAAACCGAAGAGGTTAATCTTGTATGGCTGCAACTGATCTATTTATTATACTGTAAATATAACCCTGTATCATCGCAGTGTTTTTATTTGTTTCTGCCGTTTGTTTTATGCCTTTGTAAATCGACTAACTACAGAATGGAATTAACACATCTGAATATTGATAAAAACGGAACAGGACAAAAGAACAGATGCATCTCTGCACCCGCGCTCACACCTGGGGATGGTCAGCGTACACTATATGTCCAACAGTGAGCTTGGAATTTTAGTGTTCACTTATTTTATTGCATTCTTTTTACCTTTCTGCTGTGACCATGTACATTTCCCCGCTGTGGGACTAATAAAGGATTTCTGATTCTGATTCTGAATTAAACATGAAGGATCCAAATATTGGTGGAGTAAATAGTTTGATTATGAGGCCCACAATTAAATATTAAAGAAGGGCTTGTCTGTCACTAAACTTTGGTGAATGAAGGAATGACATAATAAAAATCAACAAGTTGGTCATTAATAATATTTTCTGGAGTATTTAATAAAAAATAAAAAATGTGATCTGTTTTTTCTGGAAATGATGTTTGCACTGTATGTTCCTTTTGAATGTTGTAAAAGTATGAAAGAAATAACACCTCCCTCCTAAAGGCAGTAGCATTCATCCTTGACTTTCAAAATACAAAAATCAGACATCGAAATAAAAAAATAAAGAATCGCAATCGCACAAAAGTTCAACCTTCCAGTGTCTCACATTTTCTACGCACTGAAACACTTATATATTCAGTGGTATTCAACTGGAAAATTAGGTGTCAAATAGTATTTGTATTTGAATTTAAAAGAATGCAAATAGTGTCTTATTATTGAACCAGCGTGTGTTCATCTAAATGAGCAAATTATTTGATTTATTGGAATTTCTATTTTGATGTCTACTGCTCCTAACAAGACAGATGCATGCCCTACTTTGTTACAAATCACTGAATACATACAGTGTATAAATGGTCTTGAAAGCTTAAAATGGCTACTGTGTTGTTAAGACTGCATGTGTGTCTGCTCTGCTATTCTAAGGTGGCTGCGGCTTCTTTGTTAA
>CALSBV010012170.1:1475115-1493693 GCA_943590825.1 Bovichtus diacanthus
CACACACACACACACACACACACACACACACACACACACACACACACGCATGAGCCGAGTGCAAGTGACAGGGAGGGGAAGGGGGGCAGGTTGCAATAACAGCACAGAAACAACAAAAATAAGGTTGAAATGCACCAAATCATCTGGACTGAAAGCAGCAGGTGGAATGGATACACACCCCTGTCTTCAAGCTCACGCATACACAGGAGCAAACACCTAGAAGCACGGATTTCAAAATGAAATGAAAATTGAATGAAATTTTGTCTCAGCCTTAGTGTGGATTTTGTCAGCTATTTAATAAAAGGAAGAACAAAAAAAGAAGGTATTCTTAGTCCTGTGTGAAATGTCCTCGTTATCTTTTATCATATCTAGTCAAAAACAAACAAAGGTTGTTGACGAACAAATTTAGTCATAGTTTCTGCCTACATTTAAAATAGTATTATAACTGTCGTTGGTTTTAGTAGCCTCGTTGGTGACTGATTAATTGAGAACCTGTTCAGAAAAGCTCATTTTAATCCAGACATATTGAAGTAAGATATACATCTACATTACATTATAAATCAAGATGTTTTTGTTTTATAAAACATAAATTATCTTTTGTGTATGTCACACATGCAAGGTTTACCGGGAAGGAAACTCAACTTAGAGCCACGATGCAGAATTTAAATATTTCAGACTTCGGCATCCCAAAGTGGTAGTATCCAAAAACAGATGTTAAGTTTAGTTTACTAATAAACACAAAGGTTACTGATGGGAATGTTATTTGTTTTCAGGTATTTGGTCATAAACCTAAAGTATTGGAGAAATTACAATTTTGACCTGATGATTGCGCTAGACCACCAAAGTTATTAAAGTTCATCCGGAGGGCAACACAAACGTACGTGCAATATTTCATGGCAATCCATCCATCAGCCGTCGAAACATTTAATTCAAAACCACAAATGTCAACCTCAAGCTGGCACCAAATGAAAAGCCAGGGGGTGACCAAAGTCAGTAGGATTCCTCCTCTGGGAACCCCCGGATGCCTGTACAAAATGTTAACCAATCCATGAAGTAAATGTGGAGACATTTCACTGGAAGTGAAGATTAGGTGGCGCAAGAGCAAAGGCCACTGGATCACAAAGTTGTTTGGATTCGCCCTCCTGTGGACCATTGATGTGTGCAATTTCATGGCAATCCGTCCAATAGTTGTTGAGATATTTCATTCTGGACCATGTGATGGAGCAACCAACATAACCATCCAAAAGAATCATTAAAAAGATGCAGAGAAATCCCATAGAAATCTACACATAGTGGCTTTAAAGTCCTTTGCTGCTTCAACCACTGATCATAAATGTGTGCTGAGTTCATCTAACATGCACATTTAATTAGGGTGCAGTGCTATCAGTGAATAAGTCAGTCCTGTAGACTATTCCAAAGAGAGGAGAGCAAAGCATTGTGGTTAATATGCAGAGGCCCTCCCTTTCAGCCAGTTACCAAGGGCAACCACTGACCAGTGTTTTTAATTACAGCCGATAGTCCTGACCTGCCAATAAGAACATCGACTTTCCACCGAATGCATTGAAGAACTGTAAACTCTCCCACTGTGACGACACACACTCACACACGTGCCGCATCACTACACTAACCCAGCAATAAGACTGTACCACTTTTTCACATTTTCACCCTAAAATATATATTTTTTAATTTGATGTAGCGTCGAGCGAATGCAGGTAGATAATATGATCCTTTTTTTTTTTGTATCGACTTAAGTAATTTATTAGAGTGGAAATAGATTTTACATTTTTTTTATTGTGGTTGTATAAATGTAATTTAGATTTCTGCCAGACTGCCCCCGTTAATACAGCGAGCGGGAGAGCAAACTGCTTTTTGACCGCAAATGAAAATGTAAACACATTTTTGTTTTTGTGAATTTTGGTAACGATTGCAATCTGCAACTGTGCAGAAATACCAGGTTTAAAAAACAGAATGAATAGACTAACAAAGAAGCTGCGCAGCATTAGAATGTTGATTTAAAATTCAAATGTCAATATTAGGAATGAAGCTTTGAACTATTTGGTACAGCCCGTAGCCAGCAATATACTGGATCTGTTTGTATCCATGGGGTCTGTTTTTCTGTTGTCTCGTGAGCACGTGTGAGCACATACTGCTGTATATCGCTAGTTAATAAGATGCTAATTGTGCCTCCGCTACCCTCATTCTCAGGCCATTAAACTTGACCAGTAAAACAGTAGTGAAGTGATGAGCTGTCTGTACGCAAATTGCTGTTATTACACACACAATGACTATAGTTCATTAGGGTGCAATGCGCAGTGTGTCTGTGCTGAGCCCGCCCACACAGCCTTTTTCAACATGCTATGAGACAAATGGGAGTTTTGCAATAGGAACTTTTTCCATCACTATAATTTCAGGTGATTACATAGACTGAGACAGCTATAGTCGGCTGTCTTGAATAAAGGCCTAATGAATATCCTCCTCAATTATTGTACTGTAAGTTAAAAAACAGCAAAACTATATCAAAACATCAGTTTAAAAATTCTCACAGAACTCCTGCAGTGTAATCCAAGTCTCATTCATCCAGTCGTACTCTCAATTTTCTTGCCAAACACACGCATTTTCCCCAAAACCATACAATTATACGTTTTGATATAGTTTCGCTGATGTTAATGGCCCAATTTACTTCAATTTATCAAGACTTTTCTCAGTTTTTAGATTCTTCGTTCACCGTGGGAGGCATGTAAGATTTTGTTTTTTTTCTTCAAGAACTCAAGGTAACACGGTGTGACTGATTGATAAAAATGCTAATTTTGTCCGTGAAATATCCCTTTAAATATGTGTACGCTACAGTGCGAGTCCCATACCTGTTTGTGCTGAGCCCTCTGCTTGGTCTCAGGACTGTCACCTTTGGAGGAAGAGGACTGCTGTCGTAACCGCGCGCCGCTGCCAGGCCAGTCGGGGGAAGATGTCATCATGTTGCCAGAGGAGGGCCGGGGGTAAGGCCCACTGTTGAGCAGATTCGGGGGTGTGCGGCCCCGAGTAATGCTCTGAGGCGGAGGTTGGTCTATCCTCCGCTGTGGCCCGGCACTGTTCTGTCTGGGGACGGCAGGCTGGTGCTGCTGTTCTGTGAGGGACAGCTGTCGGCGGTTGAACTCCCCCGAACGCCTCGTGTACTCATCCCCGCTGCTCCCCCCACCTCCGCCTCCTCCTCCTCCACCATGGTTCAAGAAGGTGTGCTTCCCTCCTGCTGGTCCGTCCTCGTTGTTGCTATGTGAACTGACAGAACTGTGGCACTCAGAGCCCGAGTCGGTCATCCCGCGGGGGGACACGGGCAGGCAGGCCGCCATCTGGTAGACTGGGTTCTGGAAGGAGAGGGGGGCTAGCAGCTGGGCGGGTCGGCCTGGAGTGCCTTCTGTGCCCAGGGTGATGGGGGTCTGGCCTGGCCTCCTCAGAGTGGGACCTCCAGGGATGTTGCCCTGTGGGACTCTGGCTGACCAGCCTCCCCCAGAGGTTGGAACTTCACCCAGGGCTTCTGAGGAGCTGGGACCTGGGCCACCTTCCAAACTGCGGGGGTCCTGGAGGTCTACCATGGACAGACTCTTGCTGCCATTGGCCATGACCAGGTCAGGTTCATTGGTCTCAGAGTAGCTTGAACTGCGTGCTGGGGAAGGCTGGATCCCTGAGCTCCTTGTCACAAAGAATAGGTCCTTATTTTCCGGGGTAGGGGAGGGTAACCTGGTGAAGTCAACTAATCTGAAAGAGACAAAAGCCAAAAAATTTAATAAATCTACCATTCATTTTTTAAACAGCCAATTAAGAGCAGTCACAAGTGATAACCTTGAGATGTGGACCCACAAAAAAGGTTAAACATCATTCTGTAGTTTTCACTCTATGTAAATTGCTTACAATGCATATTCAAATCTTCGTTTTTACCAGCCGAGACAGCAACGCAGGTATTAGGGGGGTAGGAAGAGAGGCCTCCCCACTTTACGCCCCTGGCCCAATTGGTGTGATCTATGGTAGTTTAGAATTTGGCTAAAATGCTAAGCAGTAACAACAGTAACAGTAGAGCAAGTGGAGAAAAGTCAGAAAGTCAGAAAATTTAATCAGTAATGTGCCTTAACTAGCAAACCATGTCACTATAAGCTACTGGTCATTACGGACCAAGTAAGGCTGTAGCGGCAAAACCGAAACAGTAGTTTAGCATTTAGCTCAGCTACTGTAACAGTAGCACGAGTGGAAAAGAGTCATAAGGCCAGTTTTTGAAGATGTGTGGCCTCTGCACACACACATGCTTTTGTCCCTCTTCCCCTCACCTTCCCTTCCTTCCTTCCTTCCCTTCAGCCGGCAGATGGAGGCTTTATTGCCAGAAGAGACGATTACCTTGACAGACGTGATTTATCTTCCAATAATCTCTGTGATTCACATCACGCTCATCTCTTCCTTTCTGTGTCCTTCTCCCTCTGTTCCATTACCCTCCGCTCCTAACTGCATTCTCCTCTTCATTCTGCTCAATTTCTTCCCTTCCTCAAACCTGGCACTGTCTCCTACTTTTTCACGTGACTGGTTGGTGGATGAGAAGCAATTAGGTGAGAAATCGTGAGCTCATTCGAATGCTGTTTCAGTCTTGCAGCGCCGATGAGGCTACGCCACAGACGCACATATGTCAAGATATGAGCAAACAGTTACTGTGGTGAAGTAAAAAGAGTAGGCTCTGACATCAGTTCTTATAGGGACATCACTTAATTAGTTCTATTGATCCTGAGCCCCCGATTACCATAATGACACCAGCTGGCTGACTCTCTTCCTGTTATGTACAGTATGATCTCATCTGCCTGCCGGTGTTCTGGTGTTGTGTTTACTGGTGTTTGTGTCTGGCTATTACTCATACATCTCTGCATCTGTGGGCCCCTGCGCCTTCATGTTAATCTTTATAAGTGTCACCTTGCCTCCTGCCATTGTTCTGCCAGGGAGTTAGAGGACGGGAGATAAGCGAGATAAGGTGCTGTCAGAGTGAGTATTCATCCACGGGAGAGTAAACGGGGTTTCATCTGGCTGATGTAAACAAGCAGGGGTGACACTCACACTGTGTCATGGCCTCGGCAGACAAACATTAACACTCGCGATCTATCGCAGAGGCAAGAGCGCCCTCCGTGTTTTCAATAGGCCCTGGGATTTATTGGTAACTGACCTTTATACAAACGGGTGAGCTGTTCCAAAGGTCGCAAGTTTATATCGCTGGGAGGATAGCCGCCCAATTTTTTTATTTGCTTGTTTAGCAATATAAAGACTGTGTAAGGACTTTGCAGCTCGGTTTAATAAGCACTGCCAAGGAGGTAATGTTTTTTTTTTTTTGTTTTTTTTGGTCATGAGTTTGTCAGCAGGATTATGAAAAAAAACGACTGGCCTGATTGTGGAAGAGTGGGCCAAGGAGGAACTCATTTAATGTCGGTGTGGATTTGAATCACAATGCCAATACACAAATTATTTTTCACTTTCACTTTCTATATTTAGGGTTTTGCACAGCTCTCGCTCAATATCCATGGCAGGAGCTGCAGCAGCAACACACATTTGCTGCCTGTCCACTGTCGGTTGCCTTTTTAAAGCGCTGCTCACTTTACCACTTCCAAAAAAAGTCTTTAAAACCACCAGATTATCTTCTGATCCTACAGAGATCTTATATTTCTTACCCTGAAAGCTCATTGTCTATGACCATCTTCTGCAGGCCGGTGGAGATGCTGCAGCCTGCCTCAGCGGGAGGCGAGCCCATGTGCTCGGACGACTGTCCGGGTGTCATCTGGACACAGGACGGGTTAGACAGAGCTGCGTTCACCTCCCGCAGGATCCTGGGCAGAGGACCCAGCTTGGAGGCTGCACTCTGTGAAGGAGACACAATTAAGTTTTAAGCCAAATTAAATATTACTCCGGACCACTTCAGTAAGGGCATTAACTAGATTTAATTTCTGTGCTGTTATGCTGAATTTGATATTTGCATTTTCCTTTGCCCTAGTTATTTCCCCTATGCCATGCAATCAACTCTCATATTCAGACAACATACTGAATAATAAATGAGACCGGCCAGTCTGATGGACTCAACCAGACACACTGTTATTTCTGAATTATTGAAAGATAAGGTTTCAGAGAGCTGGGCGCTCTAACAAAAAAAAACAAGAATCTGCCCTTTTCGAATTATTACCAGCTTCCCATCTGCTACCAGAGCTAATGTGAACGTCCTTGTAAATCCATTAATATGCCTCACCCAGCATCTGAGGGCTTCAGTGTTCTCCCCTTGTGCACTGTTTATGTAATGCAATAATGAATTATTGATTGATTACGATTAGATAAACATCCTAATGTAGTCTGATTCAAATCCTGGAGCTTGTGATAATGAATTGAAGACCTTCGGACCTCCGGTAAACGCTGAATCCTATCCTTTATGAAATCTATAGAATATCTATATATCTCAATACAAATTTAAAAGAAACCAATGCATTACATTTTGAATTGTTTACTACAGAATGTGGAATACTGTGTTCTGCAAAGCGCGGTGGTGGCTTTGCTGTGCGATGAAATTATAGCGTATCATTTAGTTGGGTTTATGCTCGCCGTAGTGTCCCCGAGCCAGAAGTGAGCTCATGGCGTACTTTGCTTAAAGCATGAAGGCTCGTAATTTTTGTAACTAGGCAACCGCTGCCTGGAGCTTTTCCCATGTGACTATCACAAATAGTCTAATGATAAAGTTGAATGAAGTAAAAAATAATTAATTTTTGCTTTAGAAACAGGAGGTTTTTGAGCCTCAAACTGTTTACAAGATTTTCAAACCTTTCAATCTTCGCTTCGTTATAATATATTTGTTGTTCCAATTACGTGATTTATCTCTTTACAGGGATTGTATAAAAACGATGAAGTATATCCAGACATTTGTTTTCCCTCCTCGGCATTGAGGAGTTGCATGTTGGGTCTGTGGCGTTCGTTAACGTCTTCCTTGTTCACAAAATATTTCGTTCGGACGCCCTCTGGCAACATAGTTTAATGTCAATATCCTTGTCAAATACTAAATACCCTAAACTTCATTCCATCATATCCATATTGTTGCCTACAGAAAGTTTTGCAAAGTAAAGGTTTGTACATATTGCATGTTGACCAGACAGAGTAAAGTGGGACTACATTCTGAGTGAGAGAATACGCCTGACGAGGCTAATGCAGCGTGCCCTCTTCAGTACCTGGTCCATCTGGAACACCACCTCCGAGAGGAGAGAGTGCAGGGTGGAGAGTTCCCTGCCGAGGTCGATGTACCCCTCAAAGCCTGCCGTGTTGGAGATTGTCTCTGGGTTTGAGATTTCGAGCAGGAAGCGCTGCATATTGGTCCACTCGTGCTCCAGGAACTGGTTCATGAAGGACATGTACTCTTCCTTGTTGCCAAATCTGACAGCAAACAGGGCCAGGAGAGGGAAACGGGGACAAAGAGGGATGCAGACATTTTAGTTCAAAAGAAATTCCACAATTCTCTGCTAAAAAGCTTGGTATGGGTATGTGGTCCCTTCATCCAAAAGGCACAAACTTTAAGAAAAAAAAAAAACACACTCACTTGGTGAAGTTTGCCAGGTTTTGGGTGACTTTAGCGATGAGTGTGAGCGTGCGTGCTGTGCGGTCATCTGGATACTCCTGCATCAAGTTGAAAAGTGAGGGGGACATGATGGCTGGGCAGAGGAACCGCAGGAACAAGGACGCGCTGATCAGACGCTCGCTGATGTCCGGTCGACCCCGGTTGCTGCATTCCTGTCGCCATGACGCAAAGACCTCTTTCAGTTCTCTTGGAAAGACACTGCAGAGAAAAACGAGACAGAAATTGTTTTTATTTTATAGGAGAGGAAAAAAAATATAGGGAGTAGACAAAAAAATAATAATAATAATAATCTTTAACTTTAAGTACCCCTCCGAGAACCATCACCTTACCGTGGTGGAGGGGTTTGGGTGCTCCTATGAACCTGAGGGCTGTGTTGTCGGGAGCCTAGTGCTCCTGGTAGGGTCTCCCATGGCAAATTGGTCTCAGGCGAGGGGCCAGACAAAGAATGGTCCAAGAACCCCAATGCAACATCAAAAAAGAGGAGGTGTGACCCTGCCCGGAGGAAGCCCGGGGCCCCCGTCTGGAGCCAGGCCTGGAAGGGGGGCCCGTCAACGAGCGCCTGGTGGCCGGGTTTGCCATGGAGCCCGGCCGGGCATAGCCCGAAGAAGCAACGTGGCACCCCACTCCATCATGTGGGCCTACCACCCGCAAGAAGAACCGTTGGGGTCGGGTACATTGCCAGACGGGTGGCAGTGAAGGTCGGGGACCTCGACGGACCAGACCTGGGCGGCAAAGGCTGGCTCTGGGGACGTGGAACGTCACCTCTCTGTGGGGGAAAGAGCCGGAGCTTGTGCGGGAGGCGGAGCGCTACCAGTTAGATCTGGTTGGGCTCTCCTCTACGCACAGTCTCGGTTCTGGAACCGTACTCCTGGATAGGGGTTGGACCTTATTCTTCTCTGGAGTTGCTCAGGGTGTGAGGCGCCGGGCGGGTGTGGGGATACTCACAAATCCCCGGCTGAGTGCCGTTACGTTGGAGTTCACCCCGGTAGACGAGAGGGTCGCCTCCCTACGCCTACGGGTTATGGGGGGGAAAACTCTGACTGTTGTCTGTGCATATGCACCGAACAGCAGTTCAGAGTATTCGGCCTTCTTGGAGACCCTGAATGGAGTCCTGTTGGGGGCTCCAGTAGGGGACTCCATAGTTCTACTGGGAGACTTCAACGCACACGTGGGCAGCGATGGAGACACCTGGAGAGGCGTGATTGGGAGGAACGGCCTCCCTGATCTCAACCCGAGTGCTTGTTTGTTATTGGACTTCTGTGCTAGACATGGGCTGTCCATAACAAACACCATGTTCGAACATAAGGATGCTCATAAGTGTACATGGTACCAGAGCACCTTAGGCCGAAGATCGATGATCGGTTTTGTAATCGTATCATCTGATCTGAGGCCGCATGTTTTGGACACTCGGGTAAAGAGAGGGGCGGAGCTGTCAACTGATCACCATCTGGTGGTGAGTTGGGTCAGGGGGTGGGGGAAGAGTCTGGACAGACCTGGTAAGCCCAAACGGGTAGTGCGGGTGAACTGGGAACGTCTGGAGGAGGCCCATACCCAAGAGACCTTTAACTCACAACTCCGGCGGAGTTTCTCTGGCATCCCTGTGGAGGTTGGGGGCATTGAGCCTGAGTGGTCAATGTTCAAAGCTTCCATTGCTGAAGCTGCGGCGGGAGCCTGCGGCCTCAAGGTCTTAGGTGCCTCAAGGGGCGGTAACCCTCGAACACCGTGGTGGACCGCGGTGGTCAGGGAAGCCGTCCGACTGAAGAAGGAGTCCTTCCGAGATATGTTATCACGGGGGACTCCAGAGGCGGTTGCAAGGTACCGACAGGCCCGAAGGGCAGCGGCCTCGGCCGTGACAGAGGCAAAGCAGCGGGTGTGGGAGGAGTTCGGAGAAGCCATGGAGAAGGACTTTCGGTCGGCACCAAAGTGCTTCTGGCGTACTGTCCGGCACCTCAGGAGGGGGAAGCGGGGAACCATCCAAGCTGTTTACAGCAGGGATGGAACACTGTTGACCTCAACTGAGGAGGTACTCGGGCGGTGGAAGGAGCATTTTGAGGAACTCCTCAATCCGACTAATACGCCCTCTTTGATAGAGGCAGGGCTGGAAGATTATGGGGGATCATCAGCAATTTCCCTGGTGGAAGTCACTGAGGTAGTCAAACAACTCCACAGTGGCAAGGCCCCGGGGATTGATGAGATCCGTCCAGAAATGTTGAAGGCTTTGGGTGTGGAGGGGCTGTCGTGGCTGACACGTCTCTTCAACATTGCGTGGAAGTCGGGAACAGTGCCTAAGGAGTGGCAGACCGGGGTGGTGGTTCCCCTGTATAAAAAGGGGAACCAGAGAGTGTGTGCCAATTACAGGGGTATCACACTGCTCAGCCTCCCGGGTAAAGTCTACTCCAAGGTGCTGGAAAGGAGGGTTCGGCCGATAGTCGAACCTCAGATTGAAGAGGAACAATGCGGATTCCGTTCTGGCCGTGGAACAACGGACCAGCTCTTCACTCTCACAAGGATCCTTGAGGGGGCCTGGGAGTATGCCCATCCGGTTTACATGTGTTTTGTGGACCTGGAGAAAGCGTATGACCGGGTCCCCCGGGAGATACTGTGAGAGGTGCTGCGGGAGTATGGGGTAAGGGGGGCGCTTTTGAGGGCCATCCAATCCCTATACGCCCAAAGCAAGAGTTGTGTCCGGGTTCTCGGCAGTAAGTCGGACTCGTTCCCGGTGGGTGTTGGCCTCCGCCAGGGCTGCGCTTTGTCACCAATCCTGTTTGTGGTATTCATGGACAAGATATCGAGGCGTAGTCGGGGGGAGGAGGGGTTGCAGTTTGGTGGGCTTGGGATCTCATCGCTGCTCTTTGCAGACGATGTGGTCCTGATGGCATCATCAGCCTGTGACCTTCAGCACTCACTGGATCGGTTCGCAGCCGAGTGTGAAGCGGTTGGAATGAGGATCAGCACCTCAAAATCTGAGGCCATGGTTCTCAGCAGGAAACCGGTGGATTGTCTACTCCGGGTAGGGAATGAGTCCTTACCCCAAGTGAAGGAGTTCAAGTACCTAGGGGTCTTGTTCACGAGTGAGGGGAAAATGGAGCGGGAGATGGGCCGGAGAATCGGAGCAGCGGGCGCGGTATTGCACTCGCTTTACCGCACCGTTGTGACGAAAAGAGAGCTGAGCCAGAAGGCAAAGCTCTCGATCTACCGGTCTATCTTCGTTCCTACTCTCACCTATGGTCATGAAGGTTGGGTCATGACCGAAAGGACGAGATCGCGGGTACAAGCGGCCGAAATGGGTTTTCTCAGAAGGGTGGCTGGCTTCTCCCTTAGAGATAGGGTGAGGAGTTCAGTCATCCGAGAGAAGCTCGGAGTAGAACCGCTGCTCCTTTTGCGTAGAAAGGAGCCAGTTGAGGTGGTTCGGGCATCTGATAAGGATGCCCCCTGGGCGCCTCCCTAGGGAGGTGTTCCAGGCACAGCCAGCTGGGAGGAGACCACGGGGAAGACCCAGGACGAGGCGGAGAGATTATATCTCCACACTGGCCTGGGAACGCCTCGGGGTCCCCCAGTCAGAGTTGGTCAACGTGGCCCAGGAAAAGGAAGTTTGGGGCCCCCTGCTGGAGCTGTTGCCCCCGCGACCCGACCCCGGATAAGCGGTTGAAGATGGATGAATGGAACTTTAAGTACATAAAGGTGGGTTATATTGGTCTGTTTTTGGCACATTTCCTGTTCTCCTTTTTATATTCCCAAACCATCATTTTTGGGACAGATGAACCGGAGCTCTGATTGAGTGAAAGATTCTTCATCTTCTTTCCTACTCCCAAACCTAAGAATATAAATTCATTTATCAAATTGTGTACGATTTAAAATGCTTTTACATTTTTAGAGAGCTGCAGAGGTCTCTTAAGTTGGTTAGGAACAGATCCTAGAGGACTGCAGTACAGAACCAGAGGTGAGCACATGTTGTGAGAATGATTACAAAAAAAACACGTAGGCTTACTTTTTGCATATTATTTGCATTTGATAAGGTGTTACGCTGCTTTTCCTTTTTTCATTTCTAGTGCAAGTGCAAACAACAAGAATGAAGCTGTTACTGATTTGATTGCAATCACTTGCCATACATATCGTGGTACTAAATACTCATTATTCAGAATGTCTTTGTTTTCTTCAGCTTCCATTTCATCAGAATTTTATCCCTACCGCAGATATTAAAGATTTTACACAAATAAAATACTCGTCTCTAAGGGAGTGTGCATGTGATTAATCATGTGACCCCTTGAGAGCTGCTCTGAAAGGTCACTGCTACACTTTGCGGTAAGTAGGAGTGAGCTACTTGATAAATGTGTCTATAAGTTTTACTCCTAAGTTGGCTCTGTAGAGCATTCTTGATTTTTTTCAGTTGCTTAGACTCACATATCCAAGTTCCGAACAACGGATATCTTTTAAAAGTGACAACTGCTGCTAACTGACATACAACCAAATTAAAAGCCCCTTTAATGGCAAAGATCCTTCAAAATAAAAGCCTGTTTCCAGGAGAAAATACATAATAATAGACATTGTGATGCTATAAATTCTTCCTTCTCATTTGTATTGTATCATATAAAGCAGAATGGACATTAAAGGAATACTTCATACCACCAAAATGATCCTTTGTTTATCAATTACTCACCTTTTGTTACCTTGCATTCTTGAATAAAAGCTTTTCTTGCCTCCACTGTGAATGAATGAAGAATCCAAAAACAAAGACAATTCTTGATGAATTGAAGTAAATGAATTGTGTGAAAGTTTGCAAACAGATGTTTTGATATAGCTTTGCCGTTAAACTGAACTGAACTTCAATTCATCAAGAATTGTCTCCCTTTTTGGATTCTTCGTTCACCTTGGAGGCATGCTAAAAAAAGTTTTTGATACACAAATAAGAACTTTGGGGGTGAAGTATTCCTTTAATTGTGGGCCGTTTAACACTCCTAATAATGAATAGTCGAGCAAATGTTTATGAAAGCTGTGTTCTAGTCTTCACCAGTATGAGTTGATGATTTTGCAGAAGGCCAGCTCACAGCACATCTTCAGGTTACTCTGGTGCTCCTGCAGGTCACCTGAGGAACACTTGGACGGATCCACCTCACAGTTCTCATCTGACTCATACAGAGCCTTGATGAACTCACCTGAAAAAAAACAACAAAAAAAACAAAAACACGACAGAACAATAAGTAGGAAATTAAGGAACATGTGGGTTTTTGTAGATCAGGTATGTTTTTGCTTGCATTTGTCATTTGAAGTGTTTTTAAAGTCCTGCTGATCTGAGCTAGGACAAAGGAAGAATGCGATGTTACAAAGCTACAGGGAACATAGTTTGATATTGTCCTTGAGATTCTTGTAAGCCGAACCCATAAACAAAAAACAAACAAAAAAAAAAAAAAAAGAAGGAAATTACTTTTCAAGACAGATCACTCTCTAGTTTGACCTGCGGTGACAATGAACAAAAACACTGACAGACCTAGAAGATTCTTTTAAGCCAAACATGATTACCCTCACAAAAATAGTGGCAAAAATAACAATGTCCTTTTTGTTATGGGATAAAAGGCAGACCATCACTGCTACAATCTCAATGAGTCGACAGCCCGTAAAGGGAGCCCATGGTTGTCCTTGTGTTGCCCCAGTTACAGTGATTTCAACAGTTTAGCAACACATTAAACAATAAAAATCACCACCATAAACAGTGATGCATAATTTACCAGCCTTTCATATTTCTCTGAATAAACCCTGAGATGCAAGGCAAAATTTAGCATCTATAGTACCACAGACACACACACAGAACGACATAAACACACACATTAATATTTGCAGTATACAGAGAAAGATGTGACTAGCGCCAGCAAGGATGTGTGCCGTTTGTAGATTAAACTGCCACTGTGTACACTTCTGAATCAGGAGGGAGAAAAGCACACAGTGCATACCGAGTGATTATTGTTAGGACTGCAGACAGACAAACACACTTGATCTAACCTTGTAGAAGTGGGAGTAGGGGGTGGGGGGGTGGGGGTCAAACAATCACCCCATACTCATTTTCTACAAGGCCGATCCTGTAAATGCTTTAGAATTCCAACAACGTCTGTCAAAGACAGACAAAAACGGACTAAAATTAATACGCTTAAGAGGTGAATGTGAAGAGAAAGGAGAGCGGAAAGATGAACAGGAACATGCAGAGGAAACGGACGCAGATGAAAAAGGAAAAAAGCAACTTCAAGTACGGACATATAGAAGCTTTTTTCTTTTCTTTCAAAACTATTTCAGCCTTTTTTTCTTCTTTTTTTTTTTTTTTACATGAAGAGTACAGCCTCTGGCTGCGCTCCCTTCCAGATCACTGCTCCACTCACCGAGGGCGTCCTGCAGGTACTTCTGTCCCACCAGCTTGAGGTATTCCTCTATGGCCTTTGTCGCCAGTGTGTTCTCTCTGAAGATGAGGTGCTCGTTCTCCCCGCAGCGATCCACCTCTGACATCATCAGGTCTGTGAGGAAGTCCTGCAGGAAAAACGAGGACGTAACAAGCACAGGGTAAATGACCGTACATCACATAAGCCTATGGGATCATCCACGCTTAAGGATTCAGTTGATAAAAGATGTCTGAATCTTGCATTCGAGGTGAGAGTTTTTCAATCTGCCAAATAAAACGGATGGAAAGACGTTAAATAGTAATTTAAGTAAAACGCATCCTCGGGAGAGAGTTAAAATAACTGAGTGGGTTGTAATGGGAAAGCAGAATTGGTCATCAAGGTTTTTCATCCAACTCATCTTCATCCACTTCCACCATTTATCCCGTGATATTTTACATTTCAGAGACAGTTATTCATCCTGTCCAGTGGTCCTCTGTGTGCTTCCTGACAAAAACAGTAACCCGACTAGTCTCCCGCTGGAACAGCTGCTCCCCATCACTAACCCACCACAGTATACACGCAGGTTCTGAGCAGCCCTTTAGTTAGATTCTCGGATTGTTTGTTAGTGTGTTTAAAAACACAGGGGTCACACAACCTAACCGATTGAGGCGGCAGTAGAGTAGCAGCTCTCGGGTTTAGTTTTTTGGACTCTGGTGGCTTTGACGAGAGCAGAGATAACGCCTGCAGTTCCCGTCGGAAAGGGACATTTCTTTTTCTTCAGGTGGCTAAAATATGTTTTGCTGCTGCTGTCCTGCAGTAAATGGCTTTCTGTGCCGTGACTCCTGCCGGCCATCATCTGCTGTAACTCATACAACCGCACTTCGAGAGATACAAACTATCCCTTTAACTTGACTGAGCAGGAGAAGGACAGCAATTAAATAACTGTAAATCACAGCTAAACCAGTGTGGATCAAAAAGAACGCACATGTGCACAACTTAGCCCCAGCCACCAAAAACACACAGGAGATTCCTTACAAAGAAACATGAGGAACACGAGGCAATACAGTCCTGAGTACAAATGAGCCCCAATGTGAACGAAAAGCATGAAGTGATTTTTTATTTGTTATTGTTTTGGAGCCACTGGGGGGGACAGCAGAGTCTTGTGATAATTCTCTGTGGGTCTGTGACTAAGAGCAATAGATCCATCGTCGAAATATAAAAGCAGTGATTATAGCAGCGTTAATACGAGCAACATTCACTGCAAAATATCTTTTCTTTTCTCTCTCTTGCAACCTTTTCCACAACTATCTTTGTCTTTCTAAAAGGTGAGCGGTGTGGCTCGACAACTCGCCTTCATCGACTCTTACTAAGACCCAGGTGGCCGTCAGAAGTTCAAGTATCACGAATCACCTTTCCCACCCGTGTGCAAAATTCAATAACATCGTCTCTCAATTTTACTACATTGCCATGGTGCGACAGCTTTTCAAATCATGTTTTTATGACCAGTGAATGTGAACAAAGCATAATTATGTCATTAGAATAAATGGAAGGAAACAAAATAGCTCTATTCATATCATCTTTTGAATTTGGCAGAACAGACGAAAAACAGTGACAGGACTCATATTTACATATAATGGCAGCAAACACTTTCTTCACTTTCATTCGAATGCTCAAAGGGTGATTTTGACGCCTATTTTGCTGTGCAACGAGCTAATGACGACAGAAATATGCTCGTCTCTGTTTCCCACGCGTAAAAAGTAGCAAATAATAAAGGCGACTGAGAAAATGTGGCTGCACCGCCCAAGTTTCTACCTGAGTTATGATCACTTTAAAGCCACACGTCAAAACTCAAACGTGTTTTATCTCTTTTAAGTCGGCAATGTGAATTTTGTTTTTTGAATTACTTGATTCATATGTATAACCGTCTTGCGTGAGAGTGGTCTCTATAAGAACAATATAGTATTCATCAGGTGAAGAAAAAAAGCAGGTGGAGACAGGCATTACAGCTCCCAAAGTCTAAAAAGGGAGAGATGGGAATGGAGCCATCTGGGGATGAATCATCCCTTGTTTAGATCCCTTGGAAACATTTCTGGGTGTACGCTCGTGTAAGTCCCCTGGCAGCTTGTTAAACTAGGGGAACCAGCGTGGCAGCGAGGTAGAAGAGAGGCAAGTGACAGATGTAGAGAAGGAGAGGAAGAAGAGACAGAGCGGTGGTCTTTAAAGAACAGAGGAGGAGGCGGAAGGAAAGCAACAGAGCCTCTCAGACGGCTTCTATAGCTGCTGCAGATTCCTGTTATCCAGCTAATCAAAGATACACCACAGGGAGCCAATCATCCACTGATGTGCAGCGAAAGGAGCCTTTTTGGTTCACGCATTTGCACATTCCACACATGGACCACCCCCGTATACACACGCACGCAAACCTACACAGAAGAAAATCTAAACTTTTAACAATCCTTAAACCCAGATTGTAGCGTCAGAGGTGTGTATGTGAGATTGTACCTGGTCTGCTGTTTACACAGAAAATGGTTTAAATAACATAGTGCCTATAAAAGTGCGCTTTCGGATTTTATTGTAACACAATATTGAATCATTAAAGTGACTTTTTTGACACATGTTAACAGAGAACTTATTTTTTTTACGTCTACAAAGTAATTTAAATAAATGACAAACATGTCTGCATACGTATTCCCAGTATAAATACTGAGGTCCAACTTTTGGTCAGACATACACCATGAAGATTTAGGGGCACTCCCAGCAACTCGGTGACAAAGATTAATGAAAGTCAATGAACATCCGTTGGAGTACAGTTAAATCTATCATTAAGCAGTATCAAAAAGAGTGAAGGAGTCAAGTGAGGGAGGCCACCAAGAAAACCTTTGACAACGCTGAAGGAGTTCCAAGGTCAGAGGCTGCACATGTCTGGATACTTTGCCAGTCACAGCTTTATGGGGGAGAAGAGAAAAGACAGGAAGCCACTCTTAAAAAAAGAAAAACCTCACAAGACGTCTTGGCTGCAGTTCGCCAGAAGCCACGCGGGAGACTCTGAAGTCAGCTGGAAGAAGTTATTACGGTCTGATGAGACCAAAATTGAGCGTTTTGGCCATTAGACTAAATACCATGTTACATTGCACATCATCATAAACACAGCATCCCCACCGTGAAGCACAGTGGGAGCAGCTTCATGCTGTGGGGCTGCTTCCAGAAGACTTCTGAGGGTAGAGGGCAAAATTAATTCAGGGAAATCCTGGGGGGAAAAAACTGATGTAGTCTGCAAGAAGCCTGCGACTTGGGAAGATTTGTTTTCCAAAAAGACAATGACCCCGCGACAACTGGCTCGAAAACACCGTCTGTCCTGC
The DNA here is from genome assembly GCA_943590825.1 of Bovichtus diacanthus. Taxonomy (NCBI): domain Eukaryota; kingdom Metazoa; phylum Chordata; class Actinopteri; order Perciformes; family Bovichtidae; genus Bovichtus; species Bovichtus diacanthus. The sequence continues at coordinate 1,492,461 of CALSBV010012170.1, forward strand.
AGTGGCATCCACTGAATTGGTATGTTATTCATTTTGATCACTTTGTAGAGATCTGTTTCAACTTTTTCATCACATCCGGTGTCAAGAAAGCCACATTAAATACACTTTTATTCAGTGTTATAAGACAGAGCATGCACTTTAAGGCACTGTAAATCTTTCCCACACTCCTGTTTCTAATGATATTTTCTAGTCCAGGAATCTCATTTGTGCCGGCAGCCTAACAATTTAGGTAACACTTTATAGGAAGAAAATGTCATCCCAATTATGATCTTTCCTCCAACCTCGAGCCCGCTGTGGCTCTCTCCCTGCCTCTTCTCTGCTCTACACTCCTTATGAGGCCACTGAGGCGAGGCAAATCCAGGCCTGATTAGAGAGGACGGTCAGATGAAATAGAGGAGGAGAGGGTCTGAAACTGAGAGAGACATCAAAAGAGAGACTGAATAATTCCTGCTCGTAGCCTAAAAACTCAAATGTGATCCAACCACGGCTGACAATCCCTCTCTTACACGAAGCACTGAGCCAACCAACTTATAGTAGGAACATACAGTTCATGTGAATTTCAGTTTGAGTATCTTTTATGAAAGCTTGGAATTTAATTACAACACATTGATATGAGGAAATTAGAGGGACCATTAAGTTGGATTTGCAAACTATCTCCTCTCTACAAACGGCATACATTATCTCAAACCATGTTTTTCCAGTGCCATGCTTTATGTTCTTAAGATTGATTTCCTACCTGGTGGCAACTGCTTCCCTGGTTCTCTTTTCAGTTTGCTTCCAAAATAGATTTGAAAATAGACCACCGAGACAACTGTTGTCTTCACAGACACGTCAACATCCCCAAGTCGGCTGCATTGACAAGCTTTGTTGTCGGAAATTCAAACCAAGAAGATATGAATGTATTTCTTGTGTTAACAAGACTAACACACCATGGTAGCAGCTCTGCGAGGCTGCACACAGAGCTGCTTTGAGTGAAGCGCTAACATCAAAAGTTGGCAAGCTAGCAAATGTGAGCATTCCAACACTCGCAAGGTAACATGCTAGCGTTGTAAATGTGAGCATGAGAGTGTTAGAATGCTAACATTTAATAACACCAGGGACAAGTCAAAAACAGGTTGACAATGTTGGGTTTTTTTGAGCCTGAAATTTGGCATGAAAGTCGAGTATTTGCGAGGTTGTGTGTGTGTGTGTGTGTGTGTGTGTGTGTGTGTGTGTGTGTGTGTGTGTGTGTGT
>CALSBV010012170.1:1493703-1506841 GCA_943590825.1 Bovichtus diacanthus
TGTGTGTGTGTGTGTGTGTGTGTGTGTGTGTGTGTGTGTGTGTGTGTCTGTGTGTGTGTGTGTGTGTGTGTGTGTGTGCATGCATGAACTCTAGGACGCATGAATGTATGTGGTTTTCACTACGGTAGGTTGTCAATAAACCAAATCAAATTAACTAAACCAAACCAGTTAGCACAAAAACAAAAAGTACACTTGAGCCTACGAGGAATACCAGTTTCAGTTTTGCAGGTCTTTGGTCATAAACAAAGAACCGACCAAACTAAAATGTGGCCTCATTAAATCAGGGGATCAGCAAAGGATTCGTCCTCTGGGGGCCATGAATTCCTGTACAAAATGTCACAGTAATCCGCACAATAGAGATTTGTCAGTCAGTGTTGGACCGACTGTGAGACATTGCCATCCCCACAGCCACACTGCTAGTTGGGCTAAAAAGCTTGGCAGCTGGCTAACTGCACTATTATGCCACAACTGTTAAAAGACTTGAGCCAAAACTTTATTCACTGTAATGTTCAAATTACTTTCAAGTCTCTTCAAGTGGTATTTTATATCATAGCTAAATCTGTGGAAACTAATGACTGCCTGGAAGGTACTGTAGGAAATCAATGTTAAACTCTTTTGTATGCTTTGGAAAATGTTCGGTAGCAATGCTAAGTATATATATATATATATATATATATATATATAGTTGTTGTAATAAGTTAAAATCATGGAGAACCACTGGTAATATAAAAGTCTGAGCAATCAGGTCCTAAAAATAAGACTGGAGCTCCTTCCTTTTCCCTGTCGTCATCCCTCAACCTTTTCTCTGACGCCCTCAATCCTGCAGCCTGCCCCCCCCCCACCCCCTCTCTGCTTCAGTGCTAATAAGGAGAAGTAGGACGCTCTCTGTATCGCTGCCACATCTCATCAGCCAAACCATGCCTCAAAAAAAAACAACACACAGTGCACAGGGAAAGGAGGGTGATATGAAGATAGGGCCGGAGTTGAGGGTAGATGGTGCAGCACGGCTGATCAGATCTAATAAATAGTAGCGAACTGAGTCCTGTTGGAAAAGATGAGAAGCTCCCTGTAGATGGGGTTACTTGCCAGTAAAAACTCATAAAGTCTTGTCCATTACACTGCTGTACACGCAACAATCTACCTCTAGGCACAACCGTGTGCACTGCTTATATTGCTAGTCGGCAATATTCTACTGCCAGTCTGCAGCCGCTTAAATTATGAAGCTGGAATATAAATACACAGGCCCCTATTGAAGAGCACATCGCAATCTGCAAGACCATAATCAGGACTCTCACACCTGAACACAGAACAGGAGTCAGTGATGTTTTAAATGGCATGCTTCGCAATTACTGGACCTTGAGTCTGGGAAAGAAAAGTGCGAAAAAGTAGACGAAAACAGAGTCAGGTTTATGCTTTCTACATGCTCAGATGTTGTTGTTTTGTGTGTGTTTCTATGGTAATACAAACCAGAGAAATGCATGGGTGAGAGCAACAACATGCCTTAAAAGGATAACACTGGAGCTGGAAGAAGCAAGTGGGGGTAAAGTAACAGAACATTTTCTTCTCAATTCAGCCACTTCAAAACTGTGAACCTGGAGAGTATGTGGATGCCCTTCGAGGGAGTTCAAATACCACCAATAGATCAATTTACCCACCTGCAATGTATCATGTGCATGGGAATCAATGCACTTTATGTTACGCTCAATGTAAAAAAACGATGAAGCTAATATGACCGGCAAAAAGATGACATGCAACTAAATACTGAAATGTATTCACACCAGCTTACAGTGGTGGATGGACAGTATCTTAATGAAAGAAATTTGTTGTTTTTGTGTGTGTGTGTGTGTGTATATTATATTCCAACGATGTCCAGCAGAGCATGGATTAAGAGTTCCATTTCTGGGTCGAATAGATTATTCTTTCGCCACAGGTTGTTTTTATCTTGTGAATGGATAACAAACATTATTATTGGAGAAGTCATGGATCGTGGAACTAATGGAATTTATTAGAAAACAAAAAAAATGGAAATGACCCTTCCAGTGTATATATGCAAGTGTGCATATACACCGCAATTTAGCAAATACGCATTTTTAGTATGACAAAGTTTTAGTATTGTAACAGATAGGTAGGAATAAAGAATTGATGTGGGGGGGGGTAGAAACCCTATAACATTAGCAATTTAACTGATCGATGAGCCTGGTTTTTTAGCCCAGGGCAAGGGCTGAGGAAAGACTCAGGGGGAGAAAACAGGAACCACTCTAGCCTCTCCATCCTTTGCTCTCCTCATCTTTCCATCTCTTTCTGCCTCCCCTGGTTTCCCTCCCTGGAGACTGGTGGCTAGTATTACAGAGTCATAGCCTGCAGCTCTTCCTGTGATGGTCATATTTGGTTGACGGAGAGGACTGGAGGCCAAATGGAAATGGTAGCAGTTCCTCCCGTATGCACAAAAGTTTGTCAGTCAACACAAAAACACAGGAAAGGCTGCAAATCTCCCGATTTATTCAACTAGTGCACATGATCATTATGAAGATAAGTTTGACCGGAGGGGTCTTACAGCAAGTGTCATCAGCACGCACACATCGTGTTTGATGTTTACTCTGACTTGCTGTGCAAATTCCATAAGCATGTGTGTGTGTGTGTGTATTTCTGTATGGCTGTCTGTCTTCATTTCTATTAAGTGTTAGGTTAAATATGCATTACGAGGCTTCATGGACTGCAAAGTGGCAATCCTTAAGATTTCAGTCCTGGCTGATTTAGCGTCACCCTATTTACTGGTGCTGGTAAAAGCACATGAGGTTTCCTACTAAAGGTCCAAGAATACAGTTTGTTACTGTTTAACTGTTTAATGAGTAACAAACTGTATTTTACTCATGTAAGGAATGTATTGATTCATTATTCTATTTAAAAAAAAGGAAATATAATCATATTACCCCCCCCCCCCCCCCCCCCCACACACCTTGTTTCAACGCTTTATTTGTATGCCTGACTGTGCACGTGTATGTTAGGCATTTAAAGCTATATAAAAGGCAAATGCATCTCATGAAAATGAAGTGATAAAAAGTGAGAGGGGAGACAGGGAGGGAGAGAGACGGAGTCTATGTAATGTTTGTGCCAACGGAGACATCAAGAGACTTCCAGATCAATGTGTTGAGCTGAATGTTTCTCTTTGCAGCCTGCTGCTGTTTGGCTCCACAGCCATAAACTGTGTTTCTGCGATTCTCGTTCTCCATCTTGGCATTCATTTCCTCATTTGATTAGAGCCTAGACAGTAGATATATGGCTTCATGACTAGCACACATCTCCTGTTCTAAATGTGCCCTCTTTCTCTCACTCAAGCACACTTCAAACCCAGTGTGTCCGTCTCCTCCAACATCCATCTTCATCATCATCAGAGGGCTCACTTCCTCTGTGGTAAGTGATAAGATTACAACTATTAAAAGAGTCTGGTGTCTCAGACATAGCCGTGCCGTAGAAGGAAGAAGAGTAAAAGAAATGGCGGAGAAGCAACTACATTAAAAACATTTACAGGTTATTGTTAAAAAAGAAAATTCTAAAACAATACTGACAACTTCCCTGTTAATGTGGAGGGTATTGACTGGCATGCTATGAAAGCTCGCTGGCCTTCTCAGGGGACAACTGATTCATTCAAAGCCAGCGTAAAATAAAAAAAAATTAAAAAGCTCAGAGGAATACAGAAGTAACAGAGCCCTTCATGTCATGTTAGTTAATCATTTGTCACATCATATTATGTACGTACGACAAACTGTGCCTGTGCGCCGCAGCTGTGGCGATGAGCATCACTGCCCACTGATGTCAGCGCTGAATTCATTAATAAGATGTTTGTGCTGAACGTAACTGGAGCTGTGGTGCGGGGCTGACGACAATTTACCACAGAGGATGTAAAGTGGAGAGGAGAGACTTACATATTTTGCACTCTGAAGCAGGGCTGTTAGTTTACCTCGAGGAGCAGCAACACACAAAAAAAAGAAAAAAATGCAATGGCATAATAACCGGAGCCCCACCCTCCTCTGGCCAGTTATCAGAAGGATAAATCCTCCCTATCGTCACTTCCTCAGCTCGGCTGAGAAGAGCGGCAACAAAATTAGAACATAATCCTCCCGAAGGGCCGGTGCGTCGAGAAGACTACATCAATAACGCAGAGGATTCATGCCACGGGTGGATATTTTCAGAGGAGAGAAAGGTGAACTTCTCCAGGCAATTCCAACACAGCAGCGGGTTTTAGTCACTGTTACCGTGAGAGCTTCTAACCGTGATGTTTGGGTGTGCAGACATAACAGCATGTCTCACGGGGGGAGGACACAGACTAGTGTCTTGACCTTAAAGCACAGGAAATCATCAGAAATTTCACCATTGGATTTCTCATTTTGATTTCGGGTGGATTCACCGGCTTCAAAAATCGAAATAAAAATCAGCTGACATGGAGAGACTATTCATTATTGTTTATACTTCAACCCGCAGCCAAAGTATGCACTTCGGACCTATTCCTGTGCTACCTGAAGCCACATATATCTTCATACAACTGCAGACCTACTTGCTCATGCATAAAATTGAATAACTGACCTGCAAACCACCTGCTAATGGCTTGTGAATTATACGTAGGTGTGTGCGTATAAAGTTAGCATCTGGGCCGCGACGCAGGGCGTGCCCGTCGTGCTCACCAATGCATCCAGACATCCACACAGCATCCGTAATGACATCTCTCAAGAGAGCTCCTGGCCTCCAAACGCAACGGAGCATGAAAGAGAGATGAAGGAAGACAAAGACGGAGAGTCGGGAGAGAACAAGGGAGAAGGAGCGAGTGTGCGACAGAGCAGAATATTCGGGGTGTAATTATTCGGTGATGGGTGATAAAATGGCACGGGGAGAAACAGAAGTCTAGATGGTGTTGTGCATACTAATGCACATGACATCCTGTAATCTGCATCTCTTAACAATCGCCAGCTGCAGTTAGAAGCTGTTTCCCACCTGTACACAGCTGATTAAACACCATCAGCAGAACTTCAGAACTACAAAAGTTACTGCTGCGTCTCCAAAAAAGAAACGTTCACCTCCTGTTCACCCCTGCTGGGTGGAAGGCTGGGTGCTCATGCTCCTTTGTTACGGTCTAATGCACTCGCAATGCAAAGTCTCTGTCTGAACTACAGAGATCCACTGTGGTGCGCACAGAATCAGATACCGACTCATGGATTTGACTTGAGACTGAATAGTTGGAAGTTATTATACCGGTATTGGCAATAGCTGTGATACGTACAAATAAATAAATATGGATTTCATGTTAATAGCAGAATAATCCAGCACCTCTAAAAATCACTTCCGTTTCTTTCATTTTGTCCGTTTTTGTGCAGTTTTGGTTATAGACTCTCTCTCCAACTCGCTACACTCGTATTTTGAGTGTCATTTGCCAAAAAAAGAGACAAAATGCTTCAATAAAAAAGGTTTGATATAAATTTGACTAACCGCATTATTATTGGGGGTTTTTTTCCTCTCCAAATTTCCTCTACATATCGTTAGCGTGAATAATTTTTTTATCGCGTTTTGAAAATGGGATATTATGACAGCCCGAGTTGCCCTGGAGTTTTGTCTTTTGGTCGAGTAAAAAAAAAAGAACTTCATCATTGTATTGCAAGTGAACAAACCAAGCAAGATAGGCCAAGATACAGTGTTGCTATTAATTAGGCGTCGGGAATATATTAGAAATATGTGGTTTCCTGGTGTCGTTGTGTGCTGTGTTTGGCATGACGCGACTGCTTTATCCATCAAGGTTAAAGGAAAAACATGTGCTCAAGTGTCTGCGTACTGCCTAAATACACATGTCGGACCACATCACAATGTCTTTAAGGATGAAAGTCTTCTCAGAAAGGAAGCTGCGGTAGCTAACAGCACTGACATTTGACATTTCTAAAGCAGCTTTCATTAATTCACCCTGTTTACGTCAGTCCAACCGCTTCCGTTTGCCTAGTTTTCAAAAGGCAACAGCCGCTTTTCATCGTATTTACAGCCCCGCAAAGATCAAATTAAAAAGGGATTTCTTTGTGTTGTTTGTTTTTCCGGAACACAGGTGAAGTGAGGGTATATACGAGGGTCTCTCTCATAATGAGCGACCTTGGATATCTAGTGTGTTTTACAAGCAGCTCATCCACTAGCCCTGAGAAAACCCAGCCAGGAAGGAAGACCGGGAGTTGAGAGGAGTAAAAGTTTTAGAGCTTTGCTCGGAAAACGGGGATTAATTGAAGGTAATTAAGGACATGGTCGTCTCTCCAAGGGACCAGTAGAGGCCTTCTTCCCCCATCAATCAGCAGCTATCAGTCCCGAGCCTAAAACGGCAGACCGGCAGTACAGTGTGGATAGACATCGCTTCTTAAGCACTGATCATTCATCACTCCACTGAGCTGTGATAAAGTCAAAGAAAGTTTCAAAGCTCTGCTGATGAGATACTGTCAAGGAAAAAAAAACTAAATTGAGGCACAAGCTGTCGTGGGCAACTGACGAGGCAGAGAAGACAGAAAGTTGATGCCGCAGTGAAGAAAGCAGCCTGCAGCAATAGTCCACTAAAAGCAGACAGTTATTTCAGACATTACAAGGACAACAAGACGCCTATTTCCTGACCAATAACATCTTTTGTTCACTCAAAGTGCTTTGGGAACGAGTTAAATCCACCAGTAACATCAAACTTCTTCCATTATTGGGCAGATAGATTCCTCAATTAACCAGTTAATCCTCGATAAAGTAGCAGCACATAGTAAAGATACCCAGTATGTCTTCCCAGAACACAATATGACATCTTTTAAATGTCTTGTTTTGTCCAGCCAACGGACCATAACCCAAAGACATTCCATTTACAATGATATAAAACTGAGAAAAAATCCGATAAACTTTACATTTGAGTGGCTGAAAGCTGCTTTTAATTCAACTCATTACACCCTTGCATCCTTTTTTCACGAGCAGCCAATAAGACGGCAATAAGACCGGTGTCACCAGGGTCAAAAGTGCCAACGTTTGTTTTCACTACACTGAAAAGGCACCGTGCTGTCAAAAATAAAGAAAAAATGCAGCCATTTCGGATGGATGGGAGATTATCTGAGTCCAACTGCCTGCTGTTATGGGAGACTTGGCTCCTGCTGTGGTAGACTAATCTCCCTGTGCTTGCATTGCTACAGACAGCGGTGGATATATTGTGCCTCTGTCCTGCATCGGTATGCCGTGAAGCACTGCGGGGGATACATGTAAGGGATTAGCTTGAGTTAAAAATGTAATACAGGCTGGTGCAGCAAGAGGAAATCACCCGTCTGTCTGGTCTTTGTCTACACTGTCTTACAGCTTTGGGGGGGTCAATAGTTCATAGGATGAGCAGTCAGTGGAGGAATAGTTAACCTCTGCATGCTTCATAATGTCTTGTAAGTACCTCAAGGCAAAAATAATGGTCTGATATTTCGGTTTATTATCCATTATGTCTCTGTGAAGAATCCAAACGTGGATAAAAATGGAAATCAATCGTATTGTAGGTACTAACCTTGGCCTTGCCGGTGCTCTGTAGAATGTGGACCAGCGCACACGCCATCTCCTCCTTGTTCTTGACGCTAATCCCGGGCTCAAGCACCGAGCACAGCAGCATGTAGTTGTTGGTGGTGTACTCGGCAAACTCCTTGTACATCTCCATGGGAAGGATGTTCATACTCTGATAGCGTGCCTTGATCCTAATCATAGGCCCAGAGGTCTTGCCCTTAGGGGGGTTGGGCATGCTGACCGGATACCACTTCTCCACAAACTGTCGTCCGGTAACTGCCGCGACGGGGATATTGACAAGTCCAATGTAATTGTTTTTATCTTTCTTTTTCTTCTTGTCCGTGTCTTTGTAGAGGTGGGCTGTGATGCTCTTGACAGCGGGCAGGTTGTTGAACTCAAAGTGCTCTCCCCAGAAGACATTGTCAGTCTTGAGTTTACAGGTGGTGCGGGCGTAGAGTGAGTCATCGAGACAAAGCTCGCAGAAGTATTTCTTTTTGGCCGGCAGGTCCTTGGCCTCGATGATCCACAGCCGCAGCAGGTTCTCCACCCGACGACTGTTGTCCTGGAGAGGAGGATAGGAAGTGTTTTAGTACGGCCTTTTAGAACAATTTCCTTTTTTTTTTTTGCCAACAACGATGTGACCACTGAAAACTTTATAAGAAAAAGAAATGATAGTTTCATTAAAGGCACATGGATGAAAATAAGAACCTAAAAACGACTCTTGTAAACCAACAAACTAAATATATCAATCGACTGCAGAAATAAACTGATAACTGCCTCTAACCTTGATTTTTAAGTTTCTCCATATTCTTTCTTTTTTATGACAAAAAAAACATTTCAGAAAGTTCTTCAATCCTTTCATGGAGGCAATTTAAACTCTTTGTCTCTCCTGCGTTTGCAGTCTTTTAAAGAGCTAAAAAATCTAACTCCTACACTATTTCACAGAGTGCTAACCCATTCGTATGTCACCAATTGATTTTGCCAAGAGCAGGGCATATTTTTGGCCCATTATTCAGATTGCCTTGAAAACTACCACTGAAGATGAAGAGAGGAAAAGAGGAGATAATAATTATATTATTAGAGAGAAATACCAGAGCCTCTCATAATCACGCGGACGCCACTGGATGTGTGAAGAATCAGTAGCTATGCTTAAGAAAGCTCAGCGCTATCTGGATGCTTTTCATACGCTGCGACATACGAAAAAAAACATTCTTCTGTGTAATGACATTTTATTCATTTCTTTCAGATGTTTTCCCTGTCTCTCGTCATTGAATTCATTCCGATATCATGCGTTTCTAAACTTTTCGTTTGTATCTTTCATGTGTCTGTGATTCATTCAAGATGCATCTGCATTATGTGGGAGATGAGTGCAGAGGTCTTGGAAAGTGCAGAGGCTTATCTGTCCCAACAATAGGAGATGAGGATCATGCCTCACCTCACTTTCAAAACATTTGAAATGAAACTTTGTGTTATTATGTCACACAAAAAATGGATTTACGATCAAACACCAGTCTGGAAAGATGATACCTTTTATCATAATGACCCATAATTATCCTCTTATATATGACCTGAATTGCGCAGGTTTAGCATTTGGACCAACTCATTCCATTTAAAGTGATTACATTTCTGGCAGATAGGTATTAAAAATCCCGGAATGTATTTATATTGCCTTTGTTATTCCATATTATTTTTACTATATGCTATATACTATAATATATATATATATTTATATATCCTTCCTCCTCCCGAGCAACAGAAAAAAGACTTTAGGGCGAGGTCATGGTAACAAATACAGACCTGCAAACGGGTCGGGTCTTGAGAGCGTCCTGCATAATGCCCTGTCAGTTTTTATCCTCTGTTGAACAACATGTACTGTGTTTTCAGTAAACAAAATTACCAAAACTGGTAAGATTTTCAATTCATCTTGATGCCTTCACTTGACATGCATATGCTGGATAAATGATCTCGGTTCAAACAAGCATTTGTGCCCTTAGTTCTCAGTGATGTGTTCCCTTAATAGTTCTAGTCTGTGAGTGAATGTACGAGCAGTTAGTGTGAAATATGCTAAATCCATTTTATACAAATCCCGAGACTTCCTCGTGAAGTTCCAAATAATTACAGAATCTGACTCCAGTTTGAATGTTTGCAAAAACAACATTGCAGTGCATCTAAATTGCTCAAAATCATAGAATAATAAAAATAATAATAATGCAAAGAAACGGGAAAGACAGAAATAACACCCCCTTGCCAAATCAAATCTGAGAAGAAGGACTCTACCATTATTAGGGAATTCTTTTTAAGTCAGTAATTTACTATATAATGACGGATGAAAGTAGCGATGGGGGTCAGTGGTCAGGCTTCCAAATAGAACACCGGGAGTTTGTGGGTTTAATACCAGGCTGCCCCCACTGAGCCCCTGAGCGAGGCACTTAACCCCGAGTTGCTCCAGGCGACTGTCCCTGTAGTTCACTGTAAGTTGCTCTGGATAAGAGCGTCTGCTAAATGACCTGTAATGTAATGTAATGTAATGAAGACACTGTTAGATGAGGACTATTTTTCTTGGCTTGATGTGTGCTGCCACTCTGCTTCTGCCACAGCTGTGTTTGTCACGATCATAGGTGGTATCGATGCTCAGTAGCAAAACACTTTGGTGTTCCTCGCTGCAACCTCTGTGTCCTCTGCTCTGTACAGTGCAGGAAGGGCACAGCTGGAGGGGAACATATCAGATTGCATTGTTGTGCAAGCTACGACGCAATGTCAACACCGTGTAGCTCACTGTCTTTATAATAATCCATGTTGCAAAGTATGGCTCGGAAATTGGGACACTTGTACATGAACTTGTTAGCGCTGATTGCGGCACACAGTCTCGTCCCACACACTGCGTATTTACCTTGTTGGGTTGCACCGCTCTCCTCAGATTCTCCATCCATTTGTCTCTCTCGGCTGATGAGCGGCAGGAAAAACATTTGCTTCCTGTGGAGGTGGTGACCTACCGCCGCCACAGAGAGAGAGAGAGAGAGAGAGAGAAGGGAAAATGAAGGCTTTGATGATCAAACAACCATGCATAACAATGACAGAGAATAAGTGGAACAGAATGTTTTCTTTTTTACCAAACTTCTAAAACAACACTTTGTCTCTGGCAGCAAATACGCTTATCAACACATACACAATGGTGGGTACGAGGAGACTGAGGATGACTTGGCAGTGTTGAGGAATGACTGAATGGTGTGAATGGACAGAGACGGTTGCTTGGCAGGATGGATCATGACTGGATAATAAAAAAAAACGCACAGTGGGACGTAGAGAGAACAAAAAAAGTGATGTAATGAGCAGAATAATGAAGATTAGCGGAGGTCTGGTCCTGGCCTCTATAGTAGACAGCGCATTCAGCATGTTTCTCCGACCCCGAGGCTCCCCAGCTGCATGTATGCACACGTGTTTTTGCACATGTGAATCTTCCAGTGATTAGAGGCAATTTGTTGGAAATTACTCCGGTCTGCGGATGATCGTGATGATACATCAGTTTTCGCACAGCCAGCGACAGAAACAAATTATTGCTGCGCTTCCATTTAACCAGAAAAATGGAACCACAGTCACTTGCTTCTGTGTTTTTATAATGCAGTTTTTATTATTAATTTTTTTACTTACAGATGGCTGAAATAACTCTATACTGTAGTAACACCATATCTATGACTGTGTGTGGTCGCTTTAATGAAGCAGGGCCAGTAGTGTGAATGTGCTGTAGTAGTTGTGTGTTCAGGTACTGTACTGTGTGTGTGTGTGTGTATGTGTCCGCGTGTGTAGTGCACACTCACCTCAAAGCAGTAGTCCTGCCCGAGGATGCTGCTGTGAACAGGCTTGATGACAACCTCGTCCTCCATACTTAGGTCCAGGGCTTCCACAGCACTACTGGGGCTGAGCAATGACTCATGGGAGCGAGACTCCTTCAGCCTTGGCATCAGATGCGATCTAAGAGTGACAAAGGAGAAAGAGAGAACTGAGTCACCCTGCAGAGTCTGAGAAGAGGAAGCGAGAGAGAGAGAGCGAGAGGGAGCATATGTACAGCGCGTATTAGCGAGCGTTCATGGCGAGTGTGAAGGCAGAGAGCGAGAGGATGATGAAGAAAGGATGCTCCACTTGCCTCAAAGTCAACAAGTTCTCTGCACGACAAGCTTGCACACACTGCATCAACACATGTTCATGCACCCACGAAGCTCACCCGCTAATGGATGCTTTGTGAATACTCATTTGCAACTTTAAACGTCAATGGATAAATGAAAAAAAATGGAGAAAAAAAAAAGCATAAAAGATTTGAGTCAAGCTGCGCTTAAAAACCGATGTAGTGGAACCACCATTAATAGGAAGCAATTCCTATCATTGATTACCATTAATGGTCAAGCTTAGACTGTTTTCGTGATGCGATAATGCTTCACAATGAAAGAAAACAAACACCTGCTATCTGTTTTGTGGAGCTTCTTTTAAGAAACACACGCCCCCACAAACTCCTCTCCATTGCACTGTGACAGGAGCTCAGAGTGCACTTTAGAAAGTGTTCAATAATCTGACAAAGACAACCCTGAAGCCCCATTCTTCTAGCCAAAGAAGATTAGAAGACAAAGTAAAGACCTTTCCACTGTTTGATGTCGCCCTACTTTCTGTGTTTTCAGAAAAGTTAGTGAATGACTGTCACCAGCAAAGAGCAAATGTGTGTCTTCTTGCAGTGTATATTTGCCTGTGACCATATATGATCCACATTATTAGTATTCTAGTGGTCTATTGGTCAGGCTTTCAAATAGAAAGGAAGTTTGTGAGTTCAATACCAGGGCAGCCACCGCCTGAGCAAGGCACTTCACCCCCCCGAGTTGCTCCAGGGGACTGTCCCTGTAGTTAGTTACTGTAAATCACTCTGGATGACAGCGTCTGCTAAATGACCTGTAACGTAATTTAGCTCTGGACATTTCTCCTGTTTAAGAATTGTTTGAATGTTTAGGAGGGACGGAAATGTTGACACAGACGTGCCATGGGAATTTCAAAATAAAGGCGCATCTCAAAGATGATGATAGGTATCGATGTTTTCACTTTGCATCGATGATGGTGGATTGTTGACGATTGACTCGTTACGCCTCTAGCTCTGGTGCTTCTATTAACCATCAACCTTACCCATGTTGCACTCAAGCCTCACAGTGATAAGAGGCACAGCTACATATGCTAGCAAGGGCTGTGTGAATCGACAGGCGAGCTACACAAACATTAGCCCCTGACACTGGCAGGACGAGGAAGACAGAGGGTCAATTGCTCGTGTAATGAGTGAGAACATTCTGTTAATAGTACCCTCCATGGACGGTTTACACCCTAATCCCATGTATGCGAGCCTGTGTGTGTGTGAACTGTCATGCACATCTCTTGTGTGGACTAAAAAAGAAAGAGCATTCCAGGGAAAATGCAGCAGTCGTAATGACAGATTAGCAACCGCATGCAGCCATTTGTACAGTCAGCCAGCTTTGTTGTCAAATCCACTGTCCAATGTGAAGTGGATAATGATCTGGACTCTCTCCCTTTAATCCCATACACACACACACACACACACACACACACACACACACACACACACACA
>CALSBV010012170.1:1506851-1536886 GCA_943590825.1 Bovichtus diacanthus
CACACACACACACACACACACACACACACACACACACACACACACACGGCAGATTTTACCATCGAAAAGAAAGAGAAAAGAAAAACATGCCTCAAGGATAGCTTTGCATATGTGAATCTAGTCTGAGGAGCTCCGAGCCTTTTCCAAAGCACAGCTGCAGAGGAAGTGTGTTTGCACCTAGCTCTGCTTTGTGATTGGCTGACTGGGTACTGGGCAGAACTGAGAGCGAGTCAAGTAAGCGGAGAGGAGGGGAATGTGCTGTTAAGAGACAGAGGGATGGAAACTTATGTCCACAGTCCCAAAACCTGCATGGTGATGTTTCTAGGGCTGAGGACGAGAAAACCTGACAATGCTACAAACGCTGTCAAAGATTTTTAATGAACAATATTAATATTTAGACTAATAGGAAGTATGCAAGTATTCCTCCAGTGAAAACGGGGTGGAATATACAGCCAGAGTGCCTCGCCAACAGCAAGATCCTCGAGTGGTATCTCTGCATGTTGTGAGGAGAAATTGCAGCGGAGAAAGGAATACATCTTCAAAAAAAAGGAATATTTCATTCTGCTATTATGGTTTTCATTTCTCTCTCTCGCTCTCAGAATATCATATTAGCACATTAGTGTCAGTGGAAATGGTGGGAGACTGTGAAAGTATGAATTGATGAATAATAATGCTGCCTGTCATCTTTATGGCACCGCATTATATTGTACTGTAACATGTAATTTACAGCCTATTGTAGGCCACTTTGTAGTAATGACAATGAAAGACTGTCTGCCGTGTGAAATCTGCTCATAACTTCTATATCACCCAGTTGGACACACTGTTGATGTCAGCCTCTGCAAATAACAGCTGGTAATAAAAACATGGCCTGCTGTCCTCGTCTCCTACTTTCTCTACTCGTTGATTCCCTTCCCCCAACATCATATATTTGCGGCAAACGTCCTTCCTTGTCCTTGATAATCCTCCATTGCTCTGCCTCCATTTCGCTCCTATCCTGTCTTTCTCTCAGTCAGTGTTTACCTGAGGTTGTGGGCGGGGGTTACGGTTTATGTTCGGATGATTCTTTCAGACTCTCCGGTACACATCTTTCCATCCTGCACTCTTCTTCTTTCACCGTTCTGTTTATCCATCTCACGGTGTTTATCCACCTTCTCCTCTCTTGGCCTTGGGATCTCTCTCGGACTTTTGGACTACATTCAGGGCCACCTAAATATTTCAGACAGGTTCAGAATCTTCCAGTGGCTCCTAGACACATACTGTACATAACTATACGAAGCCCTGTAGTAGAATGCTACATAATTCAAAAGGTCAAGCTATAAAGAACAGCCGTTCATACTGTATGTACCCTTACAATACAACTATAGGAGACACACAGCTTTGTATTTCTATATAAAAATTGTTATATTTCCATTAAAGGGAAAATAAGCCACCTTTTATGGGATTTCCAATCAGTGTTGATGCTAAATGTAGCCAACTGAAGCAATAAATACCTCATTGCATGCTATATTGGCAGAGTTAGCAAAAGCAAAATCTGTAGTGATTTGTCACGTGTCATTTGACGTGACGGTGACGTAGTTGGATGTCAGGAAGAACTCCAGGACTATTTCAGCTTGTATTTCTAGTCTCTAGGTAACGTTCATGCTGTAGATGAAGCTCAAAAACAGAACTTCCTTCTTCCTTCCTTCTTGCTTTTTTGGTTTTCTGATCGATGAGTTCATTATTTCGGACGCCTTTCTAACTTTTTGTACACAGAGTCACGTTTGAAACACCCACCTCCACGAGCTACTACGTTTTGAAAGGATTTGGGGATCAATATGGCACACGCTGAGGAATTTATGGCTTCAATGGACTACATTTACCATCAACACTGATTGGGACATTTTCCTTTAAAATATGCTGCCCAAGTTCAGGGAATTAATGTGAACCAGTGCATGTGACTAGACAGGCTTGCTTAATTAAGCACCAGTAGCTGTGCACATCATGACATTTCATTACTGGTTCCCACCTGAATGGCATTTGTAGTTTTTTTTTTTTATAAATAAATGTGTCTCATCTTATCCACCTCTACCCTGTGGTGTTTTAATCAGGTGCTATAGTGATAGAGAGGGAGGTGACATGAATCAAAGTGGCCCGTCGAGACTCAAAGAATCAGCAAGAGGCGGCACAGCATGGACGCTTTGTCTACAGTAGAGGAAGCTGAAGCAGGTACCACAGCATCAAGGACATTTGCCATTTTTTCCATCTCAGCCAAGTGTAGAAACATTTCTGCCATTTATGCTCGTTTCTTTTTAAGTTGAAAAAAACAACGGTACTTTAAGTCCGAAATGAGAAGGGATGACGAGTGAAAACGTCCTCAGTAACACTCGCCATGTGCTGCAAAACGCCGTTAGAGTTGTTTAGAGTTACCTGTTACGGGCCAAATTCTATCAGTACAGCCTGACATCTAGATGCACTGAGACCCGCTGAGGTTCGATAGAAACTCAGTTAGAAGTAAGTACAGGGGAGGGCAGAGCCGAGTAATGGATTCTGAGTGTGTCTGGGCTGCACCCAGTGTGCTTTGTCTCTGCATCCTGTAAAAAGAGTTCATCCGATAGCCTTTCTGGGATCGGACATAGTCTGAAATCTCGGGCCCATATAGGCGTCAGAGCACTTAGACTTCTAACACACTGACTTACTGGCTAACTGGCTGTACCACAAGGGACTATATTTGTACTAATAGCTGAAAAGATAGGCTGAAGTAAAGTACTTCAACTCCAAATTACAGCACTTTCAAAAGTCTACATCCAACAAGAGTATGCATTGTTTTACTACAATTGCACGTTCAATAACAGCAGCACATTATAGCGCATGTGAAGGAGAGTTAATCTTCACAAAAGAAAATAATACCCTTGTTGTCATATGCTTCCGCTCACGTTACTGTAATAACCAACATGCAAAATGACCCTAATGACCAAAGTCACGGTCTTTAACTGGAGTTAATGCTAGCGTTAAGCAGCATGATGTTAAGTCTTCTTCTTGCTCCCAGTGCTTTCCATGGCTACCGCCCTGCACAGGCTTTACACAGCATGTTTTGCTTTGCTGTTAGACCAGCATTTACAATAATCAATGGATTTTCAACTTGCTCCACAGACTGGCACAGACACTTCTTGTTAATAATGGACTCTGCCAAACAAACACTTGAGAACTGTGAGCAAGTAAGTGCACATATTAACAAGTAGAGCCAGGCAAAGACGTACAGGGGGAGAGATTATTCTACTGGCGACAGCTAGCTCTCTTAAAATGAACTTAATGTAAGTCGCTTTATACAAAAGTGTCTTTTCGAGAGAAACGTTGCATGAAACCTGAATAAATGGAGTAGAGAAAAATAACAACTGTGATGTTTCCAAACAGGAAAATCACTGAATGGTTGAAGTATGAAAATGTTTGTGGCTCTTGTGAATTACCATTACATCCTTGTCGTCACAGAGATAAGCATACATTGCATTCATTGTTGTATACATGTTATACAAAAATACAGTTCCAACCTATATTTGACAAAAAATGTATCATACAACACTGTAACACAAATATGGACGCAAGTGCAATAATAATTTATCTGGTTCATGTCGTACAAATTGAGCAAGGATAATATTATTTTGGGCTACCTGGCCAGGAAACAGAGTTGTGCTATACTCAGGGCACTTCTTTTTAATCCAGATGGTTAAAAGAGTCTTCAGAACAGTAGTAAGTGTTGTGGAAGAATGCTTAGTTCTGAGGTGGCCAAATACCACAATAAGACACTTTATGTCGTCCTCTTACTTGTCCCGCATCTTTTAAATTTACAACATCTCAAGATGTTGTCTTTGATGCAAGCCTAAGTGAAACCGTGAATACAGCCTGACGGCACAGGAGATAAATTTGGCCTCAGCTCTTGGATGAATTATTATAGAAAATGAGCGGAAATGTTGCCTGTGGGACATGAGTTTTGCAACCTGTAGATGCTAAACCAGATGAGATGGTTTGGTAAGAACTCCAGCACAGTGGTTAGACAAGTGGTTTGTAATAGTGTACTTGAGGTGAGGTTGCAATACACGGAGTTTTCATCATATTTATATCCCCGTAGAGTCTCAAAAATGACTTCTCACAGCTGGCTTGTCTTGTAGATGGGGCTCAAATAAAAGAAAAAAAAGAATCTACCCAGCCAACAATACCAACCACTCTGCAAACACCTGAGCCCTGACTCGAACATCAAAGCGGAAAAAAAACAATCGCAATTGTTCAAGCTGAATTATGAAAAACGCATGTACTGCAGAGACATGCAACCGGACAAATGAGCCATTATTCATGCATCAAGACTCACACAATAAAGTGTCCATTATTCCCACCACTTTGGCACCAAGTCAGTGGAAAGGAAAAGTCCGTGTAAAGGAAACAACTACGTGTGTGTCACGCTGCCGAACACTCTGTCACGGGTCTGATCGCTCGTTTGATCCAAGCAGATGTGGTAAGTCTTTCTCGGTGCTTGGCAGAAATAATGAGGCAGTATCAACCCAGAGAGGAAGTTATAATCCTGCCACAGTTAGTGTCCAAAATGTTTTGCTGATTCACGTCTCCATTTCACATGTTATTCAGCAATGCATGGCCTTTGTCTTTTGGGGGAAACCCATGGAAATGTATGTTTTTGTGCCATCGGTCGATCGTCACTTGCTGCAGTGGAGTGAGCAGTTGGGTGATGGGTAGCCGGAGAATGTAGACATAAAACAAACGTGTAGCCCCCCCTCCCCCAGCGAGAGACAGAACGAAGAGGAGGCAAGGGAAAGAGACGAGGAGGGGGATGCTGTCAGATGCTGCTGGTGCAGAACGGCAAATGTGTGAGCTGAACCACTGACATGTGGCTACAGGCCTTAGAGCCCAAACACCAATCAGGGAGGCTAGAAGATCCAGTCAATAGCAACGGCAGAGTATACCCCGTTGACTGTTGAAGTCGGACACACTGTAAAGAAAGAATGATCTCTGTAGGCGAAGACAGAGTTGTGAGCGAGTGAAGTGAGCTGGACTGAACTGGACTGGAGTGAAAGCTCCACTATAACTCCCCTCGCCAATAACCCCCGGAGGAAAATTTCCACAGATCACATTTAGACGCTCCGAATAAAAAATAAATATATATAAAAAAAAAAACCTTTCTGCTCATCCATCCGTGACCTCTGCGAGTCCCGATTGGCTGTGTCCATGAAAGCCATTACAATGACAGCGAAAACACAAAAATGTGCATTAAAACAGATGGGTAACATAGATGAGTGGGCACAGTCAAGTCCATGTTAGTCCATATCCTGTGCATTAGTGCTTTGCGGCACCTGTGCTGGTTGATGGCGTCGGCTCTTTAGGCTCTTACAGTGCCGGCGGTCTAATGCACAGAAGACAAAGGAGAGATTATGCTGGGACGAGGGGAGAGAGAGAGAGAGAGAGACACTGCCCCAGGCATCACAGCCCCAAACAAGAAGGAATAAAAACTGAAGCTATGGTGTGACCAAGAAAAATAGTTAGAGCTATATAGATGGGAGGACACATTAGCTAAAAGTATGGAAGGACAAAGACGGCCTTTCATTTACAGGGAGGAAGGAAGCTTTTAAAAAGGCAAGAACGAGACACATGCAAACACACGCACACCCCTTTTCACTAAACAGACACATACACACCGGAAAGGAGGGGGGAGTCAGCTTTAGCGTTTCGTATCTCATCTCCTCTAAGAGTCTGTTTTAGGAGTCTGAGGGGATGCCTGACTCAGAGCACTGGCAGACACACTAAATTGTGGGAAAGGTTGGCTGCTAACTGAGATCAGGTGGTTGGAGAACAACTGTTGGGAGAGCTAACGCAGCTACTGAGCCAGGCTGTAACACACATATACACACACACACAGACACACACACAGACACGGCTTGATTACAGTGAGAGCACAGAGTCCCTGCTAGGCTGGGAGGTAATTCAGTGTAACATCTGCGAGGACAATAACTGCGGGAGACCAATACGAAGTGCTGAGGAGCTGCTGCGGAGCGGGCCAGGCTGGGGTTTGGCTCCGAGGTCATGTGCTGAGTGAAAGAGAACAGAACAGCTGGCTGCGAACACAACCACTGGACAGAGGAGATCTCACTGGCAGCTGCAGAACACAGCATGCCAATTACCGGCGAGGACTTTTTTTGGGGGTTTTTGGTGGGGATTTCATGGCGGTATTCATTCGTGCCGAGCTGTGCAGGATGTGACACATATGGTACATCCTTCTGACTACTTATGCTCTTACCAGGTGAGTTTTAAGAGCCAAGAGTGAAAGGGTTATTGGCATGTATGCATGTATTATTGGCATGTATGGCTGGAACCTGTATTCGTCTCGGTCTGCCATTCTTGTCATGGGGCGCCCTTTGTGGCTACTACTTGCACAGGCGGAACAAAACTTCCGGAGAGCGGGTTTTACCCGGAAAGTTTCGACAGCGCACTGATTGTCCATCAGCTGTGACATGCTAGTTGGTTTAGCTCTGTTCAATCAAGCTCAATGGACGACATGGATGCACAACATTTCATTTACAACGACTGTGTCAATTAGCGGAATGAGTCAAAAACAGACTGGAGGGCAGCATTCAAGCAGCCTCCCACTGCAGATTCAGACCATGCCAAAGTAATAACTAATGCTATAGAGTGTTTATCGTCGACCATAGACCAGTGTGCCTTCACATGTGCACGTTAGTGTTTTGTGTCTGTATAAACGAGCGTAAGCTACAGCCCAGTTCGGTAATTATCAACAGATCAGAGTGTTATAATGAAGCATTACTGGCATTTGTGGTTTTTTTTATTATAGCCAATTGTTTCTGTTTTCACTGTTGAATGTATACAGTATATATATTTTTTTTAATAAAAGAAAAAAAGGATGATTTTTGCATTTTTTTGTTGTTGTCCACTATGTACCGAAAGCATACTGAACCGTGAACAATGGACTTCGTTACACCAAAAGGAATGTTTACGCGTGGGTGTTTGCCTACAAGTCAGTACCAGTACATCAGGGGGGAGAAGCGATCCGGAAGGGACAACCAAAACCTTGCAATGACAGAGAATGTATAATGAGGTCAAAGGTCGCACTAATGAGTAACTCCTTTAGTGGCGGCTATTGTCCAAGGGCAAAGGTCAAATGTCATACTAATGACTAATGGCCTTCCTGGAACTCACAAATATGGTATGATCGGTATATTGATTTTAACATTGTGTTTTATCGGACATGTAGGGGAAAAATCCCATCATGATTGAATATGGCTGTACTACAATGCACACAATTTGTGTTTTTTGCTGCCATACAGCCCAGTGGAATACTCTGTCTCATGACTTTATGTCCCTGGGCGATTGTGACTAGTCACCCACACACAGTCACACACATGTGGTGTCACCCGAGCAGTACCAACACTGCTGTACACATAAAGACGCTGCCAGAAAATGGCTGAGAAGGATTGGAACTGATTAAACAGCGCAGCGATGTCTTCTTTAAAATGCTTTTGCCTTTTATAATCGCACAATAATGCCTTGTGTGATCGCACTGAATTTTCATAAGCAGTATTTACTAAGCACGTAACGTATGGGAGTACTTGTGTGATAAGTCATGACAAATAGGATATTAAGTCACACTCCTTTTATCTATCCAATCCTACTGTTCTTGATCTACTGAGCAAGAGACATGATCAACAATTCCTCTTTCTCTCTGCCCCACATAACTCCATCACTCCAATTCAATATTAAGGGTTTTCTCAGTTGGACAAGTAGGTCAGCGGTCTATATATATATTTATAGTTTATTTTCACCGGATCAACAGGAACATGGACATACTGCGCCAGTGTTTGGACAATGTATAAAGCACAAACCGGCATTATGAATGTTTTTGTTTAACTCGCACCATCAATACTTTTGAGTGGGAGGTGAAGTGAAGGGCTAGGAATTGATTATTTCATAAGCACGCAAAATGAAATGAACCTAAATCAATATTACTATATCACTCTATTGATTTTTGCTGATTACTACATATACTATTTATAGTTAAACTGTATGCCACAAACTGCATTTCAGAAGGCCAAGGAGCAAAATTAAATGCTGAGCAATATTTGAAAATGTGAAAAATTGACTGTGAATACATGTGAAATGTGTCTTTAAATTCCATGTTGTAACTGTTTCTTTAAGTATAAGCAGCATTAAAATACATCTCTGCATTCATCCAAACTGTGAGTAATGAAGTCAGATCCCCGATTGGCAGAAATATGTGCCGGATGATGGCTGGTTCTTGTTTGTGATAATTATAGATGCTTTTACGGAGTCCACTTTGCCAACAAATAACCTTGACAGGTCAGGGCTGATTCATCATTTAAAACCTAAGAAACAGCGCTCTTGACAAAAGAAACACATTTTTACTTTTGCTTTGTAATTCAAATTACCTATGACCGCTCGGCACACTCATTAATTCTGCACTTAAATACCACAGCAGAGAGGAGAGTGGGCCAGTGGTGGAAGACGGAGGCAAAGATAATATAGTTATCACCATAAGACAGGGGAAAGTGAAAACGCTGGCCTAATTTGAGCCAATGTCTGCCTAATTAACTGAATTATCATCTGGCTTCAGGCCATCCAGAGATCCTTAATGTTAAAGACTGAAGGGTGTCGGAGGGGTTTCAGAGACTGTCCTTCAACATTAGAACCTGACTTTACTGGAGAAGAGTAAAGATGATTTCCTCACATGAATCAGTGAAGTATTACACTATAAATTCTATATATAAAAAAATTAAATGTATACTGTAGATGTCATATTAGCAACCCCATACAGCATACACACACGCGCGCACACACACACACACAAATACATGTTTTGCATTCTGAGTTTAGCATTTCACATTTGTTATTCCTCATTAGCCATCATTGATTTGTCATTCAATTGCATCAACTGTGGCAATATAAGTATGCTTTAAATCACAAAGTTATTCAGTATTCGCTATCGCTAAAGACTAATAAAGGCGAAATAGTCACAAACCATGAGAATGCTTAAAGCACGCCAAGGTCATGGGAATGGTGTGTGCTCTCCCTGAGGTTTCTTCCATATTTCTCCCACTAATTGTGGGGTTTCTTTCAGGGAGTTTTTCCTTGTGCGGTGCGAGGGTCTAAGGACGGAGGGGATCGTATCCTGTACCGTCTGTAAAGCCCACTGAGACAAATGTATAATTTGTGATATTGGGCTATAAACTTGATTTGAACTTGATTTGATTTGCATCTGTGCTCCATGGGCTAAATAGCCCGATTATACAGGCCAACATGATACTGCTGTATTCATGTACGTTTGTAAGGATAAGACGGACCAAATCGCATACAGAAATTGCATATCATCGTTCCATATTTTAGCACGAACAGAGGAAAATATGAATTAGTTACAAGCAAGAAAGTGTTTTTCTCTTCAACTCTTGCATAACTGTTAAGTGCTCGGGGAACTGATAACACCAGGTGCAAAAGGAGTAGAGGAGATGAGGAAGTGTGTTTTTCACTCCTTGACCTGAATATTCAAAAGACCCTGTGGCATTGGACAAAGAAACCGGCAGACACTCAAGTTCATGAGGAGAAAAAGAGGCCAGAGACTTTTCTTCCCACACAACATGGTAAAACTCTGACGGGAAAAACAACATCCAGCATATGATCTCTGCAAACACTCGATTTCCACTTTACTCGGTTTTATAGTTGCATTTTTGTTATATCTGTGCCAGATTTAGACAGGTGAAGAAGCTTTAGCACATAATTGGCTCTAAATTGTAAAGCGTACTGTCAAAACCGGGATCCTATTTGCACTCTAAAGCCATGGTTTGCCTCTGGCACTGAATAGTTTTCATGTTCGAGTCTAAACGTGCCCTCGTTTTTCTCTCAGCACCGTCACTCTCCAACTATACAGATGTCCCTTTTCGCTTTTTTAAAACTATCCCAAATTTCGTTTCCATTCTTAATTCATACATTGCACTTAATGGCCATTGTGTAGCAAAAAAACAATTAGATGAAGCCACAATGTACAGCCCTGAGTGAACTGTGGGTGGATGCAGAGACGGAGGTTTCGAAAAACCACAGCGTGCTGCTGTGCTGTAACCATCCACAGCAACAAGCACACCCAGAAATGAAGTATTACAACAAAATGACACTTACGATCTACTGAATATGTGAAACATCGTCCAGCAAAACTTCTCCCAAGCTGGATTCCCAAAACGCACAAATCCACTTTGGGTCGCATTCCTCACTCACGGCTGGCCACAGTGTTTTCCCCGACTATTTTTGAGTCTCTGGGAACGTGGCTGGAGCCTCTGCCCTCTGAGTTACACCACACCGCTCCCAAAGGATGTCTGTTGCTACAAACACACCCCTCTCCACATCCCATTTAAAAAGACAGCGCTGTTATTTAGGACAAGCCTGCCCAGAGTCCATTATACTTTGATGAAGTAATGCATAAATACTATGCTTCTGACATGGTCTTATGAAGGTAAGATTTGGATTTAAACCAATTTTTCTATACGAGTGAAAACTTTCAAAGAGTACTACAATGCAAAGCTGATAAAGTATCTTACAGAATGTATCCTAAAGCAAATTAGTGCTCAAATGTGCATTTATAGCATTTATGGCAACTTTGTTGTACTTTTTGGTTGTTGTAGTTTTGGTTTTCTTATCTCTTTGACAGCATTATACGTTATAATTGTATATATAGCTTATAGTTTTCCTATGGTATTTGCATAAGAATAATCACAAAGTTGTTTCCAGATAAAAACATTGTCAAAATAAAGGCTCACTTCACATCTAAAGTACTGTAAAGGACAGTGTAGACTCCTACTATCTCTCTTAATAGAAGGACAACACATTCAACCAAAAAAACGGGTGAAAGAGAGAAAGAGCTGACAGCCTGTTATGAAGTTATTTAGGTCCTACTGTCTGAGAAATATAGCAAAATCTATTTTTTTCTAGCTGAAGTCAGTCCCTGAGATACACAGTTATTCTGCCATCATCAGATCTGTCTCCCCTGCTTTTTCTCACACTGACATAGACCCCGAGTTGGCAGCCAGGAAGTCAGCCTGCCTCCTCCTCCCACCATCTTTCCCTGTAGCAGGAAACAAAGGCTCAGCCTTCAGCAGTACACTCTGTGGGAAAATGCTGGGTCCTTGGCCTGAGTGAGGAAAAGGGAAAATAAAGGCAAAAAAAAGGAAAAAAAAGGAAAGCGGGAGCGAGAAAAGAGAAGGAGAAATAAGGCCGGCCAGGTTTAAGGAGCAGACTCACTGCCAGATGTATTGTGTGGTTGTTTTCAAACAGCAGTGAGGGAAGACTGATGTCACAGCTAAGACATGCTGTCAAGAGACGCTTCAAATCAATCTGATGTTTGAGCTCCAAAAACAGAAATGTCAGTCATCTCTGTGAAATAATTACATGGAAACAGGTCCACCTTCAGCACTTCTTATTAAAAGGCTTTCTGGATGACAGGAGAATATTTCAGCTCAATCATTCAACAGAAATTACATAGCCGTCATTATGGAAAAAGACTTAAGTGAAACTCTACAGGAGCCAGTAGCAGCTGTCTACCTCAACAATGGAATTCATTATGAACTATACAGCGGAAAAGGTCTTCGCACCCCATTATAGGTGGACCGGCTCTCCAGCTCCAAAACAATTTAAGTATCATTTGGGGAGGTGAAACTGGAGGAGGTCTAATGTACTTGTTCTCCCCGATGCAATGGATTAAGAGTTGCTTGCTCTTATCACAAGTAAACAGACCTGTGTGCCTTGCTGTTCTGCAGAATGGCTGGGTAAAGGTTAACTACAAAGCCAAGGCAAAGCCTGGAGACTAAACACTCAGGGGAATTTCCTCATTCCTCTGGTCTGGGTCATGATAATATCATACCTCATAGGGTTGTTTGGAGCGAGACTGCTCCCAAATATGATGTGGGACAGGCCAAGGCTATTCTATCTATGGAAGTGTGTTTGTAATCACTGTAGCAAGGGAGGAACGCAGAAAACTATCTCGACATCTTCATTACTCAGAGGAAAAAGCAAGTGAACAATAGCCTTTTGTACTGAGTAACGTGGCCGCACGGCTTCGTGTACAGTATATGTGCATTCGCAAGGTTTCTGTGGAGGCACAAACAAACAGTAAATGTATTTGTAGTCCATGCGATGTTGTGAGAAAGAAATCCATGTCAAATCGTGCCAAGGAGTGTGTGGGCGGCTTTGTGCGAGTTCATGAGCCAAGTGTACAGCGGCAGACAGCAACAGGACGGGGTCACGAGAGAAGGTGGGAGAGACGGGGCTAACTGTCTGTCTGTAGGCAGTCCCTGAGAGGCCTCGCCTCAGAGACGCTATTCCCCTGCTCACCGCTAACCTGTTTAGTAGAGCACCACCAGAGGTAAAGAGAAGCAGGGAGGGAGGCAGGGACAAATAATCGGTGGAGGCCATTCCAGGCAAGCTTCCACAAGTCTGCATCGCAGAGAATCGGGCGGCGGGTGGCAAGACGCGTTGGACAAGTAGGTGTGAATGGAGGGCAGGCAGGAGGAAATCAGGCGGAGAAAAAGATGAAGAGACTGACGAGTGAAAAAAAAAAGATTGAACTCGCATCGACTTTGAGAACATAAAGCACAGTAAGAAAACATTTCCAAAGACCAATCCGACTTTAAAACGACAGTACACACCCCTCAGAGCGTTCAGATTACTGTACTCAAATGATCACGCTGGTAACGATCATACACATCGAAGGGTTCGATCAGTCGTTTTATTTTAGAGAGAAAAAAATATGGAAAAATATTGAGACGTACATCGTGGTGAAGCATAAAAATATCGAGATATTATTTATAAGCCATCTCACCCAGCCCTGGCTATAATATCAACATAAGCCTAAGACAGCGTCTCTCTGTCTCTGTAAAGCACTGGAGACATTAGAGATCCCTTCAACAGTCACTATCGCCAGCCCTCCAATTCCATTTCATCTTTGTAAAGCTGCTTACTGTACAGAGACAGGCACACGTATAATGCAGACGGGGCAGTGACGTCAGCTGGCCTGTGTGTTTGCTTAGCGGAAAATAAATGTATACAGGAGATAAAGAATACTGTATAGGAGCAGAAGGACAGGAGGAGACCTGTAGGACTGATGCTAGAGAGCCTCTCATGTTGACGCTGCACCGCGGCCTTTAGGGCAGGAGAGAGTGAATAAGTGATTCAATTATTGACAACGCACAACACAGCCCCGTCATGAGCATATGCTCCTCTTTCATCCTCTCCCAGGCAGTGCTGAGGAGATCCAGAATAGTGTTCCTGAATGTCTTTGACGCTGCCTTCCTCAAGCATCCTTCATTCACAATGGCAAGTGAGATCGAAGACGATATTCTAACCTCCAATTTCACGACGCGCGTCACACATTTCAAAGCCTAAAACTAATTGTACACCAGCTCCTTTAGAAGTTGAGATGTTTTCGTGTCAGGCCCGGCGTTCTCTCTTTATTTCACACTCCGATCATTTATCAGATTGATAATTTTTGACTAAAAACAAGCCTTAATGCCATCGTGTGTTTGTGTGTGTAGAAGGTCCTCGAAATGTTGGAATCCTGTGTACTTGAGTGTATTGGTGGATTCAAATCAAGCATTTAAAATGTGTGAGAACAACTGATGCCAGTTCCAACCTCCTCCTCCCCCATGATAAATGAATAAAAAAAAACAGGAAGTAGGTGCACTTTTAATGGAAAAACAAAACAGGTACTACTGAAATGGAAGTATTAATATAGGGGGGTCAACAAAACAAAAGAATCGCAGCAATCATGAATGGTATGTATTAAAACTACATATTGTTGGTGTCCTCTGAAAACCATGTATCTCCAAAATGTCAACATTTCAAAGAATAACGGCCCTTTGTGACAACTGCATGCATTTTTCAGATCATCCAAATGGTTTTTAAATGTTTTATACGGTTAAGAGAAAAAGGAAGATTCTCTCAATCCATTCAGCGGCACTCAGTTTTTCAAGAAAAATTACAAATCACCAAAATTGGAGATGCATGGCTTTCTGGACGACGACAATACATTTAAAAATGGTGACTGGTGGAGACAACATACAGTACACACAATAGTCTTGGGCTTGGACGTTCATGCGGCCACGATTGAGCGTTGTTGATTAAGTGTTAAACTGTGGCTGTGTCTCCACCCCCCCTCTGTAAACTGCTAATGGTTCAGACCTTTTGACCCCCAGTGGAGTGGCCCATGGGTGCGGCACTGACCCACTCCTCCCTCCCTGTACATGTGTCTGATCAAATGCTCTGCTCCACTTCCCCAGCTCTCAGTAAATCAATGGACATCACAGAGATGATCTATGACAGAGTAATTACACAGAGGCAGAACACTCAGAGAATGACGCAAAACGATGGGAAGGAAGTAGCGGAAAGATACTGTTCAAAGCCAAGTTCTGCATTGATTCTCGTCTTTGTATCAAGAACATTCTTACATTATATTTTACATCATAATACATCAGTGATGGATTTCACTTTGTTCGTTTTTTTTTTCAATTTCATAAAGTTCAGCCCAAGAGCAGGAATTAAGAGCAACATCCTGGAAGGTGAAGGAACATTGCATAAGAGGTTTAGTCACACAGAAAAAAACTAATACACACAATATTGGAACATTCACAATAGCAGACTGTCGGCCCTCTTATGCCTCGTCTTCACTTCAGTCTTCTGATTTGCATCCCTTTTCTCACACGGTTTGTCTCACATTCACTCTAATTATCTCTCCACTTTGTCCAACTACATGTTTTTAGGCTGTGAAAATGACTATTTTTCTCGCTCAGCCAGCCCTCGTCTAGGTTTCTGGTTAGGGAGCTCTGACCTAAAAACAGGGTCGGAACACACGAAAACACACGCCCAAAACACGCACATATCTGCATATATGTGCAGTATGTGTGCACTTATATTAAATCTATGCAGAAACATTTGCATCATGCCTGCAAACAGATACAGTACCCCAGGCTGGGGGGGGGGACATAAACTAGGAATCACACTGTTCCTGCATACAAATACAGACAGAGACAAATGCTCGTAGCATTATATGTCGAAGTCAAGCTCGGTTTTGTTCTGGAGGGCTCAACAGCAGGCTACAATCAAGAGGACCACCAGCTGAGCTCTCACGCTCAAACATATCTGCATACTGCAGTAAACAAGCCACAAAGCCATCAAACTATCATTTATGTGTTTACTAAACCCAAGATGGCTTTCTCCCGTGAAGCGAGGAAAATAAATGTTTGGATGAACGCTGTTCTCCAGCAGAAGCTGTTTCACTAAACTCTGCCTCCATAATGTGGCAGGGAGGTTCGGCCGTGTTGAACAGCTACCGACGGTCTGCCCGAGTGTTTTGTCCGTCCCCTTAATGAGACGCATTCAAATGGAATAACTCAACTGACTGGAATAACTTAATCATGCTTGATGTGTGGTTGCTGACTAATTTTCATGCATGCGTGTAGTGTGTTTAGTATGTTTTGCGGCTGACTGTAAAACGTGTGTATGGTGCATTAACTGGGCTACGGATGGACGGGAAGAAAAGAAATATCGAATCACTGTCAGGTAATTGCATTTATATAATCTATTTGTTAAATGTAAATACATCTAGGACAGCTCACGTGATCATTTGTACTGACTGACTTAATTCCGTCTTGTGGGATTACTTTGATTCCAATGCCGGAATATAAACTCCCCGAGGCCTGGACGAAAAGAGGACTAACCACAAAGATTAGCCTTTCCACTTCCAATCTTGCCTCGTCCCTTGTGAAGAAAATGCATATACAATACAATGAGCTGTTGCTCTCTGAGACTCTCAAGCTCTCTATCCTTGGGACACACGCCTCACTTCCTTTCAACTGCTAATTGCCTCCAACATACGAACTTGCACTGAGAATGGCAGCCAAAAATCAGCCGGCTGACCTCACAGCGTGGCCCAGTCATCTGATTTGTGTTAGCTGGCTGCCCTCCGTTACACAGACCAGCGTTGTGTGATGTTGCTACATTTAGGACAGTCACAATCGAGTCCCCTCTTCTTTATCATCTCTGTATCAGATTAGGCGTTGTGAACACATCGCTCTGAATGAAAGCCCTTTGAGAGTTCATAGCAATTATATAATAATGACTAACCTGAATGTATGCAGGATGTAGTAGTGTGTGTGTGTGTGTGCTCAGGAGAGCAGCCTCCTTTGCATCATCACTGATAGAGAGAAGCAAAGAAAGAGAAGGACAGCACAGCTGGACAGCTCACAGAGGCAGAGGAGCGTAAACAGTCTCATTGAAGCATCCTCTCGTCCACATTTCTGTTCGTGGCCACACGTTCACATACAAAATGTAATCTCCCGCTGCATGGACCCAAGCAAACCAAACGCACAAAAGGACGCCGAGCGACATGTGAAAAGCAGGGTAACACTCACCAGGCATTGTCAGAATTCCACAGAACAATCGGAGGCAGGCGGAGAGAGAAACCGAGGCTGAGCCAGAACAAGAGAGGAGGGAAAAAAAAAAAAAAGAAGAAAGAAAAAAGGAGCGAGGCAGGGATGGATGAGGGCAGAGGCGATTTCAAAGCTCCATTCCCCCCCCTTGCTGCCGATGCAGACTGCTGCTCGCCTCTTCGCTTCCTTGCTTGTGGTTCTCTTCCTCCTTCTCTCCCTGAGTCCTTTTCCCTTTCCTCCTGCTGCTGCTGCTTTAAGACAAGGGGTGGAGAATAAGCGTGACAATGCTCTCCCTCTCTTGCTGCTCCCTCTCCTCCTTTCCTTCTCCCACCCTCTCTTGCTCACCCTGTACGGAGCATGCCCTACTTCCTGTGTTGTCTGTGAAATGGGACACACTCTCTTCTCTCTGTTTTCTTTCATTCGGCATGGACGGCGACACTTAGGTCGGCTTTTGGGATGAGGAAGACTGGTCCTCCTTTTCTCCTCCTGCTCTCTCCCCCTCTCACTAACTCCAGCTAAATAAACCCACTCTCTTTCACTGTCAGTGATTGACTACACCTCCCATTTCTGTCTCCTTGCGCAGGGAGGAGCCTGCATATAGTGTGCAGGGAGGTGAAGGGGGTGGTGGATAACATGTGTGTGTGTGTGTGTGTGTGTGTGTGTGTGTGTGTGTGGGGCGCAGCCTAGCTTGGCCCTGCCCCCCTTGTGTGGCTCCAGTGGGAGTGTGTGTGCTCTTTGTCCTGTCAACTCTCTGGTGCGAGGTATGCTGTTTTCCCTGTCAGCCACTACTACTGCCGCCGCCGCCTTCACTCTCTCCGTTTGGGACTGAGGGGGGAGGTTACATGTACCGGCAACCTGCCCTGAGCATGGACCCTGTTCAGCTGGAAGACTAGGACTCATGCTGGGGCTCAGACAGAAAGGGAAAAAAAATACAATGTGCATGTGAGGCTGGAGCTCAGCTTTGGCCAAGTGACTTGGCTGATGGGGCCGGCCAAAGGGCTGGTAGTAGGGAGACTGGAATGTGGGTGGGAGGGTTTTGCCATGCTCAATTTGAGCTGGGATTGGTAGACTGGCACAGCAGATAGGGGTGAGTTTGAGGCTATTTCTAGAGCTTACACACTAACAGAGCGGGCATGAGGGGATTAAGAGCTGGGGCGGGACACACACATAAGGCAGGGCAGCTGTGTGGAGAGCTCGTTCAGAAGAGCCACGGTGGCCACTAATCTGCACTCCCTGCACGTCTGCAATGATGTCATCAAACATGACATCACCCTTACCCCTTATTCTCCTGGACACACACACACACACACACACACACACACACACACACACAAACTAGTGCACGTTTAAACCAAATGACCACACAGCAGGATGTGGAGGAGGGTACGAATACTGAGCTCTGAGTTCACACCCATTTTAAACAAAAGGTCACATGGGCACATTGTTAGTTTAAAAAGACCAAATCATGAAAGGTGTCTCTGTAGCTTGCTGGCGGCCACCTGTTTCCTTGTGAAAGGAAAGAATTCTACTTCACCGTAGCAGTATTTGAACTGACCAAAAAAAGCTGAATTTAATTCAATCTCAGCATGGCATGCTGTGGATTATAGATTAATTACTTATTCTTACAGTGAGAGCAATGTTAGCTGCAATCCAGTGCAATTGCTCTGCAATGTCGGGAGTGATTAAACTCTGGTAAATGTTGGTTTCTTCGGTTAGTTTACTCCTTACCTAAATATTTGTTTTGCTCCTGCTTTTGAAATTCCACACAGTGGGGCTAGTTCAGACGAGCTGTGGTCAACACATTTGCCAACAAAACCAAGTTGTGTTATTGTTGCTGTTACACCACATATGCCCGTCCCTCTCTTCTCTTTTTTCCACAGAGCTGAATTCAGATAAATATTACAACAATAGTTTTTTATTATCAACAAAGCATGTTAAAAGGTATTTATCAAAAGCAATAATAAATAACAGTAACCGTATTATTAAATGTTAGTCCAATGTGAGTAGATCTACTATATAGACATGTGAAAAGAAGTTAAGGCTGAAACGTTCATTTAGGAATTAGGAATTAAACAATAACAGAAGGCTGAGGATTCGAATAATAAAAGGACATAAAGTAGCAATATGGAGTAGATACGGAATATTGAGCCACAATCAGTAAAACAGGAGATTTAGTGAAGTTTATCCCTGCCGGTTCTTTCTTATAACAGTTCATTTACCTAATAAAAGAGATGGGTCACAGTGGGCGAGCCTCAATGCAGACACACCATGACAGTCTGACCTTAATGAGGTACAATGACTGGTGGACAGAGAAGCAACCCATCAAGCTCCATGACGGCTGAATCAAAGTTCCAAGAGATTTATCGCGCCAAGGAATCTGTACACACGTTATAATGTGAGTCCGCGTACAGGAGCACCTTCAGCAACAGACTTACACCACCAAGATGCACCACAGAGCGATAAGACTTTACAACGCAGCCACCTCAGGTCGTGAGATGGACAGAGGAGACACAGTGACCTGAGGTCCTCTCTCTCCTCTCTTCATCATCCTCATCATCTTCATTCTTTATATTTAGGTTCATATGTCACTTACTTCCCTCTTCATACTTTCCTCTTCACACTTAGTTTGGTTTGTTTTTTTTATGTTGTTATTTAGCCAAATACTGCACCTTACCTCATCTTGTTGAATATTGCACCTTACCCCATCTCAGCTCATCTTATTTTTCTACATATATATATATTTGTATAAAACATTTTGCACTATTTGTAAATTTTTGAATCTTATACTGTCTCCTACTGTGTATTGCAACTGTTGCACAATAATTTCCCTCGGGATAAATCAGGTTCTATCTTATCTTATCTTATCTTAACTTAAACTGTCATTCACAAGAACACGCTGTACATTAATACAGTTAAAACACACAAAGTTGTTGCGGCATTGCTTATACACAGGAGGGCAATTCCAGTTCAGTGATAAGTAACCAGTGTGTGAGCAGAGCTTGCGCACTGTCTTGTATGAGGTAATATAGTATATAGTCTGACAGGTGATGCTGTATATAGTGCCCTCAAAAAGTCCCACAATGAAAGAAAAAAAAAAAAAAAAAAAAAAGAAAAAAAGTGTCTAGTGTCCATGACATTTTCTGCAAAACAATCCCACAATGCAATGCTCCACATTTTATAGGTGCAGAAATTAACAGTCTGTACCTGTCAATGATGATGCAATATCCTTTTTTTTTTTTGGTCTTCTTCTTACAGTGGATTCAAGGGAACACGCCGACAGTCTGTGTATTAACTCAGGACTATTGAAACTTAAAAGATGTAGTTGAGTATTTTATATTTTATATTAGTTATGCACAGGGCAAAAAGCGGAGTACTACTGGAGCTTTTACAAAGAGGAATTTGAAGCATCGGTATGCACAGGTCAATTTAATAACTAAGCAACGAAGCATGTACTTCCGAGTCAAACTTTGGATTCTCTACAGAATGATTTAAATAGTTGTATGAATATTTGTTGGAAAAAGAAAAAAGTATGAAGAAATAATAATTAGACTATGGGAAGTGTCAGGTAACCTGTGGCAATTATTGTGTATGGATCTTGATTCTTCTTTTTATGGTATAGTAAAAAAGTAGTGTAATAAGTGTAATTGACAGAACATCCATTTCTATTGTTTACTTATGTTTCGAGTATGGGGGCAGGTAAAATAAAAAAATTTCAGCACCCCGCTCCTTTTCAGTCATGGAATGTGTAACTAAAGTCGTGATTAGATTGTGGATCGCTTTTCTTTACAAAACAATTTTTAATGGAAACTATACATTATATCTCCTATAGGCTAGAATATCTACAAAGACATGGACCGCCCTCTGCAAGTCTTAGTTTACATTTCCCGGAGATTCATTTTAGGCCACAAGAATATTGTCAAGGAACTATGGTTCATCACCATCAGTTAATTATAATGATGGTGAAGAGTGAAACTGAAGCTTTTTTTTTTTTTTTTTTTTTTTAAATACTTCTTCTCTTCTAGTCTGCTTGGATGAAGTGCAGTGAAATTCATACCACAGTATGTCAGATGCAAACAGGCCTGAAGCTTGCAATATATGGGCTTTTATTAGTCCATGGCAGAATAAAAAGAAAACCCCGGCGGACTCCCGTCACAACGATTGCACTCTACGCACACGCACAGAGGACAGGGTTGCCTATACGGGGATCCTCAACCCAAACGAACTATCAACCTGTCGAAACCACTGGTGTGTGAGTATTCATAGAGTAAAAACATGTATTCCTTAAATTTAGACACAGAAAAAAGACCCTTCAAGAAGGCAACAAAGTTATAATATCTATAATATCTGTACGTGATAAATAACTGAAAAGCCTGTGCCCGAAGAGAAGATTAAAGAGAGGCATGAATGAGTGTTTGCATGCGTACTGAGCAGTCCTTTAAAAAAAGGGATGCGCGGGGAGCTGCTTTGATGGGGCCCTCGGTATTCCTGTCACGCTCGAGGCCCTATCCATTACAACTCATTACCCGGGGAGAGAATGAAAGAGCGCAGACCCTTGGCCGTGCTCGATCGGGCTCACAGAAGGCCCAGCAGTGTAAAACATCAACCGAGCCGCCGAAACCAACCAGCTGGGCAGGTGTCAACACCGCTAGGACTGCTGGCATGAATCTAGCTACAAATGATGGCGATAGTAAAGTGATCAGAGAAGCAATATACGGCACAGCTGAACCTAATTTAGTACAATGTAAATCCCACACGTTCACGAGAGGGACGAGGGATGCAAACGTTCCCTAAAGGAAGTAAATACCGAGCAAAAGGCTCTGGATCAGTGCCGCATGAAGTGGAACCAACGGCATGTGAAATCTAACTGCACATTAGTAAAGCTGCGACAATTAGACGACTAATCGATTGGTTGATCGACAGAAAAAACAAGGGTCAGCTATTTTGAGTAAGTATTTTTCCCGTGGAAAGAATTAGAGAAAATGCTGTTTTCAGCCTCTCAAAGATTTCCTGCTTTTAACAATTTATGTGATATTAAAGTGGATATCTTTGGGGTTTGCACTGACATAACAAGACATTTAAAGACATCAGCATGGACTTTGATGAACTGGGATGAACATTTTTCACTATTTTCTGAGATTGTACAGACCAAACCATTATTCTAGAAAATAATTGGCAAATGAATCGATAATGAAAATAACAGCTAGTTGCAGCCCTATGCATTAGCATATAATAATATACAGCTGTTAGCTGTATCTGAAAAGATCAGTAGATGTTCTGAAGGATCCCATTTGTGCATCAATTTGTGCAGTTTACAAACAAGACTTTATTGCAGTACACTATCACAGAGGCAAGCTGTCAGTGGCCTCCTGGCCTCTCAGCTGTGGTATGTGTCACCTTCTATGTCACATAAATAAATCTTTTTTGATAGAATGAATGGACTTTTTCTGGAATTTTTTTTGTAAAAAAAACCCTCCTTTTACAGAGACTTGTACAGAAGTTTTCATCTGAAAATATTTAACAACAAAATAGACTTCACTTCTTCTTTTTTATTTCCCGTTTTGACCCTTAAAACACCCACAAACGGCTATTTCCAGTTAAGTTGCTTCTGACGTTCTTTGTCGGCAAGTGTTTGAACAACCGACACAAGCAGTCCCAGAAACCAATTTCATTTAATAATAATAATAATAAATTAAATTATTATTATTTAGAAGAGGTTTTCTTCGTTAATGTACTTAAGCTACTTTGGGAAATCTGTGTAACGGACAGTATAGTGTAACCATCAAGACATCAGTGTATGAAATGTGTGCTGTTTGACTCTGGTGGAACATTGAAACACACACACACACACACACACACACACACACACACACACACACAGCCTGGGTGCTAGAACTTCAAAAAGGGAATATCTGTCCTTGAAGCAAATGAAGAGCCCTCTGTTTATGAAAGCAGGACAAATTAACCTTTTCAAAACGCCCACCTCTGCCTAAGTACCTAAACAACACGCCATTTCTCTTGAATTAATAAAGTCCTCATCATGATCTCGAACAAAGAGGAATAATGCCACAAAGCCTTTCAACCAGCATCAAATTAGAGTCATTACGTTTTCAGATGCTTTTGCTCTGCTAGTCTGCATGGGATAGAGCTCAACAATGCACAGTGGTAGGGGGAAACCTGCTCAGTACAACACATTATTACCCCGAGAGCTCCGTTTCATCTACAGCAAATCATGCTGATGCATTGCAAATGAGACGGCGAGAGGGGAAGGATGCCAACGACGGAGAAGGAGAAAGATGCAGTCTCGCCTAATTATACTGCTGCAATGAACATAATGAAAGCACTGCTATTGTTTTTCTTCTGACTGGCAAAAAAAACATGTAACTGGGCATTTGATTGTTGTCACTACTAAGTGCATCATCAGGCCCACATTCTCACTGTGTGTGTGTGTGTGTGTGTGTGTGTGTGTGTGTGTGTGTGTGTGTTTTGCTATTGGTAATTCAAAAAAATAAATACCGAATCAACATTTGAGAGGATCATGCAGTGAATGAAAAAGCGAATGAATGCATTGGATGATGCCATCATGAATTGATAATTAAACGGATCAATTCTAGAGAGAGTGTGTCTGTGTGCGTGTGCGTGTGTTGTAGGGGGGTAAAGTGCGCCTGTGATCAACAAGCATGTGACCTTCAGGATCAGGGAAGTGGGATTGATAGAATGACTTTAAAAAAAAAAAAAAAAGTAGGAGGATGAAGAGCTTGTAAAGGAGTCCTTTTGCACAGAGTAGGCAGTGAGCAAAGTATGACAAATATGAGCGCGAGGAGACGCGAGGGGGGGGGGGGGGTTGGTGCAGTGGCACGAAATGAAGAAGAGAGGGCAGCAAGAAGAGAGAAGAGGGTCCAGGGACAAAGTCTGTGGATTGGGTTTAATGTAGCAGAAATCCAGCAGTGAACTGCAGCTCTGAACATAACTCTGAGCATAAACGGAGAAAATAAGACGGGAGCAAAGTGGCAAATGATCGCAAAGCAGAGACAAAAGAAATTAAAGCAAGCAACGGAGCCAGAGGAGAAAGTCCAATCTGAATAGAGGCAGGGGCCGACGATACTAAGGGGTTAATGGACATCGGGATGCTGGCAGAGCAAAAAGTGAATGTCAATAAGTAAGTCAGTGAGATGGGGAGAGGAAGAAGGGAGCAAAAGAGAAGGTTGGATATTACAGTCGAACCACCTGGGGAATGTTTACAGAATTTAATAACTCTAAATGGCATCACTTTATTGGATTTATGGATGGATGTGTCTCTCACTCCCTTACTGTGCTGTTCTCAAATACACACTCCAACACCCCCTCCTGGAACAATTGCCACGGCACCCATTGGTGCAGCTTTATGAAAAATGACAGGGGGTTTGTATCAAGGGCTCTTGAATTGTGTTACAGGCAGCCTTTCAGAGCTACAGGGTACAGCTTCTTACGACACACGTGCTGATACACCTGCTTCACTGCCTTATAAGGAGCCTGGAAGTGTTACATTATGCCCAAAGCAAGATAAATTAAGCAAGGACTTAACCCCAATGATGCGTTTAGGTACCAATATATTATTCTCATCTGTGGTAATTTGGACTCCTGACATCAGTCATTTAAAATCCTGTTTTAGGATGATGTGAATTGAGATATTACTGACACTATATACAATTCTAATTCTAGGTCTTGTTAAGCTACTTTCCCTGTGCTTTATGTTGGTTGTTATTGTGTCTTTGTCTTGTCTATATATATGTATATATATATATACATATATATAGATCTATATATATAGATATGGATCGATAGATCTATCTATCGATAGATCTATAGGTATATCTATATATATCTATATTTTATATATAGATATATATATATATATTGTGTTTATCCATTTTCTAGACCACTTTACTGCTACTGGAGCCTCACCCAGCATGCATCTATAAGATCGCTCAGTATAGTATTCTCTGCAACGCAAACAGAATTAAAGCATTGAGCACATTGTCTGAGATACAGGGAAACTGTAGACGCGACAGCATGATTCTCATCTTACAGTCGGATAGTGTCAGGTGGACCGCCGAACATTTACCAATTTACAGTGAAGATAACCTGATTCACGATGGCAATTTAATTTTTTTTGTATGTAAATAAGGTGCCAACGCGCAGGGGAAGACAATTATTAGCTGAAGAGGAGCAAATGTTACGCAGTAAAGAGGATACAATCTGACCCCTGGTAGGAGCTGTTTATATTTATGGTTTATGTTCGTGAATCATTCAAAGATTTGAGTGATGGCATGACGGAAGAGGTTCCCTCCATGTTTAATGTTGTATAAACGCTTTCAAATGTAACCAAAGTATTTACAACTAAAATGCAGCTGCAGCTATTAAATGCAGTAAAATATCTTTATAATATTCATCTTTCATATAGGCCTAGTGTCAGTCCACGTGCCAAGTTAGGTTACATAATAAGTGAATTAATAAGTCGGGTAATTTGAAAAAAAATAACTTTAAAGAGATGAGTTAAGGGCCTTTTAATGTTTATTCATTTTGTCTGATAAATATCATTAATGTTTGTTTATTTACTTATTTATTTTTATTTAGTCAATGTTGCCTTTATTAGATAGAGTTGAGTGATAATCAAAACTGGCCAGTTAAGTTTTCTTGTAAACACACAAAACTTTACATTCCGTTTCCCAACAAAACGCAGAGTATTTGTCCTTGAAGTCTTAAAAGATGTTGAAGGCATTTCCTTTCTCATAAAACATAATCAAGCTGGGTTTTTTTTATTTTTATTTTTTTATATCTGAAAACCCTGTGGCGTTTAAATTCATGTTTATTGGCTTCCTCACTATTTTTATTTGCACATTGCGACGCTTCTTTGCGCTTTACCACCACCAACTGACACCATTAGCAGGAATGTGCATTGTGACACCCGCGTCCTCGTGTGCGATACAAAACAGGGACCCACCCAGAGAAACGCATCTAGGTTTCAAAAACTCCCCCAGGGAACCTTTCAGAACGCAGGTTCTTTTTCCCAGCTAGTTTCAAAGTGTTGAAATACACGTACTGCCTTAAAACTATGTCTTCTATAAATATAAATATTTCAATATACGTAGACAGGCAAAGGCGAACACTACCTTGCTGCACCTGATTAATTATATTTTCTTTAAACATTCATTGTAAAAAAAAAAAAAAAAAAAAAAGAAAAAAGAAAGAAAAATGTGCAAAAATGCTTAATGAAAAAATATGAGCAGATCAACCCCAAGCTGTTGCTAAAGAATCTATAAGCTGACATGTTGCAACCACTATGATATTTATCTATGAGAGCAACAAGAGACATACAGGGTGTGATAACCATCGCATGTAGACACCTGATTATATACCGTATGTATGGCAGTGAGTGGAAGTGAAAAGTCACGCCACGTACCACAGATAAAAATAAAAAATAAAAATAAACTTAATTACTTCCCTTTAAAGTTTTTGAATTGCTTCCTTATTTCTGTCGAACCCTCTGTTCTGTTAGTACAGTTACAGTAAAAGAGAAGCCCCAGAAACTATTTGAGATGCCGCAACTTTCATTAGGCACGTTTTCCAGCCACCTGTTTTTAATGCACATTTTCAAGTGGAAATGCAGAACAAATCCGAAAGAAACCTTGAAATGTGACTATGTGCAATGGAAAAACAAGTATTCACACGCATTTTCTTTTTTACCGGTATTGTCGAAATTCGGTTAAATTAGTGATGCATTTGGATAGAAGCCCGCACGTCCAGGTTTCCCATTATTTTTGCCCTAATAAATACCGCGAGTGCCACAGTGAAATCGTGCACCCTCTCACTGTCTCCAGATGAAATCCTACTTCTGAAGACCCTGAAAGAAACAACCCGACTATATTCTGAAGAGTGTAATAAAGTATAAATAGATGTAATTCCTTCAGGCAAAACGAAGCAGTAATTTGCTTGTGTGTGTACAGTGTCGGTGTGCGCGCCCACACATTGCTGTGTTTCTGCTTTGCCAACGATAGGAGTGTTCAGTGAGTGCCCAGCCTCTGATTACCACGGATGAATATTTCATTTTAGAAGTCCAGCTGCTCCTCGTCTGCAGGTCTCTCTCCTGAGGCCACCTCAGGCTACAAAGCCTAACAATGTCATCGCAGCACAGGAAATATGTGTGTGTGTGTATGATGTTGATATATGCATATACACGGCCGTCAAATGTAATAGGAGAATACAGTAAATTATGATATCTGTAAATGAAGGAATCAAAATGATGTAAATGGCTCTAATGTAATGAAATAATGGTACATTATTTGAGAAGTACAGTGGATATTAAATGTTCCCTGGATACGTTGCATCTCTCGCATTCAGAGCTGCACATCTGCACAGTGAGTTTTCAGGGCATAGGATTCCCTCCCTCCTCCCTCCTCCCTCCTCATCCCCCCTTCTCCTGGTTCCCAGGCCTGTCCTCTTCTGCAGCGTTCTCTGCTCTGTTGGGAGGCTGCTCCTCGGCGGACAGGGAGTGTCACCGACTCCTCGCACAGCACATTACTCTCTCATTCTGCCACTTTTTTCACGCTTTCTCCCTCTTTTTTTCCCCACACAAACACGAGAGTGCGCACACACACGTGCATGTGCTACTATATCTACCGCTTTGTCCTTATAACGTCCTAGAAGGTTGAAATACCAGAGTCTCTCTCCTTCTACTACATGAGGATATGTATATGGAGACCTATCATTATATGGGAGTCAATGTGTGCGAGTGAGGTGTATAAGGTATGTGCTTCAGTGTTAGGCCAGGTGAGATAAGACACCGCCTGCATATTTGCAATTTCCTGTGCAATATTTGCTTTCTTCGTCGTGCTTGATCAGAGGGAAAACACATAAATGCTGATACTGAAATACTGTTTGGAAAAAAAAACAGAGAAAAGGAAGGGGGGGGGGGGGGGGTCAATAAAGATGAAATTGGAGAGCGATGAGTTTGAAACAGATAGATGGGAGCAAGGTTAGAAAAATGGACGCATTAAAAGAAGTGGGAATAGGGAACAGAAAAAAGACAGCGAGATAAAGAAGAGGACGTATGAGCTCATTTTGTCCGACTGCACAAGACAACCAGTTCACTATGTTCCACACTGAACAATTGCTAGTGTTCCCTTGTGAGAGTTTGACAGTGATGTTAATGCCTCATTAAAATTACGAAGAGAGGCGGCAACTCGGCTCCGAGTTGTGAAACTGAAAGCTGTAGAACATCTTTTCAAAAGCAGCACCTCCATTAATTAATCTCCACAGATGGACACCTTGGCTTTTTTCCAGACGCAGCAGAGAGAGGTGCTGGGAAATATAGCTGTTACTTGGGCAATCATGCAAACACCATCAAAAAAATAAAATAATCCAGAGTGCGAATGCAGGTCAACACAGATCCCGGTCCGGAATTGTAATTGACGTCGTTACACGAGGGCAAACGTTTTCCAAATGGCTGAACTCCTGAGGAGATCAGGACAAGTTATCAGAAGCTGGCAATCATCACACACTGAAGCCAAACACCATCGCTATTTCTGACATTAAAGATTTTATTTTTCTCGCATGCCTCCACAATGAACGAAGAACCAAAAAACGGATAAAAGTCTCGATGAAATGTAGTAAATGGGGGCCGCTTATAACAACAGAAAAACTATATCAAACTATATACAGTATCTATCTATCCATCTATATATCCATCCATCCATCCATCTATCCATCTATATATCCATCCATCCATCTATATATCCATCCATCCATCTATCTATCATCTATATATCCATCCATCCATCTATATATCCATCCATCCATCCATCTATATATCCATCCATATATCCATCCATCTATATATCTATCCATCCATATATCTATCTATAAGTAGATAGCAGGCACACGACTTGTCCGTGCGAGTACTGCTTGTGCACAAGTGTTTTAAATGATAAGTTTTTTTCATTTACTTCGATTCATCAAGACTTTTCTCTGTTTTTGGATTCTTCCTTCTGCTGTGGAGGCACGTGAGAAAACCAACGTTTTCTTTGCGAATTTAAGGTGACAGAAAATCTATACAAATAAATAATAAGTAAACATAAATCTTCCATCTTGTACAAATCCTGAAGCATAAAAAAGGTGGGCTTATATGATCTCTTGTCTTGGGACGGTTACATTCATACTTTGCTATTAGAAAAGCAACAGCGTGTGTGACGTGTTTATTGACGGGGGGAAAGCACACAGTAATATTAGTTTGCTGCTGAGCTTGCACTCTGCGTGCTTTATTAGACGGTGAAGCTTCAGGTGATAAAAGCTCTCTGTTGACAAAGGTTTTCTACGTAGTTAACAGTCTACATCACCTCTCTGTCTGAGGTCTTTCTTTATGTAGCCTCGTCATTTTCTACTGTGATCAGTGTCGGGTTTCTATTCCCCCAAAATCATATTTCAGAATACATACAACCTTTTTCGCAAAGACACGAGTTGAATGCCACAACTCTACTGAACGTGCCATCACACAGCAGAGGACAGGAGAATCCCCATGTAGCACAGGGAGAAAGAGAGACAGAGCGAGACATATTAGAAGTGACAGATTGGAGAGTCAGGATTCACTTCTTTTCACTATACGCTGACAAAACAACGCGCAGATGTCACCGGTGACCTGAATAACCAGCCATTGGGCCGAGAGGGGGGGCACCGGAATAGAACAGACGTATGAGCGAATCATCACCGCAACAAACAAAGCACCTACCTGTCATTGTCAACGCTCCTGAAGCCAGGGAGGATGTGTCTGAAGCTGGAGTTGCGGTCCAGTTTGGGTTGACTCTTGGTGCGTTTTATCGAGCCCTTCAGCCGTCGACTGAGAAAGCC
Organism: Bovichtus diacanthus; assembly: GCA_943590825.1. Lineage (NCBI taxonomy): Eukaryota > Metazoa > Chordata > Actinopteri > Perciformes > Bovichtidae > Bovichtus > Bovichtus diacanthus. The sequence continues at coordinate 1,536,203 of CALSBV010012170.1, forward strand.
CTGATGGAGAGACAGAGACAGTCAATGAAAAACCGTGTGACTGCCACTTTGTGAGGGAAGCCTCGGAGATGCCAGTCGGCACGCTCAACTTTGGCAGTGGGACAGAACATATTAATACCCACATTTGCGCTCCGCGTCCTAAAACTCCGGGTGTCATGAAGCGTTAGGGTAATAAATGAGTATAGATCTTCACATCAGAGTGAGAGAGATGTTCACAGTCAGGAACGGGAGGACAAGGTCGAAACGCAAAATGTTTCCCTGAATACAAAGACGCGTGAAGCTACACACGCATTCACAGGATCTTGACGAGATTCCCAAAGAGCATAGACATGATAGGCTGGTAGGCAATGTTTATGCGGAAATTACAGATCGTTTCCCACAGTGGTAATTATGTCAGTATTCGCGAACAAATTACAACGCTCAAACATCTGTTTTATATAACGGATACACCCCTTTGTTAGTTTTTTTCCCCTCATTCTTCTCTTTGTCAGAGTCTGTGTGTTTACTTCTTCTAACATCTGCAATCACACTCCCCCAAGCACCCCGCCGTCTCCATGGCAACTGTTGGCTGGCATTAAGAGCGAGAGAATATGAACAAATGAGATGTGGTGCAGAAACGGCAGGCTGTTGCAAGTTTTGAGAGAGAGAGAGAGAGAGAGAGAGAGAGAGAGAGAGAGAGAGAGA
>CALSBV010012170.1:1540069-1586894 GCA_943590825.1 Bovichtus diacanthus
AGAGAGAGAGAGAGAGAGAGAGAGAGAGAGAGAGAGAGAGAGAGAGACAGATAGAGAGAGAGACAGAGAGAGAGACAGAGATAGATAGAGAGAGAGACAGAGACAGAGAGAGAGAAAAAAAAATAAGCAGGAAGAGAAATAAAGACAGAGACATAAGATAGAGAGAGCACTGCAGCAAAGTCATCCTGTCTCAGTTACATGACCACTATGGGCTTATTGCTAAGCAGCAGTGACTCCATGCACAACGAAAAGCTTCCCCAGCCCACGTTCGACCCTTTCCTGCACTTTTCCTCATACTGCCCCCTTCTGGGCTCTGATGGCAGCACAGCCAACTAAGCAACTTTTTATCAACATTTGTTCAATGCAAATTGGTAAAGAAATGAGATGTAATTAAAATGTTGTTGACCACACATGCGGGAAGGTAGTCTGTCGTATTCTCCCCGTTCTCCCCTGCATCTCCCACATGTAGCGATGACAAACCCCCCCCCTCACTTTTCTCCCTCCAGTGAAAAGAGTTGTGGTGACATCTAAAGTACCCCTCCTAGGCCTTGAGCTAAATCTGTCAAAATGTTTTTCTCTCATGGATTTTTCAGAGACTGAGTTGAATGTCTGCACACACAAATGGTAGCCACACGCGCACAGACACACACACACACACACACAGACACACGCATAGCACATCCGCCAGCGCTTCTCAAAAACAATTTCTCCCCAGTAGCATTGGAGAAAACTCAAATCTCTCCAAAGCCTAATCTTCCACAGCCAATGCAGGAATATTAGAAAAATTGAACACATCAAATGTAAAAGTTACAACTTGGTAGTTTCTCTTATTCAGTGGTTGTTTAAAGAGCAGACAAACAAACCTTATATGAGTCTGTCACGTCCTCGTCCTGCTGATTGCACTCGCTGGCTGGATTGATTCTCAATTGTGATTTAGCTCCTCATCCAATCTCTCCTCGTCTCTATTCCCCCTACCTCCCCTCTCCTCTCAGATAATAGCGGGGGGTCTAATTGGACAGGTACATATGTCTCTTGTTTTCATCAGGTTGTGCTAGAGGAGGACAAGAGAGGTTGATGTGGAAGCAGGGAACACCCTGCTGATTGTCCAGGCACTGATTCTATCAGACCCCATTAGGGAAGCCTGGAATTGCCAAGCTAGGGGAATAGAATGAACTTGTTGCAAGCATTTGCTTTAATTTCATGGGAAAAAAAAAGGCACAGCGATAAAATTGAACTGTCCTCTCAGTGCTGATTTAATGGGCTTGGACAGGCTGAGATTACAATCAAGTATCAAGTATACAAGCCTTTTATGCACTCTCACTCACTCACACACACACGCTGGCATGTGCAAAGTTAAGCTAACACACATTTGCACTGTAAACAAGGTAACAGGAAAAAAAAGGAGACATTCTTTGCACAGCCATCAAATTCCCTTTGGAGCTAGTACAATAAGCCGGGGCTGGAGGATTGGTGAAAACCAGCCTCTCCTCCCCTTCGAGGATGCATGTTGAGTCGGATTAATCCATCCCCTCCTTCCACTAATTAGCTGTCAACCGTAGAAATGTGGAATAATTAAATAGCTCATTAAAATTCACGCTTACATGTGACGCTGTATTTGCCTCCCTGTCATGTTGCGCTGGCTGTAATAGCCTGAACATGTTTCTGTGTGCGAGTATGTGTATGCAAAATGAAAGAGACAGACAGTACAGCAAAGCCAACGATACTTATGAAAGACCAAACGCAAATGAATGAATGGAGGGATCAGTATTCATGTCCTGTGTTCAATCATTGATATTTATAGGTATTGTTCCACCAAACTCACAGGGAGATTGTATTCCCATGAGTCGATTTACACATTTCTTTCCCATACAATTGAACAATGACATGATGTATTACATCTCATTAGGTGTCAGTTTTCATTGTGTATGTTTAGAGTCACTGGCCATGCCAGCTTCACGAGCTGATCTCATGCAGCAAGACCTAATGGTGGAGAGATCCAGCTGTTTGCAGTGTGTCTGTCAGCTGTCAGTAAAATGTCAGCCATGATGTCCTTGATATGTAATATCTGGTGTCATATGGACGCATATTCTAAGACGAGGACTGATCAGAATGTAAACCGCAGGGAGGAACGTTTGACTGTATTCAACCTTTTTTTTTTTTTTGGTTGTTTTTTTCAGCTCTAGCTTCATTCTCACTGCTTCCATTTCTGTGATCTGCTGAGCGCTGATCCACCGGCGACCATGTCACTCACTCTTCTCCTCACTCCCCCTCATTTAGTTTCATTCTTTCGATTTTTCTATCAACTCATGCTCTGCCACATCCACTCTGTGCTCCGCTTTTTCCAAGTATCTTGCTCTTACAGCTCATCCCTCTCACAATCATTTTCTCCAATTCCTCACTAGTCTCACCACCTCTGTCCCCGCTCCTCCATTTTATCTTATGTCTCTGTCTTTATTTCTCTTCCTGCTTATTTTTTTTTCTCTCTCTCTGTCTCTGTCTCTCTCTCTATCTATCTCTGTCTCTCTCTCTGTCTCTCTCTCTATCTGTCTCTCTCTCTCTCTCTCTCTCTGTCTCTCTCTCTCTCTCTCTCTCTCTCTCTCTCTCTCTCTCTCTCTCTCTCTCTCTCTCTCTCTCTCTCTCTGTCTCTCTCTCTCTCTCTCTCTCTCTCTGTCTCTCTCTCTCTCTCTCTCTCTCTCTCTCTCTCTCTCTCTCTCGTACGTAAGAGACACTTAATCAATATGTAGCCCCACTATTGACCCTTTCTGTCTCCTACAAGCTTTTTATTCTTCTTTTATACCTCTCTATATCCACTCATTGATTCCTGGTCATATCAAAAATTTTAAAACGACTCAATGGGTCACTTCACATTCACAAGACAGAAAAAGGGAAAAACACATACAAACACGCACACACTCAACTCATTATCCCCGGAAACACCATTTCCACTTTTTATATGAACAGATGCGAGTTTGGCGATCTCCGTCTCATCAAGCCGAGTTCATTTTTACACATGCAACTTCTAAAGTAAAGTTAAAATTGTTCAGTGAGACACTTTATTCTCACTCCGCAGGTGGTCCAACACCCGTGGCTCAAGTCTATTTGTTTTTTTATTTACTGTGGGCTTTTACTTTTACTAAGCCTTTGAGGCATCCTAATTCGTTTTTTTGTAGAGACTTCTGGTGCTGGAGATGGCCGATAGAGAAAATGAAAGAAATGTCTATCTTTTATTCTATTGTCAGAAATAATACAATGTCTTTTAGCACTCGACTTAGCCCATTAGTGTACCTGCTACGCCTTTACAAAAGGCTGAAAGTTAACATGGAGTTGGAGGATTGTTTATGAGAGACTGAGTGCTGAGTGCTGAGTGCTCTTGGCCCTGCTGGCCTAACATCTACTGTTTACAGTTCACCTCCAGGTCGTCATCTCCCCACTCATTATTTATTAATGGGAATATGCACAGCTAATTGCTAATTAGCTTGAAATTGATGACTCACAGCGGATTTTTTTTTTTTTTTGTGCTTCATTAACTGGCTCTTTATCTATTGAATTAAACATGGCAGAAAGCATGCCGGATTTGTATTAGAGCAAGTGTGTGTGTTTGTGTGTGCGTGTGGGTGTGGGTGTGTGTGTGTGTTTGACAGAGAGAAAGCGAGTGTGTGTGTGTCGGTTCACATGAAGCAATAATGTTAAAATTATTCAGTGTGAGGTACAATGAAAAAAAAAGATCACACAGGATGTAAAAAAAAAAAAAAAAAAAAAAAAAAGTGTGGATGGAGTGGATGTGTGCACTGAACATAAACCCAAGTTGTGTAGATGTGTGATGTGTAGATGTGTGATGTGTGATGTGTCGACACCAAACATCAAAGGGCCCCTTCTAACATTTGAAGTAAATGAGTTTCAGATTGGCACGAGTCCATCTGGACACCAGACCAGCCTTCAATGCCTTCTGTAGACATTGTTCTACAGCTGAGAGCCTCATAAAGGCAAACTGAGGTGGAGACGGCGACAAAGTCAGAGAGTAAAACGAACAGAATAATACCATAAAGACTACAGTCCAGACTTGCACTATATGAGAAGTGCCCCGGGATAACTTCTGTAATTATTTGGCGCTAGAGAAGTAAAATTGAATTGAATTAAACAGAGAAGATGGAGACGAAAACAAACTCACAGTACTCACGGTGACTCTGAAAGGTGTGGCAGCAGTGGACGTAGCCTCCATAGCGGGTGTGTTCTTGTCGGAGGAGCTGCCTGGCATGCTGCGTCGGCGTCCTGTCCTCTCTGGAGGAGACTCTGTAAGCAGAGGGAGATATTCAAACATATACTTTTCATCATTTAAAACAGCAATTTCACATTTCAAAGTAATAGAAATACAATTAATCGTTTTCTTGCCAAGAATTACCTAAAAAAGGTCGATACCAGTCGGATTTCCGTTCGTTTACTCCGGAGCTAGGAGACAATTAGCTTAGCATAAGAAGAGCGAGCAAGGGGAAACAGCTAGCTAGGCTCACTCCAAAGTAAAAACCAAACGGAGCTACGATGCTGAACCAAAAGGTAGAGCATTGACACTGACAGAGGGTCGAGTAAGGGTGTGCATCTTGGCTGGTTGCAGACTGCTGCAAGTGAATGTTTTGATGTGGGTTAAACATATTTCACCATGACAAACCAAAACCTTAGCCAAGGGAGTTTAACACATTCATCATGTGCTTGTGCACTACAAGTTCCAAAAGGGAAATTTGGGATTTTTGGATTCGCTCTGGCTTGTGGGTGGAGCTTGGATTTGGCTCAACTGTTTTCAACATAGCGCCAGGTCACACGCGTTCTCATTTTACAGCTAAACAGTATACTTATATATATATATATATATATATATATATATGTTCCTGAAACATTGGAGGGGGGAAATAGGCAATGCAGTAACAGAATCGTGATTCATATTTGATCAGCGCTGCCTAGTTTTGCAGGGAGTAAAGAGGCTGTTGCTTTTCCTTGCTGATATTCCCATCCTTTCCCAGTTTACTGAACTTATCTACTACCCTTTTTACTTTGTGTGATCGCTATGGAAGAGTTGTGAAAGAGCTCGGGAGGAAAAGACGGTGCATGCGTGCGGCAGCAGCAGATCTGGACACGTCCAATAGGAATGCAAGTGATGTTGAGCATGCATGTCTCCACAGATTTCAGATCACTGAAATAAGCCATCACTGCTCATTGCTAGCTCACACGTACACAGCAAACGTTCAATGTAGTAGTCATTTGGTTAACGTATGATGAAATGACGAATGGAAAGTTGATTTGGACCTTTATGTTCTGCACATAAGATGCAACTCTTCGTACAAGACATTCCAACATGGCAGATTTGAGTTTCCCACAAGGAAGATCGCGCATCGGTCAACAGATCTTACTTGGGACTCCAAGTAAACAATATAAAAACACAAGCCTAGAACAGAAAATGTGTATAACTAGATCAGATACACTGATATAATCTTTTGAAACACATTGGCTCGTTGCGTTACTAAAAACCGTGTCAGATCATTTAAATAAGATATTTCTGGAACACTGTAAATTAATGAAATTAGTGTTAAGTGTGTGGCAGTGTGACTCTAATAAGGATGAAATTATGAATCAAATCCTCCTCTTCTCACACACACACACACACACACACACACACACACACACACACACACACCCACACACCCACACACACACATACACACACACACACACAACATTACAGTACTAAACTTGGACACATTAACTGCACAAACTGCAGATTTTTGTATCAATTTTCATTTTAAACGTCACACTAAACAAAAGGACAGAGGCACGAATTTGCTTCAGCTAAACGAGGACTGTAGCGATATGAGAATGATCGCCAATGATTATACCAAAATGTGGATGTAGGCTGCGCATTTTGTGCCAAAGGTCATATAACATTGGCATATAGAGCATGTCTAATAAGCCACACACGAGAACACACACTTGGAGTGTGTGGTGTGTTTGTCAGCGCTTATTCTTTCTATGAGCTTATCAAGCTGAGCTGTGCTAAATTAGCCGTCTGCCTTTTAACAGGCTGGTTAACTGAATTAGCGCAAACTGTAATTGAAGATCGAATGGCGGAATAGCACTTCCTGGTGCGCCGAGCACTGGCTGGCATCCCAACCACCATAATTCTCATCTTAACATAAACATAAACACAGTCTGCAACAACAAACAGCAGATGAACACAACATGCTCTGACACAGAGCAGATGTCCAAAAATCCAATTTCTATAATTAAAAAAACAGAACCATCTGGATCCTCCGAGCAGTGATCTGTTGCTCTGTGGAGGTAAGGAGGAGTTTATTTTTAAACTAGCTTGGTCTCTCGTTAAGCGTTAAGCCTGCCTTGGATGTTGTATTCCAGAGAAATGTGGAGTTTAGAGAGAGGATCTGTGCATCAGCCTCATTTAATGTCCCCATCAGTCCACAGAAGGACAGATGACTGGTTCAAGTCACGTCTCAAGTCCTTAAAGGCCAGTCAATGTCAATTCACTCTCCAGAAGTACATTACAATTCAAGTCAAAATGTAAAAACATTCAGGTCTCTGAATCCATTTAAACATTTTCTTTTAAAAGCTGTGATAACTCTTTCCAATGCAGAGGTCTAACGAGCAAATATGTAAGGATCATGGTATGCTAGCCTGTTGCGGATCTATCTTCTTTTTGTTTTAACCAGTTAAGGCTTTATGATCTTATTTTAAAAGTGGCAGATCAAGTTTCCAGGGTGTAAAGTAGTCAAATCTTTATTACGTATAATGTATTAGTAATAATCTGCATTTTTAGCAGAGTGACAGACCTGGTCCTAACCCACCCTGGAGGCAAAAAAAGAAGATAAAAATGAATGGGATCCGTCTGTAGTAAAACATTACCGTTTACTATGTTTTTTTCCCCACATCTGACTCTTCATTTGTGTAACTACGATTGTCTCATAGAGTGCTTTAAAGTTCACGACTGTGTTCTTTACTGATGTATTTTATGTCATAGAACAAAGCGTAAATACTTAAGTAATACTATAAAGCTTCTGTTAAACACAGACAGTAATGCAGGCATCTTACAGAAAACCAATGGAAAAAAATAACCTACCGACTTTAAGACAGGGAACATTAGTGCAAAAAAAAAAAGCTAACTCATTTCCAGGTTTTAGGACTCATTCCTGCAGCACTCTATTGAGTGGCAGCCCTGGATAAAATGTTGCAAAAGCCGTCAAGAAACATTAAAAAAATTACTCTAAATGATTACAGGGAAGGAATGCGTGGGGAAGTGGGCACATGAAAACCTGTTTAATCCATTATCGTGGTGCAACATTTAATAAAAACTGGTATACTAACAGAACACTTCATCCGTCTCACTTCCTTATTCTAACGAACCGTTACTGGGGCATTGAAATGTCTGCTGCCATGACAACAAGTGTATTTAATCCTTTTAAATCTGAAAATCAATCAGGAGTAAATAGGGCTGATAAGGTAATCATAAACACTGACTGAATTAAGTCAGCAGTGTGAATTTCTGTTGCTCTCGTCACACAAATTATTTCTGCGCTCAACTTCACTGGATCTTCTAGACTTCCTAATTCCTCAACAGAAATCTCCTCACTGGTACACAGCTGGCTGCTACGAGTGCTCAGAGGAAAGCACACACACACACACACACACACACACACACACACACACACACACTCATTTAGTTGTGAACTAATTGCTGTGTGAAATTGCAGTGTGCGCTTCCACATGTTGTCACCATCTGTGTGTACTGCATCTCTACAAATGAACGGAAAGGTTCCCCTCGCTGTAACCCGCTCCCGTGTCTCTGTATTCTCTTACCGACGGCAAACAGTAAACAGACAGTTGTGTGCAATGAAACTTCAATTAAAACTAATTCCAAACTGAAGTAAATCATCAAAGGGCCGCTTTACACTGCATGTGGTGGTAAATGGACTGCATTTATATGGAGCTTTTTCCAATCTTTGCGATCACTCAAAGCACTTTACAACACATCAGCATTCACACATTCATACAGTCAGAGGCCACCGTACAATGTGCTACCTGCTCATCAGTGATAACCATCCACACACACTCACACACCGTTGGCCATCGGGGGCAATTTGGGGTTCAGTATCTTGCCCAGGGACACTTGGACATGCTGACTGCAGAGGGCAGGGATCGAACCACCGACCCTCCGACTGGTTGGATGACCTCCACCTCCTGAGCCACAGCCGCCCTGGTGGCTGCTTTCTGGTTGTCAACACGTCTTGTTTATAGCAGTCTGTCTGACTCGGATATTTTGGTTTCTGAAGGTGCCTGAGGGAGCATCTCGCGTGCGCGTCGCTAGTTTGTAAGACCAAACGAAGGGCCAGAGGGCCCACAGGCAACAACTGCTGTGTTAAAAGGTGAGGTATCTTTGAACTATCAAGTCTTCAGGCATAATTCAGGCCACCTGTTGTGTTATATCGACCTTAGTCAGCAGGATTACGGGAAAAAAACACGGCTGGCCCGATTTTCATTAAAAGGGTGTAGCATGGGCCAAACCCATTTAGCTTTGGAGCGGATTCCAATTATGGGGAAGATACAAAGTTATTTTTCACTTTCGTTAACACTGCGAGATAGGGCATGGCTGTGCTCTCCCGAGTGTCCTTCTGGTTTCCAAGCTATTCCCTGCATATCATTTCTCTTCCCTCTGTGTGCACTCACATTAGTGTCCCGGTCTGGCCATCAGAGATAGAGGCAGCGCAGCCTGGGACTGAATGTATTTCTTTGTAATACATTAAGTAAAAACATTCAAGAAAATGAACAAGTGACTCTTAAGGGAACCGTTAAGACTTTTTTTTTGGGATACCACTGTCTGTAAGCCGAGTAGGGAAGCTAGAGACAACGAACTGTTAGCGTAGCTTAGCATAAAGACTTGAAGCAGTCTCAAAAAGTAAAAATACACCTATTAACGCTTCTTAAACTTGCTCAGTGTTAAAGCCCCATGTTGTGATTTTATGGGGGGGGGGGGGGGGTCTTTTTGGCACCTTGAGGTAGCAAGACAACCAGAGAGAGAGACTATTTCAGCTTGTAACTTGTTGTTCCCTTGTCCTTGATCTCATTTCACTTTTGGATTGTGTACAGATTAAACAAACTAATTTACTAATTTAAACTAGTAGAAGATAACCTCCTGCTCCATCCAGCTATCCAAAGCCATCTTCCTTCCTTCCTTCCTCTAACATTTAGTTACATAGGTCGTAAAACATATTTCCTTTAGTTTGTCCCGGCCAGCTGTGCTCCATCCAGTGACCAGCTCACCTTCCCTTCCTCTCAGACTTCGCCTTCGAAACAGGATATTCCAGCTTGCAAAATGAGTGTGGACGAAAGGTGGGGGAGGAAAAGGTTCCGAGCCTCTCCTACTTCTGTAAACTAACAGCGAGGTTCAATATTTTCAAACATGTTGCGCTGTTATCGAGACGATACAAACGGGATTAATATAGTATGACTGGTTCTTGTGTCAGGTGTGCAGGCAGGTGGTAATGTGTCACAAAAACTGTTAAAAGACAGACAGGCGACTGATCTGTATCCAAGAGGAAAAACAGGAATGGTGATGAACATTTTACATAATGATGTATTTTTGGTGTGGCCTTGCCAAAGTGCTGTGCTCATATAATAATAATGATAATAATGACAGTTGACACACGTCGTTCTGTTGCCGGGAGTGACGTGCTTTATGATCCGTCATCTGTTCAATGTAAATAATGATTTAAAAAGACACGCACATCCCAGGGCCCAACAGGATGGCTGTACCAGTCTCTTCCTCAGACTTCTGATACATACAAAGTTGCCTTCTTAAATAACCACTGTATATGCATTTTCTCTGCAGATCTCTCCGTTTCAATTGATCTCTTACATGTATAATGCACATTTACATATACATTGTTGCTGCTGTTGCTATAGTGAATGCTGCCTACACTCTCTCTGCGACATTATTTCAAGAAAAAGGAACAAATGGAGACAAGCAAAAACATGCAGAAGCGTTTCTGTGGTGACTGGCTGGGTCTAAATCTGTGATACATTTTAGCTTCAATCACAATAGACAAGAATCGAACCTTGTCTGCTAGTCTAAGGTAGTTTTAAAAAAAAAGGTAAATGTAGCGAACGTTTGCTCATTTACACACCAGCAGATACGGAGAAACGAGAGCTTTTTGTTTTAGGCCCGTTTTGGTCCACCTGACGATTGTACAGTATGGCCAATATTCACTTTGTTTTGCTCTCAATGAACTCCAGAAAAGATATATCTGCCGGTAAAACTAGGGCCGTCCCAATCAAAGTTGTCTGGCCCCAATCCAATTAAAAGTCCCTTAATATTGGTGGTTATACCACCAATCTGCCGACACAGAGTCTGATCTGGGACTTGCAGTATACTTACTTAAATGTTGATGAAATATGTATCCGACACATTGAAATAACAGCTGTAGCTTATTTAAATTGGCACACATTACTATATTTTCATGAGCTACTTCATCCAAATGCTGCCGTTCCTGGTTTATAAACTTAAATGACATACATTGATATATGAAGAAAGAAAACTCCTCCCGGGCGACAACTTCCACATACACCTAGTCAATTAATCCACTATTCATTTTTTTAAATATTAATTTTAGCCGCTTTAAAGTGGGTATTAGAACAAGGATAATCCAAACGATAAAAAACGAATAATCCAACCTGTGCTCGTCGAACTAATGAGAGTTTGAGTACAGGATGCTGTTATGAATAGCAGCACGTGTCGGCATTTCAAGAAGTCTTACACCCCGGGGGCTGAAAAGGAGCCTCAGAAGAGAATGCAGAGTTCTTGTGTTATGACAGGAGGGGAAAGCAAAGGAGAATTCAAACAAACACACACACACACACACACACACACACACACACACTGTGGGCCGGTGAAAGGGCAGCAAAAATCGCAGGCTGTCAAGCTGTGTTTACTGTGTTCCATCTTCTCTTGGTCCATCCCTCTCATCCTCCCTCCTTCACAAATACATCACTTTTCCGTTTTTCCCTTCAAGCGCAAGACAACTAGAACTCGTCTCGTCTGGCTGATAGTGCTGCAAAAAATAAATAAATAAAAAAAAAAAGCTCAAGTCCGTCTCTGGAAAATAAAACTGTGAATTAATGTCAATCAAAGAGCAATCCGGCAGAAAGAATATTTCGTTTTTTCATTTCATTTTGTCAGAAGGCATTCTTTAATTAGTGCTATATCTGACTCCCAGCTGGACAGTGATCCGTGTGATGGAGGTCACAGTGGAGGCCCGTCCAGGCACGGCTTTCAATTGTCAAGATCCATGGCTTAGTCTAAAAACATGCATTAGTGTGTGTGTGTGTGTGTGTGTGTGTGTGTGTGTGTGTGTAGGGGGGGGGGGTACACAGACACTCGAATGTGTTAACACTGAACTGTGAGGACAGCGCTGGACTTTTGACCTCTGAAATGTGGTGTTTACACAGCGCAGAGATGGCGGTGGTGAAAAAAGACACGCCGCTCCGTCTCCTTGGAGCGTTTGGACCTACAACGACCACCAGCGCAAATACAGTCAACGGTCACTTAACTCTCTGCCAACACTAAGCCCCCATCGGAAGTCGACGGTGGGTTGATAATACAAACATCGCAGCAGCCTGAATTTATAGCAGAATCAAACTCAAAATAGAATATGGGACCAATATCCTAAAGGAATAAAACCAAAAGCAACATTCGACAACGGCGAAACAAAACAAAAAAAAATCTTGTGAGGTATAATCCAAGTCTTATTTTATCTGGTGGTGTGCTCACGTTCATCCAAACACATGCATTTTGCAAAAAAAACACAATTTACCATTTAATACATACACTTCTGCATAAACAGTACTGGATAGTATACGGAAATGTTTGAAATCGTAAGGTTTTTTTTTTTTTTTTTGCAACAATGCGTAGTGAGCAAACGACTGGATGAAAGAGACTTGGATTATACTTCACAAATTGCGGGAGTGTTTGTAAACGGATGTTTTGATATAGTTTGCGGTTGTTAAAGGCAGCCCCCCCCCACACATTTACTTTTAGATTCTTCATTCACCATGGAGGCATGCGAGAAAAACTAAGTATTCTCCTCAAGGTAACACAGGGCGAGTAACTCATATACAAGTGATAATTTTGGGGGTGAAGTGTTTCTTCAAGTTTGTGAATCATAGTCACCAAATAAACAATGAAAAAATTCCGATATTGGGAGCATCAAGCAGCTGACTTAAGATGGATTTTTTTCCACAAACTCGAGGATTCTATATTCGACCCGGTTGAAGCGATATCCAGAGAGGGGCTCTGCTTCGTGTTTAGTTTGGCACATGCATGCCTTTGTCTGCTGCGTGTTATGGGAAGGCAGAGGAGAGGGGTGGAGGACGTGGAGGAGGAGGAGGAGAGTGGGTTGCAGAAGGAGGAAGTTTGTGTTTGTGCAGAGGGCGACGCAGCAGTAACATTCCTTCGACTGCCGACTGAATCCTACCAACTTCAATAACATCCAGACACAGATATAAAAAAATAAAAACACGCACACCCTGTGCAGGCTTGGTGTCAGTTGATAACGTTACCAAATGACGTATGACAGACGGCTCTTTGAGATATTTCCCCCCCTGAAAATACAGGTTGCACAAGGCGAGCCTCGCATGATAGGGCCACTTTATCAGCAACGTTGTATCAAAACGGTTTTCAAGGGCTATGGATGCATTTCTTCAAATCTGGTTGTGCATTATTTGTTGACATTCCTCATGTTTTTCTATTGCATATTGTGGTTGTATTCCAGACCCTGGAATCCCAACCACAATATGAGATGGACCGATTTCAAATATATATGTAAATCTCTGGGAAGGACAAGGATACCAATGGTTAATACTGTTAGAAACATAGTTTCACTGCAGCACAATTAATTTTCTTAACCCTGACTGTGTGCATATATAGAGTAAGTGCATGTGAAAATCTCTTTGTTTACTTGAACATACTGCCTGCTATATGTTGACAGGCTGTTTTCAGGGTGAGAGATGGCAAGGATCTTCTATAGTTCTTCAGCTATTTCCCCAAAATCATTCCCTGGCTCTGGCATGTAATCTGAGTTGATATCTGTGGTTTTAAAGGGGATTAGCCTGCACCTGTCCCCGTTATTGGACTCTTTTTGGGTGCTCAGAAAAACTGCGTCATCTGGCCCATCTCCGTGATTCACCAGGATGAGGGAAAAGGGGTTAGACAAGGACATGGACTCGCAGACACGGCCAGAGATGAGACTAAGATCAGAAAGTAATCCTGGGTTAAACATTGAGATAATGCGGAGAGTTCTGGTGAACTCACTTCACTGCTCGGTTGCTATATCAACTGTCCCTGCCCTCTCGTGCCTCCGCTTCCCTTTGTACGGTCTCAGAGGCAGTTGATTATGTGTTTTCTTCTCATCCGACCTGACAAAGTAGACGGGGTATACTTTTACCTTTGTTGATTGTGCATCTCATTAATTCTCCTGGCCCTTGGCCTTATTGTAAAAAGTTTTTAAATTATCAAAGAATTGAGGTTGCCTATCGTGAATATATATAGTGAAGCCTTTGTTGAACTAAAACATGACCTTAATCTCAGAGAGGATGCTCAGGCACAACTGCAGAAACAGATAAAAGGGCAATCTGTTTTAGAGAAAACAGGAACAGTGATTCCACTGGTCATGAAGTTAAGGCCTGAACTTGGCACTACTTAGTTGTCTTCTTCTCTCCATCATGTCAATATTTAAAGTAGCTTAACACTTTGAGACACGAATCATTAATACAGACTTGTTTCCAGCCTTCCTGTGTATACAAATGTGACTTTGGCATCGGAAACTGAGTCATTATGATTGTCCATGTTGCTCTGGCCATGTTTCCCATCCAACAGCCTTATTTTGGTCCTCACTTCCCATCAGCACACCAACACACGCACACACACACACGCACACGCACACACACACACACACACACACACACACACACACATACACACACTCAAACAAAAAGCTGGCTACATCATAAACAGACCGACAGAAACGAAGCATGACACAGCAGTAGAGCCGATCAAGAGTGTTTCTTGATAATGACCCATTGAGAATATGATTATGTGCAATAACTGTCAGTGGTTATGCATTATTGAGCTGTTATAGAGTAGTTCAAGCGCTTTCTTGCAAGCTGTTGGCTGTAACTCTTTCTGCACTGTTGTGATATTTCATGGTTTCACAAAGTTGTTACTTTGCTTCTGGTACTGCGTGCTGTTGTGTATGTTCGGTGCTCCCACTGGAACACAGAGCTGTCAGAGCCTACGTTCCTCAGTGGATTTTAAATTTCGTCAAACCCTTTTTCATGCACTTACTCTCCAACGCTTACCTCTTGGGACCTGTGCTGCTGTTTGGCTACATTTGTATTATTAATCTATAATTGTCTTTCTCTGGTTCCTATCACCGATAAACTTTCTCTGCTTAAGTTTCTTACAGTTTTTTCCTTCCTTCCTTCCCTTTCTTTGTTTTGTTTTGTTCTTCCTTGTTTAAAACGAGACTGCCACCCGTGTTGGTGGACCTGTAAAGCCCGTGCCCTGTATGTGATATTGAAGTGTACAAAGACTCGTCTTCCCAACTGTGAGCTTAGCATAAAGACCGAAAACAAAAATGTGACTACCATCACCTCTAAAGAAAGGTCAATAAGTAACATATTGTACTTGTTTGTTGTAACTTGCGGAGACCCTTGAAAGTAGTGACTCTGGGAAATTAGATAGTTCTTCACATCACCCCCCAAGAACCACTAAATGTTGTTTTTACACTTTACACACACGTTTTAAAAGGCATTAATTATTGAACTTCAGAGCTGCTGGAAGGAGAATAGCCAGGCTAGCTTTTTCCTCCTGTCAAACTATTCCTTTAAAAACCAATAGTTAGGGTTTGCGTGATAAAAAAAAAATCTGATACTACACAAAACAATACGATGTCAATGCAATAACAGCTCAAACGAGCCAATTAAGAAATCTGCCCAACACGAGGCAAAAAATAAAAAATAAATAAAAAATAAAAAAGATACAGAAAATGTATTTTTATAAAAAAAACATCCACTTTCTCAGAGACCTAATTTTTCCACCAAAGTGTCACTCTCTGAGGAGATAGAAAAGTTTACTCGAGCCAAGACATCTTTTCTATATAAAGTCCTTTGCAATTTAAAGCCGTTATGTGTTATCTGCCAAAGCAGATAAAAAGAGAGACAGATGATCAATTCTGTTATGAAAAACTGACAGCATTTCATTCACAGGACAATTCAGAACAAAGAGTTTGATTACATCAAGAGTTTAAAACATGGCAGCAAAACAAGTCAGAACAGACAAACGCTCGCTCTTTCTCTGCCCGTCTCTCCGCTATTTTCTCTTTGAGATAAACAGTCATTTTGTATGTAAATGTCACCAACCCCTGCGATAGAAGGGGAAACGGATCCAGAGTGATGCGAGACTGAACCGAGCTGATATAAGTTTTCCATTCGCAGATAATGATGCAGTGACATGCACGCACATGCTGAAAAAACAATAACACATGACGCAACTGCCACCTGATCTGTCCCAGTGACGGTGTGTACACAGGGGCTACAGTAACTTCCTCAAGATAAACTTGCATACTGTGGCTGTTCATGGCTGTGGTGTGAACAAAAGAACACACACTTTTTTATAACGTGTCGCCGAGCTTCCCGAATGAGACGCGTTTCAGCAAAATACATCCTCTATCTCCAGGCACTAAGAACTGTTTACTCTAGTAAAAATGTTTATTTTTCTGCTCACAAGCCTTATTTCAATGAATTAGAGAAAACATACATACACAGGGGGTGGACAGTATGAAAACATTTCTATCACCATTTATGTAATTCTATACACATTACAATTGCAATAGTTATATAGTACATTTCTGGAAATTGGGCATACCAGACGTAAATGTCTGTTTTTTTGCAAAATACCTGTAAAAATAAACTTTAGCCATTAGGCAGTCCTGCCCAATTTGCAAAATTCTGTGCATCTCAATGCACTTAAGTAATCACGGATGCGTAACCAAGTACGCTAGCTTCCATAATCAGGGTATGCATACTGTATGTGTCACAGGGTTTCTAATTGGATTTTTATATTAGTGCATGCGCATGACAAAGACCTGCAACTGCAACTTGAGGGCAGCAGAAACTAAATGTGAACACAACACTAACATTATGAAGTTGGCGAATGCTACTAATTTATAAGAAAAAAACAAAAACATCTGTCTCTTTACCTGCTCATTGCTCCAGTATGTTAAGTAGCTAACTGTCTGTTGGGTGCTGGCACAGGTAGCGCGCTGCCTGCCGCTGCTGCTCGAAGCAACCCTGAGCTGTGAGACTCAACCAAAACAGTTAAGATGCGGGATCTTAAAACCAAACAATAAGTTGAAAGATGCTAATAAAGCTCTGTAGAGCGGAAAGGGAGTACATAGTCCGGTTAGTAGTTAGTCATTTGATCCACTGTTAATACAAAAACATTGATTATAGCCGTTTTAAGAAAGTGAAAAACATGAGTAATATCAGTCACTTGTTGAACTAAGTGTTGCTTTTATACGAAAAATATGAATACTGCCCATGATGCCAATCCCAAAACGGCAGCTCTAACATTCTTTGCAGCTTCAACAATCACTGGCTGCCGATAGATTCAATTACAATAATTCTTCTAATGTCAGGAAATTAGGTCAAATGACCATCTGATGGATTCTAACGACTGACGCACATCAACGTCCGTAGAATGCACTGATGTACGACACAGTCCAAAGCTTAGGGAAAAACACAAACCACAACTCCTTTTAACTATTGCAAGTACACAAATCAAAGCATGTATTGCTCTTGAGAGTGGTCTTTCCTCTGCTTCATCTGGGAACAACCTCTCCCCTCCCTGTCTGCGTGTCACTGCGTTAATGTGTGCAGTGTGTAAAAGTTTTTTTGTCAGGGGAGCTTGCACTTAGCCGCAAAGATCAAGGCGGAGCGCGTTGGTGTGTGTGTGTGTGTGTGTGTGTGTGTGTGTGTGTGTCTTTGTACATGAGCTCAAATGCATGTTTGTGTTTTGTTTTTTTTGAGAACTAAATGACACAGAGGGCAGACTTCAAAGCACCTCTTTCATCAGATAAAGAAGCAAAGTAAAGACAGACAAAGCAGGCACCTGCACACTCTGTCTGTCTCCCATGACCATGTTTGTCTTTGTCTGTCTCGGACTATAGAAGACTAACTACACCTACAAAATGCAAGTGATCTTAAAAAAAATAAAATAATAATTAAAATAATAACAGCAAGGTTGAGTTTCAGCACAACAAAAAAAAGATGAGCCTGATGTGTTCCTTCCTGAGTTTTGTTGCTTCTAGAAAGTTTGCATCATGATCCATAGCAACCGAGCAACAGATTTGCTACACTCCTTCTACTTAATGGCTCGGTTGGCAAGTTACAACGGTTCATTTGGAGAGAAGAAAAAAAAAATCAATCGGCTGAAGATTTTCAGGGATACTTCCTTTCTCTCAATTCAAGTAACTTGAGCTGGGCCTTGGGGGAAGACTTATCACTATAACCTTGCCGTTCAAACACCGCCTCCAGCAGTGAGTACAGGAGCACTGAGAGGCAGCAGCAAAGTGAGGAGAACGAATGCTGGAGAACATGAGCTAACTAAAAGTAGTTATTCAGTGCAGAAAATGAACTAATACAGATGTACCGATCGATCAGACAGTGACAGGAATCGTCCGCTTCTCGCTTATAGTAGGTGTTGGGCAGGCAGGGCGATGCCGCTCTGCACAGGTGTGGGGCTTAATATGACATAACACACACAACTTTACATTCTTGTAAATAGATACTGGTTCATAAACAGTTTGGTATAATAGATGGATAAATAGATAGTGATAGATGGATAATAAGTAGTTGTCTCTCTATAATAGGCCTACATACACAGTGTAGGATAATATTTTCTCTCATTCCTCTCCGATATGTAACTACTATTCACACGGTGTTCATAATTCAGAAACATGCACTTGAATTTTCGATCAAACAAAAGTTACAAAATCGTCGTCCTATGCTAGCTCTTAGAACGGTCAGCATTTTGGCCAAGAAAATTGCAATTGGTGCATGTCTACTAACTAACGGGCTTAAAGTGCTTTTTTTTCCTTTCGGTTTCTTGAGACAAAAAAAAATATTCACAGGGTGGGGGGGTGTTGTAAGTTGACAGTGAGCTGTCAAGTGTTGGTGCAATTTGAGAGTAGCATCACCTTGTGAATAGTGACGGCAAACTGTCATCTCACTCCGTTTCTCACACACACACACACACACACATTTGCTATAGTGAAGTGTTGCCCTGGGTTCTGAAAAATAATGTTACTAAGTAGTTCTCATATGAACAATAAAACCGAAAACAAAGTTGAAAAAGTGGCACTGCCTCCTCTCAGAATGTTTGGAATGTCCAAAGAGACATAATTAACACCGTCATAAATACGCACTTGCTAATGAAAATCAGAAACACTGTCAACATGAGTTAGTGAGCTACAGTGTACGTTTCTTCTGAGCTTGATCAGCGGCAGCTACCGCATATTGTTATAAAAAAAAAAAAGCTACTAGACTTGAGACTTGTGTTTCAAACAAGTCTATAACTGCTGCGTGGTGAACTTTCTTTTTTAGCAGTAGTAATAGTAGTAGTATTTATTACCCCTGCTGGCAGACGGCCTGGTGCGGCTGCGGGACCGGCTTCGCTGACGCTGCAGTCGTGACTTGCCCAGGAATCTGTAGTAGTATGAGGGTCTCCCAGATCCCTTTCTCGTGACCCCGGCCATGGCGCTAGTTCCCACTCTGAAGCCCACCAACAACAAGATATCTCAGCAGCAACTGGAAACAGTCCTCTTGAATCTGGTATCAGTGAAGATGAACTCCAGGAAACATTCTCATGGACTGCAACTCAAGTTTATCGCAAACTTCACCTAAGAGCCCTCCGGCAGACACACACTTCAGTTAAAAGTCCTTGCGTTGTCATCAAATCCGATCCATTGCGAAACCATTTCCCACTGGAGGAAGAGGAGATTAAACCATCAAACACCCACCTCTGTTCAATACTTGTGTCCTGTCCTATGGTCCTGTTCCACAAGCTCAGACTGAAGCTCCACCTTTGAACACTCCCACTGAAAGTTTCCCACAGCGAGATCCCAGAGGCATGATGTCCAGAATACTGCGAGTGTGAGTGTGTATCCTGAATGACAGGAAAGCTGTTCCTGCTCCCAGTGCCAGAGTAAAGGGAATGTTAAAGAGAGGGCAGAAAAGCCAGTTCCTCTGTTTCATAAAAGCAGTGAAGGAGTCTCTTGTAACACAGTTGTATACATACACCCAAAACCACTATTCTAAAAACTCCTGTGACTTTGTGCGAGTGTGTGTAACCGACAGAGAGAGTGCTTTGTGATTGAGAACAACAGGGGGAAAAAGTTTGGGCTGCATAGAAAACATGCATAGATAAAAGCTTCAGTGGAATGGAGTCAACAAGACTATCAGAGCGATCAGTGTTTTACTTCCCTCCATCGACCAAACGAATATGTTACAGATTCACAGATAAGACAGCATCTGGTGCAGTAAACAAGTCTGACATAATAAAAAAAAAAAAATAAAAAAAAAAAGGTTAAAACACACTGTTAGTGACTCCTGATCCAGTCACATTCCTGTTTTCTTTTTCTTTTCTTTTTTTTTTACAACACAACCACTTTAATTTGCCTCCCTAGGCAAGAAAGGCATGGCAGGGAGCGACGGCCTATCAGAAGCAGATGTAAATTGGCTGCTGAACAGAGTCAAACAGCCAATCAGTGTGCTCTGAAGGAGAGGGTCAGGCGGACGGACGTAGTCCACAGCTCGACATAATCACACGCATCCACAAATTGCAAGGATGCGTGTTTGTGTGTGTACAACAGGGCTGAGTATTATCAGCACTTGAACGTGGAGATTTTTAACCTCCCAAAAAAAATCATGACGCAGGACCGTCCTTAAAGCACACTGTAAATTATTTAATACGAAGTAATTTGCAGTGGTGGTTGGTAACTAACTACATTTACTCACGTAAGTACTTAAGTGCAATTTTGACGTACTTGTTCTTCACTTGAGTATTTCCATTTCCTGCCACTTTATACTTCCACTCCACTAGATCTCAGAGACAAATATAAAAAATTTTTCTCCACTATATATTAAAAGAAAAAAACTTTACTTACTTTGGAGATTCAGACTAATTATGCAAAATATATTCAACAAATAATGATTGTGTATTAAAAGAACTAAGAAGAGTAAGAAAAAAACTTTATTGATCCCTGTGAAATTCCCAAGCTAACCAGCAGTATATACTATAGTATAACAAATAATAATAAGCTCCTTCTTACCAACTGCAACAATAAAGTAAAGAACTTCCTCGCAACCTCCTCGTCCCACCAGTGACCCTCCAGCACCAGAACCATATTATTCCAGTAGCCCACAACTGGGACAGTGTTGAATGGCAGTATATGTTTGTACTTCATAATAAAATGATTATATTATCCCTCTATCAATGACGAACATGGCTAAAAGCTCTGTAAAACTGTATATTTAGATATAAAAAAGCAGCATCGACAGAGACTCAAAATGTCCCAACAGCTCAGAATATTCAGGGCAAAAGTCACAGAACTGACCAAACTACGACTGATAAGTGGCTTTTTTGGAAAGTACAGAAATAAAATAACAATGGCCACAAAGACACCATTGAATGTAAATGCTGATACACGAATAAAAACATACAAACCAGTAACAAATATGTATAGTCACAAAAAAAACAGCCTGAGAAAAAAAAAAAAAGCAAAGTTCAACCTCCAGCGGTCCTAAAATAAATGAATTAAGTCTTCTTCTCCTGCTCTCTCATACGCTCCCTTTGCATTACCTTTCCGTATGGCTGCTCCATTGTTCACTGTGGGGCTGCTTGTTGCTAGTGAGAGCAGTGGGGACCATAACGTGTCAAGTTTTTGACATTTTTCCTCAGCCCATAAACTCCCGACGACCGAATTCAGCAGCAGCCTGTGTGCGTCTCTGTCGGTCTCTAACATAGGCTCGACTGTTCCCGCGGTCCCACAGAGAGTATTTAGCGGGACCATTAGCAGCAATACATCTCTCAAGAGCGAGTCAGAGCCTCGTGCCAGGTAGCGGAGGGAATTTAAAGGCCTTCAGGCTTCACACTGCTGCCGTGGGGCTCGTGAAACACCCTGAAGACACCGTTAACATGTTCTCTCAATCTCATGGAAGAACCAGTGATACACACAAAGTGTGCCTCAGTTTTAAACCCTGGCCTGTGAGGTCACATAAACACACACACAGTGGGGTTTCAACTGAACTGTAGCTGGTGTGACGCCACACTACTTTTTGATTTTTTTTTTTTATTATTACAAAACTGATTTGTCTTGCATGTATAATAGTCACTGTGGGAAAAGCGACCTACAATGAGTTCTTGTTCAGATAGGCCAGGAGCCTATAGAAAGGCAGATAGGAGAGTGTGTGTGCTGCTGCTGGCCTCCTCTGGCTCAAAAGGGCCAAGATGAGGTCAAGAAAAGGTGACGTAAACCCCAGGCTTCTGTTTTAAAGTGAGTGACAGTTGTGAACTCTCACGGTATTAAACACCATCAATGATTGCCAAAATTGGTCTGTAATGTTGACTATTAGGAACGCCAAATCTTATTTGTCCTGTTCTAATGTCGAGAATAACTAGTGTTGTGTGTTTAGTGTTTTCTCGAGAACCGCCAAACATCTTCACGCTCAACGTTCCCCTCCCTCAAACTGTGAAATAGTGAAAGATCGGGGTACAGCTAAATCAGATGACCTGAGGGGAGACGAACATTAATAACTTCTGGCTGTTATCCATATATGATATGTTCGCAGATACAACTGGTTAAGTCCAAAACCAACAATCAGTTCATCAACAAATAAGTCTTTTGTTTGCTTCCAAAGCCCGATATCGAATACCCCCCCCCCCCTCCCCCCTCTATATACCTCTATTGTTATCTAAAACCTATCAAAAAAAAGTGAGCCGCACTGACAGTTCCTGCATTACCATGAACTCAGGAGGATTCTAGTTTAGTTTAAATCAATCCCAGAAACTCTGTCCTGCTGCATTAATAACCATTTGTAATCATTAATAATCGTTTGAGTATCAAATGTCTATTAATCCACTGGTGAAAATAGTCCCCGACAAATGCACCTTTTACTTCTGCTTGAAAAACACATTGTTGGTTTTCAGCCTTTTTTTGTTGACAACGACAAGAACAACGACTACTAGCTGACTTATCATTGCTGTCCAACACTGCGCTGTGCATTTCTACTTGAATGGGGTGTAATAAAGATAATGCTGATTTACAAGTTTCTTTGCACACTTTGATGGCATCACTTTAAAACCAGGCATTTCCACTAGGTATTTAATAGCCCCACTTTCCAGGCCGTCAGCATTCTGAATTGTTAATTCACGAGAGCAGAATGGAAAAGGCTTGAAAACAAAAAGTCTTGCAGGCGATGGAGACACACCAATGACTTGCATATAAATGTATCAAGATGAATTCATTTTGTTAACCGTTAGGATCAGGACAAGCCATTAAGCGTGCGAGTGAAGAATAATCGGTCAGAAGGTGAATATTTGAGTGTGGTGTTTGCAAGTGAACTTGGGCCTAAGGGATGGAGCGACTTCCTGTTCCTCTGTAGGAACATCAAGCACTCAAAGTGAAAGGCCTTACGTTGAGGTGTATTGCAGCATATGGGGCTAAATGAAGCGGCTACTCCAAAACAATACAATCCTTTAGAAATTGGAGGAAAGAATATGATCGATGTCGGCCTCTTGAGACCAGAAGGAAACCCGGGGGATGGAAGACGTGCATAAGAGCTACCCGTCACATCAGGAAACACAGGTCAAAGTGAAAATGTCTTACCTGTTGAATAGGCCAAAAGGAGGGATGAGTCAAATCCATGTGGCAGCAAACAAGAAAGAAAAAAGAAAAGTGCAAGTTAGACCAGCTTGCGCTGTAAAAAATAGTGTATTCCTCTCTAATTTTTATTAATTTCCCATATAGTATCCCTATAGTATTCCCTATAGTATCTAAGGTCAACTTGAAAGTGTTCCATGTGTAGAGCTTTAGGGATTTATAATAAACCCTAAACAACACCGTAAGTTTGAAGATGGTAGTTTAAGAACAATGACGTTTTTCTTCCACTGTGTGCGTGTTAGAATATTTTTCATGAAGAGTTATACTGCAAGAAAACAACATAATCTCCTATATATATTCCTTTAAAAAACGCTTAGCGTTGCTCTCGTTTTACCCACAAACTGTCTCAACATCAATTACACACATAAGGCAGGCTGTTCTCACACATCGCGTGTACTTATACCTGCGGAAAGCAACGCAATAGAATTCACGTAATCAATTTGCATGTAACCCACACACGATCAGAAGCCACGTTATTTCTTTTACGTCACTTCCGTAGTTGTTTTAACCCAAACCAAGTAGTTGTGTTGCCTGAACAGGCTCTGCACTGCCGGGGTTTGCACAGGCGCACTGATCACTTGTGTTGCTGGAGATTCGTAGAAAAACACGCGAAAAATGCTTTTCAAGAGTTATCAGAACACTGGTAACATAAGTAACACAGCAAAAAATAAATTAAAATTTCAAAATGTATTGCTGTGAATGAAAATGTCTCAAAACCAAAAAAAATTCACTGAACCGTCAGAGCTATAAAACAGCACTTAGAAATGCAGGCGAAGTATCCAGCGGGGAGGGGAAAATGGAACAGATTTCACTTTCAGAGCAAACAAAAAGACGAGGAGAGATGTACTGATTGTCAGCGCAGCTCGCTCTATTCTCTCAAAATGGATAGTGGGTTTCACAAAGAAAGTGTCACATATTGGCTATTACTTCTAAAAAAATATAGCCAGCCATTAGAGCAAAAAAAAACACCTCAGAGGAATTCACGGGGACCGGACTGCTCTGAAATACCAGAGCAGACCAGCGTGTGATAAGAAACAATAAAGATTTGAGGAGTGAGAGCCTGGGCAAAACCTGCGTGTCTGGAAAAATGACAAAACATATATATTGGTATGGAAGTGGATAAGACAAAATGGATCGCTGTTTCTGCTTGAACATCCTTGGGCAGATAAAAGTTTACCCTCTAAAAGACAACTTGACTTTATTATATATAATAAAGTCACGAATGCTTTGGTGTAAACAGCAACTAACTATTAGGAGTCTGTGTGTCTCTCTCTCTCTCTCTCTCTCTCTCTCTCTCTCTCTCTCTCTCTCTCTCTGTGCGTGTGTCTGTGTGTCTCTCAGTGTGGGTGTTTCTATTATTTAGCCTACCCTCCATGATATAGACGGGGTGAACTAAAACACAGAAACATTCGTCAATGACTTTAACTATTTATCTATTATCAAAATATTTGCTAAGGCTTTTTCTTTTGGTCGACTTAATAGCTCTAGATATGGATAGAGCTAACTATTCAAAACCGAGGCCAACACAAGAACATGTCATATATCCTGTGGACTCAAAACTGCATCACTACTGACCCCTTCTGGAGAACGTGGCAATGTACAACTAGTGGGAACAGCACGTTGTCACAGCATGACACTTCAAACTGTCCTGAAGTGGCTCTGTGGCGTCGACAGATGCGGATGCACGGCGGGAATGAACGTGGATCATCACCCGACAGCACCAGTATTTACTGAAACACATTGCATCCCGAGAAGAAAAAATCAAAATGACTACAGCTGCACTGCATAAGACTCAAATCCAGTTTTCTTGTAGCTGTTGGGCTTTGATTATACAGCAACATAGTAAGTAATTCAGAAAACGGACCAAGGTAATCACATGCTTCTATAGCAGATACATCATTATGGTGCACTTTGTTATATTGTGCAGGCTAACTGCTCACTCCCGACACCACATCTTACTGTCTAATCAAGTCCTTATCTGAATTAATCCACAAAATGTGGCTGAGAAAAAGGACAAATGGATGGACAGCGAAATCCCCCAGCCCTCACTAATAACAGATAATAGAAGGGCTTGTCTGTTCTCAGGCTAATGTTTTCATCACAAAGAAAGTGTTTGAGTGGATTGACGGGATGTCTGGATGGAGATCAAAGGCATTTAAGGGATACAAAGATATTTACAGAATTTGAAACATTCCTGAAATTGGTTACTTTTCAACCACAACTCCCAATATCTAGTGAGACGGTTATTAAATGTTGCCGGCATTAAAAAGGAATTCCTCTCCGAGTTTAAAAGTTTCCCCATACTAACTTAATACTCCTGCTGCTATAGTGACAGACTGGTGCCATCTATCCATGCTGGCTTTTCCTTTATTTTCGTATGCATGCTCCCCACTCCCTCTTGGCCCCAGACTAAAGGCCAAATTGCAGAATGCACTATCCCAAGCAGAACTCATTATACAAGACTAGAGACAGACGGAGAACAGAGGAGCCTGTGTGACACTGTTGGCCAGAGACAAACAGATATGCAAGCTGAAGGAGAAGGAGGGGGGGTGAACTCTTTTTATTTACAGATGATTAAAAGGAATAAAGATATAACATGTAGGAAATGGAGAATGAGATGAGAGAGTTCTCGCTAATGAAGCAACCGCTTGAGAGACGAGCACAGGCAGACCTCTGGCAATGTTGTTTTCAAATGTAATATCGAGTGTTGTGCCACAGAGGCAGACAGTCATACACATGCAGGCACCATCATGCTCAGTCACTGACAACTTGTAGGAAAACAAGGGATAATATAAGGGAGTATTAGCGGTTACTACGACAGCGAATTAGGGGCCATTGAAGGTAAACATAAAAAAGATCTCCCGAGATTAAAGTCCTATATATTATGAGAAAGAAAAACTTGAATATTCTCTGAGATTGAAAAGGAAAAAAGGGGTAAATTTGTGTTTTTTGTGTGAAAAAAAGATCACATTGCTAGAGTAAGATAGCGGAAAATGCATGGCGGAAAACTCTCAAATGAACTTAAATGAATATATGTTGATATATATATATATATATATATGATAAAACCCTCTGTCACCCTACCCTACATGACATGTTATGACAAAATACTATCTAAAAAAATAGGATTTCCATTCTGTGATAAAGCGTTTGCTTCAAAATTTCCACAATTCTGATTCTCAGATTAGACAGTTGAACAACAGATAAAAAAACTAAACGACATAAAAAAAACAACAACAGTGAATTATGACATTTACAGCTGTTTACAGCCATCTATTTCTGCATGTGCTGGCAAACACATGACCATTGTCTGCCACTGCAGTGGACTCGCGTCACAAATATTCGTGTTTTTCCATCGAAGTCCATTTATCTCCATCCCCTTTTTCTTTACGGCTACTAATAAAGCGTATCATTATTATTTTTTAAATCAGAGATTCACATAATGCAATGTGAAAAGTGAAAGAAGAAGAGAACACAGAACAAGTTCAATAGTTCTTCATCAGATCTGGATGTCTGCGTTATCACACGCCTTCTCATTGCACAGCCAACACTGCTTCAGGGAAGTGTTGAACATAGAACAATAATAAAAGGAACACAAAAAAAAAAAAAAAAAAAAGAAAAAAAAAAGCATGACCATTAGGGATTATTAAAAAAAAAAGAATTATTCACAATACGATTACCAACCTAATGAATTGAGCATCAGTTGCTGTAGCATTATTTTTATACTGTGCTTATTGGATTTAAGCTTATCCCGTGGCCTCTCCTGTGGCTGTGTACCTCTCGTCTTCTCTCCCTCCTCCACTGGTGGGCTTCAGATCTTACAGGCCCCCACGGAGCCCCGAAACACAATAGTGCAGCTCACATCAGAGGGAGAATCCTGTGAGCTCAACTTCTGCCAACACCATTTGTGTTTACCGAGTAGCAGCTCATATTATATAGCACCAAACAACACAAACTCCCAGCCTGAAAGTGTTGACCAATGCTTAGAGTGCGAGGAAACGCATTCCATGGAATGCAGTAAGCAAGACATGGGTTTGAAAAAGTGCACCAATTTTGACATGCAGTGTATGGATAGTAAAATGTACATAGAAAGAGAGAGATATAACAATGTTGACATCACTCTCAAACTAATAAAGAAAAAAAAAAACTAATTAATTAATTACCTGTTAATCAATTAAGTCGACCAACAGAAAACGCGTTGGCAAATATTTTTGATAATAGATAAATAGTTTAAGTCATTGACGGATGTTTCTGTGTCAATGTCACACAGAGAGAGAGAGAGAGGACACACACACACACACACACACACACACACACAGTGAGGCCATGTGCAACGCTCATCAAAGAGACAATGCAGGATTACAGTGTGAATAGCCCACATTCTGTTGTTGGGACATTTAGGCGAATGCTTACACAGGAAAATCAATCCTCTGTAGATCAAACAAATAAGGGGACGGCTTGCAAACACCCCCCCCCCCCCCCCCCCACACACTCACACACACACACACACACACGAGAAAGGATTATTGACGACATGGTAAGACACATACATTGATGAATTGAGACATCAGGGATCCCACTGGGGATGTTCATACGTGCACATGCATGAACAAACACACACAGACGGTGTAAGCTCTCTATGGCTTTTCATTGTCCATCTCCTTTTTGTAATCCAGTTCTTATTTAATCTACGTGGCAGCTCCCTTTTAAATCCCAGGTCAAACAACACGCTGTGGGGCGAGGGATGGACGAACACAGAAGCACAATAAGTGTTGTAGTGTGTTCGGAGGCTTCTCAGAACATTTACAAAGTGCAGAACAGTCTGCGGCTAAAACGCAAAACATATCTGTTATCTTCAACAGTACCGTAACTTCAATCGTCTTCGGAACATGATGTGCTGAGAACTTGCTGTGAGCTCTGGAGTTCTTCGTGTCCTAGTTTTGTCAACATTCTTTTTTGACGGGGTTATTTTTTGTTTTTTTTTCCCCGACAGCTGATCCTGCTTCATGGCGGTTGTCTGTGAGGCGGAACAGATTCCCCAGATTTCAGCTGATCGGGAAGAAGCCTGAGAACCTCTTCCCTACCATATAACAATGTTAAATATGGAAAAGCAAATCACAAAAACAAAGTTCCTTCACAAGGACAAAAATCCTCCTTAATAATAGGAATATAATACTATATAATAATAAAAATAATAATAATAAACAAATGCGTCAATAATGAACCCCTCTTCGATAATAAGGAAATGTCTAGTAAACAAAATACAACCTTTGGGCATGGCAAGGATGAACTCTTGCAGGAAAAGTATTAAAAAACGATATTGTGCTATAGTATTACTACTTATTACAGTTATACAAGGTGCAGAAATATTGCGGCCATAACTAATCCAAATCCCTTTTTTGTAAGGCATCTGTAATAGTCTTTACTCTGACAGGACAGGCTATAAAAATGCAGGAAAAAAAATTAGAGGACAGGGAGAGCCAGGAAGCCGGTTTTATAGGTAACGAAACATGTCATTACAGAAGTGGGACTGTAGTGTTTCAATTATCCTCCTCTTAGTTCATTCCTAAGCTTTTTATTGCTGCTCTTTATAACACCCCCCTGTAAGGAAGAATCACAATTTCTCATTCTTTCCTTTAATTGCTCACTTTCTTTTGAGCAGGTTCCCATTAAAACTTCCCATTAAAACTTAAACACCACACCAGACTCTACCGTAACAAAGCAAATGTGGGAGGAAAAAAACAAAAAACAATCCACGCCTGTGCTGATATGTTGACGTGGCATGACATGGAGTGGGTTAATTAAATATACATATCTCTTGATAATCTGATTTTGTTTCCCGTTTGATTCTGTAATACTTCATGTTCTTTATGTTGGAATTTATGGAATTCAGTCACAGCCCACGTAAGGGTCGCTACCTCCCATTCAGCCACAGAGACTCCATTGTCGTATGAACAATAGGCATAATTTGTTAAATGGCCATGTGAAATTTAAGTGGCCCACATAGTGAGGTCTAAGGAGGGGTGACGAGGGATTTGGCAGCGATACAGGCAATACTGAGGCTGGCAATTTATGGCACTGTAAAACTTCTCTATACATCAACCACCGACCTTTGATATGTGCAAATGTGCTGACTGGTAATTGAGCTCTCACCTGCATGTGCATAGTCTGGCACACAAGCGCCCGCTTCCATCTCTCTAATTGTAGTCAATGTGCTGCAAAGATTACCACGCGTGAACGCACAAATGGATAAACACAAAAAGCCACAGCGTTGACGGTTTCCACAGGGACTATTTCTGCAGTAGAAAGTAGTTCCATTGAAAACTGTAGCGGGCGTTTTCGGGTGGATGTGGAATGTCCAGAGTAACAATGCCACAGTCTCTGAAAAGAGATTGTTGCTGTGGACATTTCTAAATTTAATTTGCTTTTAATGCCGGACACAAACACAGTGCTGTTCACCTCAGTTGTATTTTGGTGAAATTTGTGGTTCACAAAACACTGAAATTCCTATCGATGCGTAAAAGTAGATGTACCTTTGCACTGAGGCAACTACAGTATCTGCAGTAACTTTTACTGGGAATAAAAATGTTATCTTTGATGGTGCTGGACTCAGTGCTCTGTGTGAAACAGCTTCCCTGTTTGCTGTGCAGACAAGCATTTAAGTTATTAATTCCACTGTATGCTCTCAATGCTAAATTGCTAAGCGCTAATGTCACCGCCGCACGGCACTCTCTCAATTTGGAGACACTCGTGTCAATCCACGTTTTTTTTCTTTTTATTAAAAAGTCAAAGAAACATTTGTTTGGTCAGTGTGAGAAAGTGTCTATCGAGGATTTTTCAAGCTGCACTGTGATACTGAAGGAGAGGGAGCTGAGCTCTGACAGGGTGCGATTTAGATGTCAGGAGGCGGAGCTGCAGCTCTGGCCCAATTTAACCCCTGATGCTACCCCAGAGCCTTACACTAATTTATCCTTTTCATCTGTGTTCAATAAAAAATTCTTGTTTTTTTTCTTGAGTTCTTGGGCAGACCTGCAGGACTGACTATCAGATAGATGACAAAAAAACTTAAGATACTTCAAAACTTGCGCTATACCAGCTTAACATCAGCATTTTAGCTGTACGCACTGTTCGCATGGCTGCAGACTTTGGGTCCTGTTACTCTTCAAACAGATGGTAAACTCACTACAATTTGCCATACTTGTAAAAGACAATTCCTTCCTTTGATTGTTAAACTAATCGTAGTATACGCATCACAACACTTATTGTAGTTCCTTCACAATAAAAGTCTTTAAATACTTCTGTGGTTTTTGGTCCCAACTGATGTTACGTATAAAAACTAAATCTAAATCAGTGTATGCACTTGATTCGTACACCAATAAAGACTCGCTCAAATATGGATACCATTCCCTGAATTTACTTTGACGTAGAAGAAGGAAACGTTGACTTAGTTATCACTCTTGGCTACCGAGACCTAATTAATTCCTTGCGCCCTAAAAGTTGGTCTCGCTCTATTTTTAGGTGTTGTTTTGTATTCAGTCTGAAGGGCCAGCTCAGAAAACAGCATGGCTCCTTTATATCCATCAGATACAGCAGTAGTAACAGCAAGCTTCTAAGAAGAACAAGAGGCCCGTATTTCAGCTTGCAAAAACCCTAAACGCTTTAACGGCTGGTCGAGGTGAGCTACACCTTGTTAACTTCCTGTCATGGCAACAGGCCTCCTGATTTTCACCTGCTTTCAGCATGGCACACCATGGATAAGTCAGCCAATGGGAGTCTGCTAACAAGTCTACACACATAGACACGCAGACAAAGGAGCACACAGACAAACTCAAACATGAAGCAAGCGCAAACAACACAGGCACTTAAAGTGAATTCTATTTTCTAATCGAAGTGGCCTGTACGCGTCAACCCCTCTGATCAACAACACTTGATCCATCGTGGGAATCCACATCCGAGCTATAAACAGCAATCTCAGTCTCTCTGTCTCTCTCCGACACACACGCACGGACGCATTGTGGGTGTGTGTGTGTCCGTGTCCATCCGCAGATGAAACGGCAGTTGTCAGTGAAGCCAGAGGGAGAGAGAAATGAAAGAGTTCTGTCTGTTAATGGCTTCAGACACTTCACACGGGGACTGTATCTTTGTCTCAAAAGTGGTACAGGCCCAATGATAAAGGTACAACTTATGTCTGTGTGTGTGTGTGTGTGTGTATACATGCAGTGTTGCTATATGTGTGTGACTGTTCAGAGAGAGAGAGAGATCGAGGGCAGGACGCAGGAGTACAACTATCTGGGACAGTGCAGTCTCCACCAGTTGGTTCTACAAAGACACGGACAAGCAACTCGACTGTGCAATGTTACACTCAAAAGGTTATTATGACCCTCAGTTTTGTTGAGTGTGTGTGTGTGTGTGTGTGGCGAGTTATGCGACAGGAAGTGAGGTACGTTGGGAGGGAAAGGGGAACCTTTGTTAGTGGAGTTCATTTCCCCCTCTTTCCTGTTTTCTGTTTCGTCTCAGCACGTTAGGCCACCTTCTTACATCACCAACATGATTTCTCCCACTCCCACGGTGTGTGTGTGTGAGTGTGTGTGCGTGCATGCGTGCGTGCGTGCGTTAAACAGAGAGAACACTGTAAGATAAACTGAGAAAGAGAACTTGAATATTTTCCTTTGTAAGTACAATAATCCATCATGAAAGTTGTGTTTAAAAAGTGTCATGAATGCATCTTAAAGGGACAGTTCGGATCTTTTGTAGTGGGTTTGTATGAGGTGCTTATCCATAGTCACTATGGATAAGCACCTCATACAAACCCACTACAAAAGATCCGAACTGTCCCTTTAAACAATGGTGTTGCTATCAGGACACCCTCTCTTATGTAAGTAAAAGAAAATCATCCTTGTTGTCATGGACTACATGAGGACCAAAAGAAAAATACCACTATGTCCAGGAAACAAACGTATGAATAAAATATAACCGTTCATTATGTGTTCAGTCCGCATATTAGTTAGTCTCTCTCAGAAAGCAGCATGGGACTTTTGGTCGATTTTAATAATAACTCAAAATATCTACTGATCCCCTTGCTGGTTGCCATAGAAACCCTGAGCCTTGCAACACATTGCCTGCGATTTATAAATGTCATAGTTGCTCCGTGGTCGTCTCTGAAAGCTGAGTGACATGAGAAAAGTTCGCAAGACTTTAATCTCAAATCAGGGAGCTTTTCATCTGTCATGCCTCGTAAATTAGAGTGCAGTCAAAGGTGAACTCAAACCTTAAGAGGAGCGTGTAAACGGATCGTCCACGATGGGGTTTTTTTCAGGGTTCAACACCTCGAGTTGCCGCCAAAAACCTGCATATTCTCAGAGCGTGCAGTAGACGAACGCATGCAAAAACTGTTTGCTCTTTTCTGCAGTCAAGTTTCATTTTGTTTCGACAGCCAGGGGCATGGCTCAGTGACGGGCTTGTGTCTCCACAGATTGCATTGGTTACCTGTCTGCCTGAAACTCTGATGAAAGCCTGTTCATCTGTACATCACTGTCAAGGCAGATTTGAAAAGAGCGAGGAGGAAAAATGCAAAAGAGCGCGAAGCAAAACCGTAAAGATTCCTCACTGTAGGACATGTTCTTACAGAATATCGCAAGCTTATTACAACTTTTTTTTTGTACGTTTTGGTAACAACACTATACTCATCAATTTAACTATTGCGTTTCAGGGACCTGACATCATCTCTAAAAAGAAGTGGGACAAAACCAGAAACACGAACAGTCACGCTATGAGACGGGTTAACATCCCAGGTTTAGTCTTATTCAGATAAGGTCAAATTATTACCAAAAACTGTAAACATCCAGACAGTTTACAGACCCTTTGGTTCAACTCTGACCAACTATACGTAGTTGTTTTCCTGTAACATCAGAGATTAAAACCAGCATTTCAAGTGCGCTCACTTTCTGTTTTACCGCCAAATAAAGTGGTTTATACTATATGGCTAAAACGGTGGCTTGTTTACAACTGTCTGGCTCGTGTTTTTTGGCCTGTCAGACTTCGTCAGAATGTCGCTGTGTTCCAAGATCTCGGCAAAATAACTTTACTTTGTACAAAGTAATCATAACTAACAGAAATTATGTACTTTGTGTATTTGTTTGCTGCTTTCATGTTTGTCTAGAGGTGTAAAGACAACGGTGTTGTTCTGCAGCGTGCTGTACACACACAGACACACAGACACACAGACACACACACACACACACACACACACACACAGACACACACCTTCGTAAACATAAAATTCATGGACTTTTAAAGGGTTTTCCAGGACCAATGCACTCAAATTCAAGGGCCCGACACGGCACTGAGGTTAATTACTGTTACAACGCTGAGAAATTCTATAATGAGAACTGGCAGGCTCTACAGAAACTCACAGACAACAATTAAAAAGAGAGAGAGAGAGGCTTGAATGCGCGAACACTTCTCAATGTGTCGTGTGACGGTGTTGGCGGACTATGTGGTCACTCGCCGTCACAACAAAACAATATATTGTGCAAGTTGAGCGATAGAGACAGAGACTCATTAACGAGTTGGAGAGCCAAGTAAAAGAACTTCAATTTCTATTCTTGCGGAAAATATACAAAGTCAAGCGCTGTCAATTGTTCTTTTTTCCACACTTCCAAAAACCTTGACAAACTTGAAGGGCCCATGGGAACCACGTTTGCTGCTCCGGTGCAACGATTACTTTGAAAGGAGAAAAAAAAAACACAAAACACAAAAAGGAGGTGTGAAGGCACAAAGCACATATTCACACCTGGAATACATCTTACCCTAAAAACTAACTTTAAAAGTAGGAAAGAGAGAGTTGCGGTATACTCATCATAGGTTGCATTCACCGAGTGCACACTACTAAACTGTTGAACTAGACACTGGACCACTGCTGGAGACCCACAGGCGAAAGTCCTGAAATATTTGCTCTGTTATCTCTCGGCTCATTGAAAACTCAATGGGTGGTCCAGTCCATGTGAATCACCACAACACCGCTTTGGCAGAGAAAAGACGGCAGCACACACAAGAAATGTCACACCTTTACAGAAATAGTTGAATTCAATGAGAGTACTCGAATATAGAAATATAAAATCCCTAACCGCTGTACCATCATTAGTTTGGTTTGATTTAGCATCTTTAAACGCACCTGCTTGCGTCATTTCTGTGGTGTTGCACAGTTCAAGGTGTCATTGAATAAGACAATTGAAATAAGACCGTTTAAGCTCACAAGCAGAGAGACTACTGATGTCATTCAGAGGGAAAAACATGTCAGTGCTGCTGAATAGGCGGCGAATAATGAAACAACTACTGGGACAGGAATGAAAATCTGCCGTAGTAATTGTACTGGGACATGAGAGCATATGGGGATTCACAGCCTGAAGCGTTAACATTCAAATAAATCTAATTTGGATAGAGTGTATCAAACAAAAGATCCTTTGATGTGCAACCTGATCCTTAAATGTCAACGTCAAACCCCTGAAAAAGGTCTCGCTTGTAGACGGACAGCAGGAAAGTTTGCCCTGCGCACAGATACTGATTCTACAGACTTTCCTGTTGAGCCTTCTATACCACCGTTAATGCTTTGAGAACGTGGAGGTATCGACTGCAACTACATCTGCAGGCAGCGTGGTGGACTACAGCATACATGCTGACACTGCAATGTGCCTATTCAAACGCTAAGCCAACATGAATACAACCAGACACACAGTGAGCCCATACATCCGTTTAACTGGCAGCCTCAGTGGAGGGTGCGAGTGTCAAAAAGCTCAGTCAGTGTTAAAGCTGTTGTGAGGGGCCACATCTGCTGAAAGGGGCCAGAGAATGCGATTATTACCAACATGTGGATTCCAGCTGGATTAATAATGAGAGTCAATACATCAACATATTATTATCTTATTAGAAGGAGCCTACCCCCCCGGAGCACACTTCCTCCATTCATGGACACTCCTACGGTACATACAAATGCACACTCACGCACAGTGTGGAGTATGGGCTGTCGCAATAACCGCAAGTACAGCGCTGTCGACGAGCAGACCGCAGGGGATGGCGAGCAACCGCCATGTTCGCTTTTTTTCTTTTCCCATCCAGCAGCCTTGGACAACCTCATCTCCTTTTCAGATAAAAAGCTACTTGTTCATTAAAATGTGTACTTAAATGCGATAGAGAACGTACATATTGTATGCGCTGTAGCCATTCAACCTCTTTCCAGGAAGATCTTTGTGTGATCGTATGTTCCCGTGAGGACTGAGCACCGGGAGCAATTTGTTGGTTAAGTGCCAGTGCACATACAAAAGCTACAGCTACAGCCTCATGCCCAAACATGCAATCGAAAAGAAACGGATCATTTATCTCACACATGAACACACACACAGAGCGCGCATGTCTGTGGATACGCAGAAGGTACCCAGCAAGACACATGTACATAATTGTACGTTATGCCAACAAACACCTTCTAGTCTACCCCCCCTCCTTCTACTCCCCAAAATCCACATACACAGTGAAACCACCCGGTTTATTGGTGTCAAACATGTATCAAAATCCCCTCTGTTGTCTGTGATTTATGGCGCTTACTAACTACATAGCTGCTCTTCAGAGAGCTGGGGTGGGAGGTGGAAAGGAAAGCTGGAAAGACAGTGGTGGAAATGAGGGCAGGTCCTGTGGTACTAAAAGCCTGGAAGCCACAGTAAAGTGTTTGTGAGGGGGAGACACTTTGTATTTTAATATCAAAGTCTTTTAGTTCACAGAGAACTGTCAAAACACACACACACACACACACACACACACACACACACACACACACACACAGTGTGACAGAATTAAATCCCACGACCACGTGGGCTAGTTTGAAAGTTTGATAGTCCCATGTGCTTTTCTATTGACTATTTTTGCTCATCTAGTACAAGTCAACTTCTAATTGAATCACAGTCTTGTTAATCACTTTCCCCATTAGAGAAACTGCAGCTGGATTGTGATCTTTGATTTCACAATAATTAAAAATAAAAGAAACATCTACACAAGTACGTGTCACGAGACACGTCATCTTAAACCTTTTCACAGTTGTTCTTTTCTTTTTTGACGAGACCGTTTCAAAACTCCTCTGTTGACTGTTTTTGCACTTAGAAGGTAACTCTTCATTCAACACATTCACAGCCCGCATTCAACGCCACAGGTAAGGAGAAAGTGACAGACAACTCTAAACATACATATAAAAAAAAGAAAAAAAAGAAGAAAAAAAGAAATACAAAAGAAAGTCAAGACTTCCAGATGACAAAGCCCTTGTTGTCGCATTTATCCAATAGCATTGAGCAAGTGTATTTCACTGGAATACACACCGAAGATTTACGAGGCGAGAGAGGCAGAGATATGCGTGTAATATTGGGATGCTGTTATCTCTTCAGCCAGTGTGGCAGCAGTTTATCGCCAAGTAATCACTATCTCCTTCCACTTTCACTGCCTAACAATACTCGGTTTAGCTTCCGCTGGCTGGGCCGCCGGAGATAAAGATGTTACAAAGAGTGAGCAAGCAGACTCAATGACAGATGGGTTGCATTCCATTTATCACCCTTTATTCAAACTAAAATTGCCATTATTTACATTGACACTGTAGTTTGTAATAGAACACCGTAATTCTAGAGAGAATTAGCTGATTAGTTGATCACTATTTTGAAATGTATAAAACCACAAAATCTTGCCGCTTCTCTCCGTTTTATGCAATTCTAACCTGAGCATCTTTGAAATTGTGATCGTCATTATTATTATTATTTTTTTTTTACTTCCATCGATTAAATCAAAAGCAACCAACAGATTCATTTCATTTTAAAAAACGTTAACAAATCAATTACAATAAATCACCATCACCCCTCCAGTGACTCTGCCACCTTAGGAATGCCATTTCAGTCGGTCCGTAATTCCCGCTCAGTGTTCCCAGTAATCCCTCTTCTCCGGCTGGTCCGAGCCTACTTCCTTCCTCACAGCTGCTGGACGGCCCGGCTTGCTCTAATAATAGGACAACAATGCACGCCGCCCGCCCCACGCCCAGACACACTGCACTACTACTGGGGACAAAAAAAAAAAAACAGCATCTAAAAACTCTTTGCTTGGTAATTGTTATAGTTGAAAGTCCCCCCCACACACACACAAACACACACACACACACACGCCATCACTGATACTTAATACAAACTAGGTCAGAAAATGTTACATTCACAGAAATGTTTAATGCTACTACAAATATTGACGTCCAAGTCCAAAAGAGGCCACATTACCCAAACGTGTTGACATTTAGTACTTCTTTGTGTGGGTAATAGACTGCAGCGTGTAAACACATGTTGGTGTAGGAATGATGATGAGGCTGCACACACACGAGTGAGCTACTATCTGTGGTAGAGTCAAGAGAAAACACTGTAATCACGCAGGAGCTGATAACTGAAGGTTACACACTGCTAAAGTAGTTAAACACTACCTTGTGCCTGTGTATGTTGGAATGGTGAAACTCCTCCAGCGACACAAAGCAGGCCCAAGCTGCACACATAAACACCAAAGACAGAGAGGCATTAATCAAAGTCTGGAGAGACTGAGAGCTGTCTCTTCTCATCTTCTGCTGTCCCACTTGTAGAAGCAGCGCTCTGAATCACATGTTACAGCTCTTTATTGAGCCTGACATTTCATAAACCCTTTTTTTTTTTTTTTTTTTTTTTCACTCCACATTAGTATCTTCCATCTAAGATTCTTTCTACTCCTACTTTGTTTCTTTCTCTGACAGATGAGTGTAATAATGTTGCTTCTAGCCTTCCTCCACACCTCCTCCTCTCTTTCAACCCCCCCTCCGCCATTCCAAACAAGAGAGCAAGCCCACAGAAAAGCTCACAAACATTTGCAACTCGGACCTCCTTTCGGCCAGTGAAAGGAGAGAAATGCTAGCGCTCACCTCAGACAAGGTCCCACTGCCGCAGGGAAAGCAG
The DNA here is from genome assembly GCA_943590825.1 of Bovichtus diacanthus. Classification (NCBI taxonomy): domain Eukaryota; kingdom Metazoa; phylum Chordata; class Actinopteri; order Perciformes; family Bovichtidae; genus Bovichtus; species Bovichtus diacanthus. Next base: position 1,578,105 of record CALSBV010012170.1, read on the forward strand.
AAGGAATATCATCCTCAATCCGCACAGAAAACCAAAAGCAACAAGTAGTAACTCCAGAGATTCCTCCTCCCCTCTCGCACTCCTGCCTCCTCGCTCTGTTTCTCCTTCTGCTTTGCACTCATTCAGGCTGCAGTAGCTGCAGTGGAGTAAGTATGCGCGTGTGTGTGCGTGTGGGTGTGTGGGTGTGAGAGTGTGTGTGTATGATCCTGTGGACTCCTGCAGGGGTATTGACTCTTAGCAGGGTTCAGGTCCTCCCCCTTCTCAGGATCACAGAGAGAGAGAGAGGGAGAGGGAGAAAAAAAGCTCACCCACACACACACAAACAGAGGGCAGGAGAGCTCTCTCTTTGTCTTTTGTTGCTTTCTCTCACTTCCTTGCTCTGTGTCTTCAAATGTCTGTAACTCCCTACTCTACAGCCCCTTTCATACAAAAAAAGCGAATGGGAGAGAGAGACTGTGAGTGTGTGTGTGTGTGTGTGTGTGTGTGTGTGTGTGTGTGTGTGTGTGTGTGTGTGTGTGTGCGCACAGGGAATGCCTTCGTACTTCAGCGCCCAGGGCCGGGAGGAGGAGGAGGAGGAGGAGGTTTAAGGAGGTGGAGTTCAGACCTCAGAGAGCCCGAATTCCTACCTCACATCCAACCAATCGGAGGCCTTGTTGCGGTTGACCAAAAACCGCGGGGCCAGGCCGGGCCTCACTACCAAACTCCAGCTTTAAAGCATTAGCTGGAGTTTGCTGGGCACTTAGGCTACATTCTGGAGTAGTGCTGTGGATGACCATTACTGCCTTCATCCAGGGACATTTGCATAAAAAACCTTATTCTATGTTCACTACAATAGCAAGCCCAGAAAATGTTTCTTTCTAGCATATTTCAGGCAACTCAAAGATTGCAACAAAGTTACAAAATGTATTCAAAAAACATTTTAAAATAAAAGTGACCGTATGGCTGTCAGCGACAGAAAGAAGCGGATGTACGTCTATAAATAGTTTGTGACTAGTTAACTTGCTCAATCAATCCAAGCAGGTTTCACTAACTGTGTTTGAGTAGAAGACTCAAGTCACCACACAGAACCGGGCCAAAACTACAGAAGGTAAAAAGGGTATGTTACAGTAGGAAGGAACTTTGCAGAGATGTTTCCTCGTCTCTTCCCACGTCCCTCCCTCCTTCCTGCCGGAGAACAGTACTCTCGTGTTTCGGCTGCCGTCCTTGGCTAGACATTTGTCAAGCAACGCATTTGTCCACAGAAGTGACAGCAGCTCTCCCCTCCTCCTGCTATTCACACCAGGTTACTGCTGGCTCCCTTCCCTTTTCAACACACTAAAGCCTTAGGGCGGTGTGATAAGAAATACATCATATGATGATCTTTCCTCGGAGTAAACTGCCAGATTGTATTTAAATACAGACTGCTGCTATTCATCACCTCAATTTATTTATTTTTCGATATAATGTGAAAGAGGGGGGCCGGCCGACCAACTGATCGCAATTGCCCTCCCAAGTCATGTCGCTACTGTGGAGTAAAATGTAGAAAATTGTTCACAGAAAATAGGCGTGGCATGAACATGTGCTGTATGGTCAACATTTACCAGACCAGAATGCACAAGACACAAAGATGAAATCTGGAAAAGGAAACCCGTCTTCAAACTGTGTGTGTGGTTCTACTGTTTTTTACTACTTTTACCATTTAAGCGTTCTTGGTGTATTTACATTTATTTAGCCTTTAATAGACCATTTAGTCCTTTAATGAGCATGTGTGTGTTTAAGCTAAACACATTTCCAGATATTCTGATGACAGGAAGTTTCCATTATTTCACTTATTTTGAATCTATGATAATGCTAATAATAATAATAATTATAGAAACGGAGCATTGATTGATGACAGAAAGCATCATGTTTTCTTCTACTCCACATTTAGTGAGTCCAGGGCTTCCAAAAGCAAAGTGGAAACAGCCCTGTTTACACACATGACGTGAAATGATACAAATTGTTCTGGTGAAGTGGCAGTCTGTGACTGCATTGAGGATGGGATAAATATGTTGATCTATTTCATATGTTTCTTGCCTCTGAGGCTTTCAGCACAACTAGAAAACTCTCCAGTTAAACATCTTGTTGAGAGTTTGTCTTGTCTTGTTGCGTAACAAAGCTTGGTGATGAGAGTTATTCGACATATATACATTTTTTGAAGACTGACTTGATCACGTCCATATTTCCAAAACAGTTCATGACAATTACTGAGGCTTTTCACCTCCGCCAAGGAGGTTATGTTGTCAGAATGGTTTGTTTGTTTGTCAGCAGAGTTACGGAAAAAATACTGACCTGATTTTCATGAAACTTGGCGGAAAGCTGTAGCATGGGCCAAGGAATAACGCATTATATTTTGGAGCGGATCCGAATCAAAGAGCGGATACACAAAATATTTTTCACTATCATTAACATGGCGTGATAGGGCATTTGGCCTTGGCGGAGGCATGTACTGTCCAAGTGCCCTTCTAGTTTCCCAATGTTTTTTCTTGAAAAGTAAATTTTCACTTTACAAGCCAGTTAAAAGTACAGAAATATGTAAGATAATTGTCAAAGGGCGTATGTATAACGCTTACAGGCAAAGGACATACTTCAAAGAACAATGACCCCTCAAGTTGAATGACACTCTTAATTTCAATCTTCACCTAAACTGCTGTTAGCTAAAGTCTTCACCTTATAGTACCACATTTAATTATTTGGGTTATTACCCCAATGAAAACGGATGAACAGAAAATGGGAGTGTAGTGTAGCCCAGTCTAGGTAGAACAGAGTAATAGCCGCTGTATAAACGTTTTCTCAATGTCTGTAGAATCAGGTCCGGACATTGTCATTGTCGCACATGAAAGGAGATTGTCTGGGTCAGACACACTCTCACCTACTGAAATACTCTGTTTGGTGGCAGCACGCAGGAGGCGGGACGCAAAAACACTGCTGCCACGTAACAGAGTCTCTGTGTTTGACAATTTCGGCGTTGGCCTTTACTGACAGAAGTTCCTGAATCCAGTCATCTCTCCGGTTAGACATTTTCATTGCCGTCTTTCCTGTAGATGACCCCTCTTCTTCACCCCCCCGATGGTTGCATCATTCTGGTTTCACACCCGGTCGCATGGAAACATCATTAACATGCCCTCTCGCTCGCTGTGAATTCTCCAGACGGTGACTGGCTCTATTCACACATGGGCCCAATCGAACATTCGTACTGAGCTGGCAGGGTAAAGGCTGTTTAATGTCTGGTCCAACTGATTCAGACATTAAGTGGTCTCACATTCAGCTCCTCAGGGTAAAGTCTAGATAACTTCAGGGTTGCAAAGGGACCTATACTTACAGCTCGAGGGGTGGACTAGCTGAAGAGCTGTGACACTAACAAAGACTTAACCTCGAATAAATACCTGGGTCTTATTTGTTTTCTCCATGTGTACACATTTTATTTTTCTTAGTTTGTTATTTTCTTATTGAAGCTGGACCTTGTTATTGCCCGCCTTTTTTATTTAATGTAAACCGCACAGCATTGTCATGTGCTTCCATTTCATTGTGGTTAATCACATCTCAGTTCCTGCTTATCCTCTTCTGATTCTGGTATATCCATACCGCTATATTACTCATTACTCACACTGTACTTAGTAGTACTACATACCACTCACATTAGTGTGTGGTTTTCCTAGTGGTATTAGAGCAGATTGAGGTTAAACCAGTAAGAACTACTAATGCTACTAATGCTTGTTTAGGTCAAAGTGTGGCTAAAGGCTAATTCCAACTTCAACAAACAATTACCAGGAAAGTGCACTGAAAATCAGGGACCGAAAGTAAAAAAAATGGGAAAGACAGAAACCCAAAGGCTGAAGTGACATAATGAGTGAGTACGTTGGTATGTGGGCTATAGAGTTACACAGGGACAAAAAGTGAAGCAGTGAAGTCCACTCCTATAGACAACTGAGACAGGCCTCCTCTTTCATCTTCCTCTCCGTTTGTCTCCCTTTCTGTCTCACTAAGCCCTCACCCCTTGTTTATTTTCCTGACTTGATTTGCGTGTGTTTACATCCAAGAATGTGTGAGAAGTTAACAAAATGCGTAGTGAAAACTATGTTAAACCTACTTAGTCTAAGCATAGCTTGTTTGTGTACGAGCAGTTATGTTACTGCTGAAATAGAGTTTTAAAAAAATGTGTGGGGGGGTGGGACAGGATGTACAGGAAAGATGAAGAAAAGACACAAGCTGAAAGCAAAGAATGGACAAACACAGGAAACAAACAGTCCGTCTAATGTGCAGCTACAGTATCATAATGATCTGATCTCTGTTGAGTGCTTGGGTGCTAAACAAAAAATTTCAATGCACAGGCAAAACTTAATGAATAAACAAAATGACACTGCACTCCTCGGAAAGCTGAGTCAGAGAAAAATGAACACATAAAACTACATCAATTAAAAAATCAGAGTTTATGATTCGTCCTCTTGTTTCCTCTCACCAGTAAAAGCAGAGAAACACAGGAATGTGTATTTTCAGTTGTAGGAAGAGTTGGGCATGGGACAGTCAGGAATGCCATCATCTGCCATTTAGGAGACAAAGGCACTTGTGTGCGGCACGCGGGGTCAGGCTGCTACCAGGCCAGCAAGTGCTTTTTGTGGAAGGATTCCAAAGGGAATTCAACTTATTAAAAAAAGGCTAGAACTGGGGCCCAGCAGTCTAACATGCATACCATGTAACTGCCAAGGGTCCCGGGTTTCATTAGGACCTTCAACACATATCAATTACGCCTCGTTGTCCATGTTTTCTGACCCTCTTTACTGCCAACCCTCTAATAAAAAGGCAAAATCCCCAAAACTTCCTTTTGCAGAGTATCTTTCCGAACTCCCAGTGCCTTGTCATAGATGGAACATTGTGTCAGTTAAGGTAAAGCACTAAAGCTCATTATCACCCTGCTGATTCCCTCATGCAAATGTTGTTTACTGCTGTACTGAAGCTCCCATCACCACTAGCCCCTCCCTCAGAATGAGCCATTGTTTACGACAAAGCTCTGATCATGTATGTCATTGTGATGCTGGGAGGATTAGGTCCTCTAGCAGGATCCTCGATTCAGTGATCTCCGATCCAATATCATGGATGCAAAGTGAAAACATTGATGCATATTGCAGGTAATGAGCGATATATATTTTACTTTTTTTTTGTATATTTACTTTTTTTGACAATTGAGTTTGTTTTTTAAAAATGGAAGATTTTTTTGATAATTTAAGTAATTTTTTCGAAATGGAAGGTTTATTTGAAAATCTAAGACATTTTTTGATAATCAAAGGTTTTTATGAAAATTTAGTTTATTTATTTTAAAATTTCTTAAATGGAAGAATTTTTTTGACAATTTAGGTAATTTTTAAAAAATTGAAGGTTTTTTGAAAATTGTGATCAATTTTTGAAAATCAAAAATTTTCTTGAAAGTTGAAGAATATTTTTTTCAAAATCGAAAGACATTTTTAAAATTAAAGTAAGATTTTTGAAAATCAAAAGGTTTTTTGAAAGTTGAGGTCTTTTTTCAAAATGGAAAGTTTTTTTGAAAATTGAAGCCGTTTTTTGATAATCAAAAGTTTTTTTTGATAATTTAGGTAATTTTTTCAAAATGTAAGGATTTTTATGAAAATTGTGGTCATTTTTTCAAAATCAAACATTTTCTTGTAAGTTGAAGATTTTTTAGAAACTTTAGGTCAGGGCTCTTCAAAGCTTTTCAGGCTAAGGACCCCAAACTGATGGAGAGATGAGCTGGGACCCCCTACTATATATATTGTATAAAATTGTGTTTTATATTAAACTGGGCCTAGTGTCATATATAAACATTGTTATTGTGCATTCAATATTAAGCTCTTCAATTAATACACAGGTTCATATATTCATGTAAATTTGTGGAAAAAAAATTGGTTTAAAAAATAAATAAATAAATAAAAAAAAAATAAAAAAATGTCTAATCAACCAAAAATGTTGCGACCCCCCTGCAGTACCTCCACAGACACCCGAGGGTTCACGGGCCCCCTGTTGAAGACCTCTGCTCTAGTGGATCATCACATATCTGTAACTGGCTAAACAACATTAACAATGAGGATGCATAAATAAAAGATTAAGATCAGTTTGCCTCGTCACTCTAGTATCCTCCTTCGATTAGAATCTCCCAGGGAAAGCTTAAGTCTGCAAGTGTCCATGCTCCTTCTGGCTTCACCAGTTTCCTTTCACATAGTAGATATCTTCCAACTTTCTTTCCTCGGCTCATCCCCTCACACCCTCTCTGGCGCTCTTTGCTCAGTGTGGGACTGGCACATTTACATAAGATTTACAGAGACATGAAAAGCACATTCCCCAACATAAATTTGTTTTTGAGCTTGTAACAAGCTCATGGCTGCGTTTTGGCTCACTTTCTACCCGTTGCAGTCACTTCAACTTAGACACACATCACACAGAGTTCGACAGCAAAACATACCCCAGACACACACTTACACACGAACGATAGCACTAGCACTCATACACACACCACGCTAACATAACGAACAGAAAAGGCACAATATACATTTTCCTTGGCTATCTAATGTCAGGCACTGCATTTCTCGGTTTCTTGCCCCCCCCCCCCTCCCTCCCCTCCGGCAGTGTTGTTGACTGACAGTCTACCATCAGGGAGGCTTTCTGACAAATGGGGCCAAATGGAGTCGTGCCACTGTTGCTGCTGGCCACAAGTCAGCTCTCTGAGGTTATTGCTTAGCTCCACTCTTACAATGTTATTTATATCCAACATCACCAGACTAGTTTTAAGTGTTTGATGAACTTTTCATGTGTCATCTCCTGCGTGGAAGTCACAGCTGTTGGTTCACAATATTTTCTTACTGTGTGCAAGGAGGCAGTTCAATAGTTCAGTCCCATAACAATACAGTCAGAAAATGCTGAATTTCTTGGATTTCTGAATAGCGTACAGCTTGACAAGACTTCACTTTTTTTTTTTTTTTTCCTCATTGTGATCCACTGTTGGCAGTTTTATTTGAATTTCTTTTTCTTTTTTTTCTTTTTTTTACTACTGTGTAAATCCAAAATAGGAGTTGGTCAGGAGCTATGTGTGAGACGACTCGAGTCAGTAACGGCCTTATTTGAGAATGTTACTTCCATTTCGATCAGAGGAAGCTGGCTCAAGTTTTGTGACTATAAAGTTACGAGTCTGTGTTGTATTGAACGTCAAACACAAGCAATAATTCAGATTTACAAGAAAGAACTGGTTGTAGTATCACTTTTAGGACTAGGATGGAGACTGCGTTTGATGTCACTGACATTTACAATAAATGACATTTAGAATGCTAAAAACACTTGACAGAAACAAAAGAAAAACACGACGACTTCAAAAAGAAATCTTCTCAAAACAAGGAGTGACATGTAATCTGTGATCGGTTTGCTTTGGAAAGGCACAATTGTGCCAAAGAAAGTTTTTGGATTGTGAGTTTCTTGAAGCTCCTTAGCTCCTGAGATGATTTGGCCAAAAGACAAACTGTACAAGAGGCACAAATGTTTTCTGAACACTTCCATCATTTTATTCATTAGTTCCTCCGAGTAGGACTGGCCGATTCAAACCATCGAATTTCCCGCAAAATAAAATTTCACAATCAGAATTTGGTCCGATAACATTTGGAAAGTCTAGAAGAGATGCAGGATTTAATTATTTTACCCTCATTGAAGTTAGAATAGGGCTAAACAAGAAAAAGAAAAAGAAAAATCACGTACTGCGCATTTGTAGTCAACCCTCAAAAACCAGACCCAACAATTAGGCAATTACTAGCAGCAGGCTTTCATGTTGAAGGACAACAATGCCGATCACAGCAAAAAGCTCTAAATACAGGAGTGAAAGCACCCCGGAAAATGCGCTGAGGATGCCTCAGGACCCGATTGTTCCAGCCATTTCAGGACATGGTCAAGTCGGGGATACATTCATCTAAATATGTAGTGTAGTGTCAACACGTCCTTGGCCTCTTAGCAGGACCACCTTGTCCAGTTTGTAGTGAATATATATGTATATATATGTATATATATATATATATATATATGTATAGCTCAACAAAGCGACCAAACATAGACCACTGAGGTCTTCTATCTCTCGGTTCTTCTGTGTTTTCATGGCTCTTTTGCATCCAGCCGTTTCTTTCTCAGTTTTGAGGGTTTTTTTGTGTAGTACTATCCATTATGCAAATAGCCACAGCCCTCTTGTGTGGCTGCCTGGCTGAGCCCAAATGTGTGTGATGAGTGTTTTTTTTTTTCTCTCTCTCAGTCTTCAGAAACATCCACAGTTCTCTCCACAGATATAAGCATGGAGGCGAAATCCCATCACAAGCAGCCACTCGAGATCAGCTGAAAATAATTTTTTTTAAAGCCAAGTGTGAAATGCAATCAGCCTCAACTGGATGTCGACACAATCTGAATGTGTTCATGCACGATACCAGGAACCAGTTGGTTCAAGTAAAAGATGTGTATGTAAAGGTTGCGTTTGGTTTTTCCATTTCAAAATAACATCCAACCCACAAAAGAGAAGTCGTCAGCACTAGTTTAGTTAAGAAAAGCCTGTGCCACAATACACAGCCTGCCACAGACAGACATTCTTTTCCAGCCCAACTAATCGAGTGCCACTTGCCTTGAGCTCTGGAGGAGCATGACAAGCGGCATGCCTTAAATTATTTATGCTTATTCTAAATGTTTCTGATAGAGCAGAGAATTATCCCACATTTCCACTGCTTTAATTCACTTCCACCGCTCTCATAGCATTGTTTTCAG
>CALSBV010012170.1:1593047-1630002 GCA_943590825.1 Bovichtus diacanthus
CACACACACACACACACACACACACACACACACACACACACACACACGAGGAACAACTGAAGGCTTCACAACAAGCCGAGTGTGAGAATGTGAAAATGAGAAAAGTCCAAAGCCCCCTGGAATCACACACCTTTCTTTCAGTTTCATTACCTTCATGTTGGAGCCCTGAAGAAATGCGACACTTTCTGAATGACGATTGTCGTCCCCTTCCTGCGCACTTTTGCATTCACTCTCTGAATTCCTCCTTTTTGTCTCTCTTTGCGTTTGTATCATTTACACATTTATCATTTTTTTCTTACGGTTAGAGAAACGTCACATTGGCTGCTGAGGGCCTAATCGCCTTTGGCAAAAAAGCCCACAAACATTTATCAATTTAACATTCTTTTACAAATGACAATATCAGCATCAGCTGTTCAGTGATACGGAGCTTCAATCCTATGTTTTTCATAATGTCTCCGAACACAACAGAACCCTGCGAGTGTAACGAAGAGAAACAGAGACCGGCAATTGGCGTGATTAAAGGAAGAGAGGAAACCCAACAGAAAATAAAAACAGAAAAACAATAAGACAAAAAAAAAAGGCGGAAACAAAAGGAATAAAGAACAAAAATGACTCTTAAAGCCCCTACAGCGAAAACTCCTTCACAGCCAACGATCAATCAACACTTTTGTTGCAGCAACTCTTGCTATACACTTAGATCTTTCTCTCCTCTCACTTTCAAACCTTTCAGTTCGGTTCACTCTCGCATTTACTCGGAGTATATAGAATGGAGGAATATGCCGGCTAAATTTCAATTTCAATTTTCAATTTCAATTTTAATTTGTGGCAAGATCTGAATTATTTAAGTGCATTTGAAAAAGAGGCACAACTGTTTTCTTACACATATTGCATTATGTATCGCATGTTTAGAGAAAACAATAACTAACGAGACTTCTTCACAGGGTGTTGGAGGCTTGTGTGGCCTCATCAATAACCAGAAGCAGCAACATGGAAGAACGATGTCGGCTGTGTGAGTCTGAGAAGCTTGACCTAAGCTGTGTTTTGTGATACGACTAAAATCAAACCACTTTGTGACCAAGTCCGGTCGTTCAGTCAGAGAATGAAGAGTTGCTGAAATATCTGGTAAGCTAATACTGCCATGACAAACATTTCCCTCAGAATTGGACAAATATGCTTGACTTCACAGCAGCTGACGCTCTGATCTATTCGACTAAAGTACTAAGTATCTGTCTAAACCACGTCATCACACCTGAAATCGGGAGCGAGCCATTATAAAACTGTATCATGGTTTTGATGTGCAGTTTGCTGACATCAGAGAAATCCAGCAGCGTTCGATGTGACCTTTCGGAGCCTGGGTCTCCAGATGGATGCATTTAAAAGCGGTTCTTCTTTGCTGCTATGAAACACAAAAAAGCACTATAGCCGGAAGCCTTTCAGTGGGTCGATTAAAATAATTTCTCTCTGCAATTATTGCTCCACTTCAGCATGGCATACCACGGTGCAAACAAAGAAGGAATAAAAATTTTAAAAAACCTGAAGCCACTCTTCTCTCCTCAGTTCCAGCAGACATGTCGGCGTGTACTGTAGGTTTGGCAGGTTTAATAACTCCTCCCCCATGAAACATATAGTTCATATCACTGCGCTCAGATAATGAGAGGATAACTAGGACGACCAACAGTATCCAGCACAGATCCACTGAGCGTGCAGATCAGACATTACAGCAACACCATTCTAGAGCTCAGCATCACTTTATGCAAGAGAGTGCTGCAGCCTTACGGATTTTAATTCAATGAAATCATGGCTAAAATCAACCCAATCATATACCCATTAGCATGAACGCAAACATGTGATGTTTAGTTTACTTTAGTTCAGGCATTTTCAACTCAAATACACATGTAAAAAAAAAAGTTAAATAAACAAATAATAGGCCCTTACTTTTGAAATAGTGACAAACTAGCACTGACTGAAAAAGGTGTCAGCTGAAGCCTTAGCTTATTACACCTACACTTGTTACATTCATTTTATTGTACATTTCCCATCCGATGTATACACCGAAAAAGGTTTCTTAATGTTGTGAAATACTGTGGTTACGTTTGCGCTGCCTCAATGTCGTTGCTGTTGCTGATGTTGTTGTATTGTGAACGTGTTATACAGATATGTTATACTCCGTTTCCAACCCTGGGACTATGTAAATGAGCTTATTAGCTAAGAAGCCGTGCACTGTTCCCGTCAAATAAATAAAAACCTATGTGTGCTTTTGTGACTTTGAAAGCGTGGACTTATGGTCGACTCTCAAACATTTGCCCAACTTCAGTGTTCTTGCACATAATGCTACGTCCCCTAAAGACGGCTACGTCCCTGTTGCTGTGCTGAGAAGAGGCTTTCAGAAATTCTCCAAGGCAGCCATAATTGAATTTGTTGCTGATAGTCTTCAGATAGTGGCATTAGTTAAGAGGAATTGTTTTTGCAATGGAATATTTAATATACATTTTCTTGTACCATTTGTGTGTGTGCAGCTCGCCAGGCTCAGCCACAGACACTAATGTGCATGAGTTATTGGCACCCAAAGGCAGGAGGTGCACGTAGAAACGGAGAAACCGTTGGGTAAGTAGCTTTCACTCGAATGACTGGGATCTCACAATTACACAAAGTGACCAAACTAGGTATAAGTCGTCTCTCTGAACTAACACAACAGTGGGGATATGTCAGTTAAGAAAGGTCGGTGTGAGGGATATTTTTCAGCAATTCATTTTTTTTTTTTTTTTTGTACAACGAACAAGTAAACTCCAAGTAAATGGAGGTATTTGTACAACAGGTTAAATGAACACAAGTAAATAAAATACCACAAAATACAGCCTTCATCCAAAATTGCAGTTTTCCCACTCCAATCTGCCACAGTGTTTTATTACCACTTGTAAGTAGCAACAAAAAAATACTGTCAAAGTCTACATGCAGAGGCTTTCCACAGAAATAGATCTAGGCCACATACAGTAGAAGTAGAAACTAGAACTACAACAAAAACCACAGCACCTGACTACACATTGCTCATCTTCTGCACCGTAAGGTCAGCATATTTTTGATCATATTAACTATTAATGGAAATTAGCAGAGATGGGCAATACTTTACACTCACTGTTTATCAAGGTTTAGCTGAATTATATTGTGATATTATGGTTATATCAAGTTATAAATCCACATTAGACTTTGTAGTTTACACAACTGAGGAAGTTTATGTTGTGTAATAAATACTCAAATGACTCATGGCTTCGAACATTTTGTTTTTACATTAATTAATTAAGTTTGGATACATTTCTGCATAGTTACCATAAAGCAATATATATCAATATCAGTAAGCATTGTGATCTTGTTGAATATTGTACCTTAATATTGCACCTTACACCATCTCAGCTCATCTTATTTTTTAAATGTTTCTACATTTATATTGTATAAAAATTTTTTTAAATAAGTTTGTACTATTTGTAAAAAAATGTTAATGTTTGCATCTTATACTGTCTCCTACTGTGTGTGCAATTGTTGCACAACAATTTATAAATAAATAAATAAAGTTCTATCTTATCTTATCTTGATAGTAATTTGAAGTGCAATACATTGTCCAATCCTAACAATTAGTCAGTCTTGAGATGACGCCAAGACACAATATGTGAAAATACCAGTGGAGGGTATGAGGTTTGAGAATGAGCTCACACACAACTATTAAACAAGGACAGGATGGTGCAGCTGGAATAATTTGGATAACCCCGCTGTCTGCTGATTTGTTCCAAGTCAAAGAGCCAGACTCTGCATAACCTGGCTGCAGGGGGTCTCCGCCGTGGGATGAATTTAAAAGTAGATTCTCACACAACACAGGATTCACTCAGGAGCTTGTGTTTCTCCATAAGTAGTTACATTATTATATTATTATAGCCCCGCTGACACTATGTTTTTAAGGCCTTAAAAGTAAAAAAAAATAACCGATAATGATATAAGCCGATGGTAATGGTTTTTTTATTCTTTATGTAAAGAATTGTGACCAGTGCTCTATGGTGGACAAACTATCTACTGGTGACACCGTTTATAAATTACTTTAAAACTACTTTTAGCATTTCTGTTCTGCAATTTGTTGTTACTTATCGACCGGCATCAACCGATACCAATATATCTGCAATAAGCTAATATTGGCCTGGTCGATTTATTTGTCTAGCTCTAATTATTATCTTATTATGATTATTATTATTATTTAAACACACCCTTGATACCCTTGCTTTTTAATGGCAAGTACTTTCATTGAGTTTCGCTTGAAAGTCACTTCACACTTGCAGTAGTTAGCGATAGACTATACAAAATAGAACCTGACAGATATAATAAATATTGATATGAATTTAAGTCAGAATATGTTAAATATGAAGCTATGTGAAGAGATGGGTAGATGGAAGACAAAAAAAAAAAAAAAAGAGAGCTAAAAAGCAGAAGCAAATTAAAAGACTTTGACAAGGACAGAAACAATTAAGAACGTGAGCAGACGAGCAGGACGTGACAGAGGGACATGACAGACAAGAGATAGTACTGTCTGCTCTCACCACCTCCTCCTCATTCAGAAGCAGCATCTGACAGTCGCCAACCACGCAGTACTTCGGGTTCCACACGGTTTGGTCTTCATAGGAGTGACCACGAGACATCCAATATCTCGATGGACACCGCACATCTAGAAAAGGAGAACCACACAAAAGAAACAGATCAGTTGGGAAGGTGCAGAGGACAATAAAAAACAGCCTATATGATGGTTCACTTGATAAATGGAGTAACACAGTTTGAATAATGAGATCCTAAAAAAAAAAAATAAATAAAAAAAAAGGGATGAAGTAGGCAGAAGAGAGTTTTGCTCAGTGAACACAAAAAACATTTTCTTATTTAGAAATGCCACTAATGTAATGACTATTGCATGCTCTCCACTTCTTCTTTTTTTATTTCAATCATTCAGGTGAAGAAAGGATAAATATAAAACAAGAGAGAGAGAGAGAGGCATACATTGGATTCTCCTGCATCTCCAGTGGTGAGGTGACATAAATCTCAGAAGAGCAACACATGTATGCTTCTTCACACAGGAAATGCAATCCATCAATTCTCACACATGAGTTACCGTTACATAGACACTGGGACTACATCAATCAACACAGAGCATAATCCAAGAGTTTCATTACAGAGCTGCCGTCTTGATGGTGCAGTACATCGACGCTCTTGCTGCTAAGAGTGCAAGTCCATGCAGAGAAGCATCCCTGCAGAATGCCTCAATGCGTTTAATCATATGATGCACGCAACATGCAATATATATGGAGATATACATGATGAAAAAAAAAGTTTTTAAAAGCAACTGAGAAAGCACTGAAACATAGGGTGTACTCAAAATAATGTTTAATTTATACCGTTTTCTCCAAAGTGTCTTTGCTTCTGGTAGCAAACTTTGAAACTGGAGGTTTTTCTTTTCTGTTCTTGGAAATGTAAAATCCAGAAACAGTATATAAAACTACCAATGCTTTTTCAGAGACTCTTTTATCCTGCAGAGTTTCGCAGCGAATATTCAATATAATGAGACGTATATCATTCGTGCGTTGATCTTTTTATTTTTTTTCCTCCACGTACTTTTTAAGAATGCCATTTTCAATATTATGGAATTAGAGATGGACGTGATGCACAGTTTAGGCTCCACAACCCTGTCACTTGTGTCTCTTTGATCATTTTGTCTTAGCGACTTATCCCAAGTAACCTCATCGCTGTGCTATTAGACTGACAAACACATCAAGATACAGCTATTGCATACTGCATCCGTCTGATCAGCTTACAGTCACGCTGTGGACAGGAGCAGGTCGAGCACGCAGAGTTTTTTCTCCATTTAGCAGAGCTTCTTAAGAGACAGCTTTTTTCATCGCCGTGCTAATAAAATTATGCAACTCAGAATCCGTTCTACAAGCTTTGGAATTATGAGCGAGACAGATAAAAAAAAAAAAAAAGGGACAGCAAGGCAAGAGAGACTGAAATGAAGGAAGTCTTTCACTGACACAGTTCTTCTTGGAATGTGGAATAAAAAGCAACAGGGGTGAGATTCATCTGCTTCACAGATTAGCTCGGGGGTCTTGTACTCTCATGATGTAAATCTTTCAACCAACAAAGATGTTCAGCAACAACAACAATAGAAATAACAGACAAATCTAATGTTTTTTTTAATTAAAAAATAAGGCGAAGAAAATTCCTGGCAAGACTAATGGCATGAAAAACAACCCATGCTTAGATGTGCACTTCATTTCTTTAACAGAACTCATTGACTCTAGTTGACAGACAGACTCAAGGACAGCTTGCTGATGTGATGTACATTTTATGGACTTTTATCATGGCCTTGCTGATTTATCGATCAGGTGTATGACAGGTATATATTCTGCAGTCTATCAATATTTCGCAGGCACTGATGTCTGAGGTAGTGGGCAAGGTGAATATACACACACACTGTGCACACACTCAACACAAAGCAACACACTGCAGTCACTGTCCGAGCTGGGAGGCAAGTCAACTAACTCTATGACCAAAGCTAAAGCAAAGATGTTATATCTCGGATCTATCAAATTAAAAGTACACATTGAGGCCACAAAATAGCAAAGTGCATTAAAATATCAATGCATACACATCACACCACAGAAACTGAAGTCTGCAGCCTGTGCATAGCCTTCAGCTGATTTGTCAATTACATAACCAACTACCCAGATGTAGCCTTACGAAAAAACACAGACCATAAATAAAACCGTATTTAACTTCTTAAATATTTAACAGTAGAATAAAACATCACCAAAGCAGACAGCATGGATATGTAACCTCATGCCAGTAAAAAAAAAACTCGGAAAGTGGCCACAAACACAAATATTAAAGCAAAAAGGGAGCTGCGCGTTTTTTCTTTTTGCACACCATGTCGTGCACTTGCGCAGACGATGCTACGTTGCAAAGGTTGACGTTCTGTGTCACAGTCGTACTCACGTGTCTGAAAACATCAGGGTCAGAACCACATTCTGCGAGGTTGTTTTTGTTGTTTTTGCACCGTGGGATCCTCCACACTTCACGGAAGATTAAAAAAACTAAATAAAATTACATTTCTTAGTGAACGCGGAAATGTTAGCATGTTAGCTAGACTAGACACAGTCTGCGCCTGTTTTGGTCACGCAAAAGTGGGTATGTTTGATTTGTGCCACTCCGCATCTGATTACTGAAGGTCGATGCGCCCCTTTTCGTACATATGTCGCAGGTACAATCATGCTAACATTAACCCATAATGACATCATTCTTTATAATATTGCATTTTTGTATTCTTCACAAACTGCTAAGCCTCAGATACAAATGCAAAAGTAAAATGACGGATTTTTTTAATATATATTCAAAAACACAAAAAAATATTTTGATGATATTTTGTGATTTAAAAAAAAACAAACTTCCACCACTAATAAACAGTAGTAAATCACCATTATGCAGTAGGCTATTAGCAGCTAGCATGCTGTTCTCCGTTGTAGCTCCATGTTAGCTGCGGTTTGTGTCTCTCGTGTATTAGCATACATTTGGTCACAGAGGTAACTAACCACGGGTTTCTAAAACATAACCTTTACTACATTGGAGTAACGTTAAACAAAATAATCAACTATCAGGAACTTGGCAACAAAGCTAAAGAGGCAAACTTTCCCAGAAAACTAGGTTAGCATTAAGCTTAACTTAGCTAACTTTACCTTTCCAATATCCTCTTATAAAATATGGGACCGCACATTAATAGAAAATAAAACGTGTTTAAATAATATTGGCTGACAAGCTTGTCTGTTTAATAGCGGTGCACCATTACATTTCTAATAATAATAATAATAATTTAAAATGTAATAATGTGTTGACTAACACAACTAAGTCTGCACATAATACAGTTGAATGTTCGTGGTCCCAGATCGACAGTCCTTTTAAATGTCCTTTTAACGGTTATATTATAGCAAGAATGATTACATTAATCATTCACACGAGTACAGCCTACAGGAGAATGACGCGCCACTATAATACATTACATTAAAGATCCTACACCCCCACGGTCCCTAGGTGTTTTCACATATTGTGCTTGATTAGACCTTTTTTAATACTGTGGGAGTGTAAAGACTATGATTGACATGAGAGCCAGACGGTAGGCTACACACCATTTATCTTTTATTAGTGCAATGAGATCTGTGACTTCATGACTTAAACGAGGGCACCGTTCCAAGAGTCCCAGTAAGCCTTGTCAGTGAGCCAGCAAGCGCAATATACCTTGAAACTGCATCGCCTAAATTGGGCAGAACCCTCATTTATGTTATTAAGTACACTTGTGCTTTTCATCTTGCAAAAAGTAAAAAGAAATGTCTGCTGTGAAAAATGTCTACCTGCCACATAGTTCCAGTTATCTTCAACCTGAACAGAGGTCTAACCTATCTGGCTTTGACATGCCACTACTTGACGGCAGACATGAAGTCAGACTACATTTGATGGCACAAGCAAAGTGTGAGGCATCATCCTATATGGGGGCAGCTAATGTGGTAGTCATTGTTTTTTAACTTGGGTGTTAAATATCACTACGACAAACCACAGAGGTAAAACCACCTTTTGTAAAACATTTGCCGGCATGAAGATTGAGTTACTAAAAAGCTTGGTTTTATGATTAAATACTAAATAAATGGGTGTCTAGGACAGCAGAAATGGCCCTGCGAGACAACCACTGTAGAGGTCTAGACATGTTCATTTACTTTATATTCTTTAAATTCATTTATGAAACACACTTCAAATTTCTTATAAAAAAAAGATACTGAAGAAGTGTTTTGATTTGGTAAGTGTTTCTATCTTGCAGCAACAAGAACCTTTGTTCAATCAAACAAGATTGAAGGCATAATTAAATATCAAATTCGTCTGCTCTCATTCTATTGTTACTTCCAATTGAAGGGCAGTTATGTAATCAAGCCCATTTTAATGAGGCTCAAATGTGAATTGCAGAGGAAAGACACAATAGATCACATATCCATTGGCAGCTCCTCCTTTCCCTATCTTTCTCTCCTCCTCTCCCTCTCTATTTATATGCATTCATGTCCCTTAAATGCATGTTACTAACTCACCATCCGGGGCATCATCCCCGGAGTTTCTGTGTCTCTCATCTGGCAGGTTGCCACTATTAAAGGTTACGTCTGGATCGCGACTCGTGGCTGCACCTGTTGCCCTGGTCCTGCCTGACACAAGGAAGCCTTTATTGACATCCCCCTGGATCCATCTTTTTTCATATACGATCGTATCATATTTCCTGTCGTATAGATTGTCTATGCTGTAATTTTAACATGTTGTTTGTTCTGTACACACGTCACCTATTGCACGTCTGTCCGTCCTGGGAGAGGGATCCTCCTCAGTCTCTCCCAGAGGTTTCTTCCATATTTCCCCCACTAATTGTGGGGTTTCTTTTAGGGAGTTTTTTCTTGTGCGGTGCGAGGGTCGAAGGACAGAGGGGGTCGTATCCTGTACAGGCTGTAAAGCCCACTGAGACAAATGTGTAATTTGTGATATTGGGCTATAAACTTGATTTGAACTTGACTTGATCCATTGGGCTTGCGTATGCGTGCACTTACTGTGTCCATGAAAGCATGGTGTCATGGATAAGTGCGTTTCACTCTGTGTGTATAAGATAAGCAGTGTTCTAATCAGATAGCAGCTAGATGCTCTAAACTAACTCAGATGACAAGCATGGCCACATTGTATTTGCATATATTTATAGCCATGCTGAGCTGCTTCCTACTGTGTCTTATATATGAGTGGCCAGGGGGGATCAATAGCTGCACAATATTAGCATTTCATTCCCCTTGCATCAATAACTGGGCTCCACAATGCGACAATAAACCTCACCTTTCACTGGTTGCTACAAAGTCCTTCTGTCAGGTATTGATAGGGCAAATAAAAAAAGGCCCTAATGGTATGAGATCAATAGTTTAAAGTTTGGAGGTGATGCCTCTCAAACATTTAGTTTGAGATTCCTGCTTTCCCGTTCCAGCAACAGAAGACGGCGAAGTGAGTGAAAAAACTGGGAGAAAGGATGTAATCCAACAGAGAGTGAAGCACAAACACAGAAGACGCGAGAGTATGTAGGCTGCCTTGTTGATCCACCAAGACGACTGCGTTTGGAGCCTAATCCAAAGAAAACTGATGTTAGCGAGGCTATATATTCAATAAACTACTTTTCTTTCTCACAATTTTTTAGGTTTTGTTCATGGGCATCACACAAGTGCTATGAAAATAAAGAGGTTAATATTGACTTGGCATTACATAACAGTCTCCCACATAATATGGATTCTAGCCTCCCAGCTCACCTAAATCAGACGTTTGCAGGAAGTTTGGTCCGGTGAAGATTTAATTATAGCTAGACTTTTCGTCACACATGCACACAGCACAACGCACACAGTGCCATTTAGACTCTGCATTGAATCCTAGTATTAGGAACAGCTATTATATAGACAGTGCCCGGGGTGCAGTGTAGGGCTCCGGTGCCTTAGTCCATTTAGGGACTTGAAACCACCTGGTCCAAAACCTGTTTGGATCTTCTACATATCACTTGCTGCTGTATTAAGATAAGATAAATAAGAAAACTGTATTATCCATTATATAACATAAAATGGAAAATTTACTTTGGCATTCTGGCAACACAGAGTAAAATAGATGGTGAATGGCAGCTAAAACACGTAATAATACATACATGTTCACTGTTTTCCTTAAATCTAAATCCTAAAGCAATATTCTCTTATGCTCTTGTTCTAGTCAGTGTCATTCTTTATAAGTGTTATGCCAATTGATAGGGCAAATGACTTTGAATACAGCATACAGCTGTCAAAAACTGTCAAATTGGAATAATATCAATGATCGGAGATTATATGCACTTATCATAACCCACTGAAGAAGCACTTAGGAAGAGATGCTTCCATTTAAATTGTAAATTGTAAGTCCTGCCTGCCTACATGCCGCAGGCTACACCAGCATGCTCTGATGCAGCTCTGAGAGATTTAGAGACCCAGGATTCGCTGTGCTGCTGATGGAAAGCTTCATCTTGTTTTCTGCTCATACAAAGCAATGCCGCAAAGGCCACAAAGTAAGTCTACATGCAGGGACAGCAATTCAACTTCCTCTCAGAGCTTTTCCGGAAATGCCCCGCAATCAAATAAATGCCACGAGCTTGCCTGGCACTGCCACCAATCACAACATGGGGTGCAGGTAACACAGAGACAGAGAGGATGCAAATGCACAAGAATTTGCTAATCTTGTTTTTTACATGGGTTGAGATTAGATTCCACAAGCAGCATTTATAGCGAGCCTCACACTGCCACTGACAACCACTCATTTAAACTGATGTGGACTAAAGGGTCTCACTGAACCATAGCTGTCAAGTAAAGGGCTCAAAGAGATGGGAGTATTAAAAAAACGCTCTAGGAGTATGAAGATACTACTGGCATGAGGCCAGTAGTGTCAATGTCAATGGCACAATGGAGGTAGCTGGAAAAAGAAGAAACTGTCTCTGTGGTTACTGCTACTTTTTTAACACTCACAGCATTAATATGAATGTCGAATGGCTGCTGGTCATCAATATAAAAAAGTGAATCTACAGTTGCGTTGCCATGCCTTTGTTCTGAAGCCCCATTGTTCTGAAAACGGCAAAAGTCAAAAAGTGTCTCATTAGAATAAAAGCCCATTTGTCCGACTGTCCGTTACCCCAAAAACAAACGCGCATTGCTCCGAAGGCCCATTGCCCCCAAAAGTGACACTGTCCCGGAAGCGTTCGGGTAATTATTATGCAGAATGACGACTTACCATGATATGTTTACCCTCGCCCTAACCAATCTCACTCCTCATGCCTAAACCCAACCAACAAAGGCAACAAGCACTAGCCAAACAGATGCGGAGTAGGGCGGGGCATGCCTTCGCCATAGTAGCAGAGTGTGTGTGTTCGAAGCAATGGGCCTTCGGAGCAATGGGTGTTTATTTTTGGGATAAGAAACCGTCGGAAAATTTGTCTCTCGGTCCAATGGGACACTTTTCAGACTACTGTGGTTTCGGAACAATAGGAAGCGGTCCACAGTTGCAGCCCTCAGTCAGGTGAGGAAATGACCACAATCATTCTTCTACATATGAATGTGTTCAAGTTCTTACACTGTCCCCGTACGTGTCAAGCACACATGAGGTTGTCTCGGGGACACTAGTGCAGATACATCACAGGCAACTGACAACTTGAGGAGCTTTAAAGCAAACACGATACAAAGACAACAGGAGGACAAGAAAAACCTTCATCCACTCCCTACAATATCTGTTTGCATCTGAACAACATGGCATAAAATATAGTTGTAGCTGTGGAGGGGAATATTGTGAAAGTACTGAAGGTACAGTATGTCCAGTATACTAAAGGTTTCTTGAAAAGAATCAACACAAGGTTTTTGTCTCATTTTTGTCCATTTTTATCTCCCAATATTTAAATACAGGGAATGGAGCAGGACGTTTGTGCAAATGCTTGAAGAAAGGCTTGTAGTTGTAACATTTTTCACAACCATCTACACATTTTATTTCAGGTGATTGGCAAGACCATAGAGAAAAAAAACACATACGCTGTGTGAGATGGATTAGATCACATTCTTTTTCACATTAGAGGTTGGGTTTGAACAAGAAATGAAAAAGGTTGTAAGAATTCAAAATAAATCTACAATACCACAAAATGTTACGCCTGAAATATAGACCAATATTGTGCCTGGCCATGGGGTTGCAGGGGGAAACAAAAACGTTAAGATTTGAAATCACGAAGCTAAATGCAATACTAGTTTAATATAACATGGGCGATTGTGTTCGGAGGGCTGAGTTGGTTCGCTCCTACTGTGTCAACTGCCACACCTTTCCTGTCTGGTTGATTGGCTCAATAGCACATTCACACACACACAGACACAAACACAGACACAAACACACGCACACACACACACACACACACACACACAATTGGTTTGTTAAATTCTCAGAATAAAAGCTGGACTGTGAAAACTAAACGTGATAAAAGACTGTCTGCAAGTAACATTGTGTCCCTGTGTGACTGTGATAACAAGGCCTGCTTAAACCTAAAAAAGAATCCTCAAAACAATGTTAAAGCCAAGAGCGAAATAGAACGATGGTACCTCAATACAAAACCATGGATTCAGAGGGCAATAAGAGAACGTTTTTATTTCTATTTTGTTTCTTTTGTGGCTGTGAACTCCAATCACCTTTACTTTCAAGCCTTGACTTACTGTAATAGTAGATTTTGACTCATATCTCTTAGCTGGTGAGTGGAAGTTGCGTAGGCAGTGCTACACTTGACAGGATGCTTTGGTTCTATACAAACTGACCCAGACTTTGTTCTTGTTTCTCTGACCCTTCTGTCAGGAACGAGATGCTCTCGTTTGATATCAAATGACACTGAAGTTTCCGACCTATAGCTGCTATACTCGAGGAATAAATTAAAGTAAGTCTTCATTCAACAGTTTTGAGAGTTAGTGATGAGGCTGATGTTGCCTTTGTGTTAGTGCTGCAGTCTAAAAGAACAACAAGTACTCTTCATCAAGATGTATAATATATATTACTTTCCCTTTTATTCCATTATAGGCTAGAAATACTGAAAGTTAAGTTGTATCTAAGTAGACATCGAATTTGAAAAATACATTGTAAGGAAAGTGGTTTAAATTGATTTAGGACTGAGGGTGGCCTTGAGCTGAGTCAAGAGAGCACAAACAAAACTACACCAAGCCAGCTGTGCATACGAAGAAGACCTGTGTGCATTAGTGACTTCAAGTATTTCAGAAGCACAATACATGCGCCCAGAAAAAATGTGAGACTTTTTTAAAACTGTAGTGTCAGCAAGAAACGTAAACAATAGAGAATGACATGACACAGTGGAAAATACAAATGAATAGTTTACCTTTCAATGCTCGTAATCATGATGGCATTTTTAGATAAAAAAAAAAAAAAAGTATTATCTGATGGTATGAAACAATAAATCGAGTGTTAGGTTGCCCACTTGAACATGTGTTGAGTCAAGTATACGAATGTTCAGAATGTCAACACTCTCCGTTTTTGGGCTCAAACATTATGTAACTATTAAATAAAATAACAGCTTCAAAATCGTTGTGCTACACAGGTTGGTCATAGGGAGGATGGTGTCTTTGTCTTTGTCTGTTCTTCCACTGGGTACCTTTGATGAGCGGGTCGTACAACCTCCCGGGATACACGCGTAAGGCCTTGCAGCACTAAGTTGATTATGGTGAAACTGGATCATATTTTATGGGAAAATGTTTTCTGGTGTTTCCTCTCATGTCCCCCCGGCTGCTCTGTCTCGAGTGAGTTTCCTGGTGGACTGAAAGCTTTACTCGATGCTAACGTAACGCTAACCGCTAACTGCTGCTAACAGTGGATGTCGTCTGCTAGTGAGCCGTTAGCTCAGTTAGGCCCCGGGGAAGTGTTGGTGTTTACACCGCTACCACAGGATCTTTGACTACTGGGAGGAGGAAGAGGAATCATAACAGCTGCACATCACAGCTGTCCATATCTATGACAGCGGTACTATATAAGTGAATTGCGCTCTGAAACTATAGGGTCACTTCATCACAAAAATACCAAGTCCTACTTTATGTTGCTTTAATTATGGTACTGTCTTCAGTATCAGTTATATCATATATTACACTAATAATGCACTACTGTGTTTGTTCTGTTTTGTTATGTCATGTTTTTCTTGTGTAGCATAATGGACTAAATTACAACTGCATGTTGCTGTGCCACCCTGTGTTGCATAATGACAATAAATGATTCTTGAATCCTTGAAGCCTTGAATGAGATATTAGTAACTGAAATATGCAATGCATTAGATTTAAAAAAGAAAACATAATCCCATAAGATAACATAATTTTCTTTCTCTGTAGACCTGTCTGAGGCAGAATTGGTTATTATACATAATACAGATAAAGGAGGTGCAATGCTATCACAAACTAAAGAATTTGCTGTGCCTAAATAACAATCCAGTTTTGATTTCCTTTGAGTTATAACGGAACAATTTCTTGGGAGATCAAATTTAGTCTTGAAAGGAAATGGGCAAACCAAACAAAGAAATTGAAATTCATGATACAAGAAAATCATTTAAATGATGTTTATATATATATATATATATATATATATATATCCTTTATTTAACCAGGTAAAAGCCTCATTGAGATTAAAATCTCTTTTTCAAGAGTGACCTGGCCAAGAGGGCAGCATGAATTGCCATTATTTCCACAGAAATCACAAAACAAACCAAGCCAAGATGTCTACTGATGTAGGTGGAAAGAGGGATGTCAGGAATCCTTTGCTGCCATTGTGATGCAGAAAGGAAAGAGGAAGCAGTGGAAAATGGGTGGATGGGCGTTCAGGGGCTCTATAGGCTTAGCCAGTCTTTCACGCGTATATATATATATCCTTTATTTAACCAGGTAAAAGCCTCATTGAGATTAAAATCTCTTTTTCAAGAGTGACCTGGCCAAGAGGGCAGCATGAACATTGTTTCACAGAAATCACAAAACAAACAGACACATACAACTGTCACACACTACAAAATGAATGAGCATAATATACAGTTAATATGCAATATTAAACAGTTAAAATGCATAAAACAGGCACAATGTATATCAGTGAGAGATCAGAAGCAATCACATCGACCAAGAGACCTATTTTCTCGATCCTTTAAAATGGATTTAAACTCCTCCACAGTTTAAGTTAAAAGTTTAAAGGTTTACACTTTATACTGTGGCTGCTGCAGATTCTATTTCACAGTTTAGATAGACAGATAGATAGATACTTTATTGATCCCAAGAGAAATTTAGGAATGGATCTTATGGATCTTTATGGATTTTTGCATCAAGCAAATAGTGCGAACGTTGACTGTGCGAAAGGGGAAACTGTTGGTGCCAGAGGAAAAGTTTTTTTTCAAATGGGGAATCTATTCTCTCCAAAACTGCTCCAATGTGTTTATAATTATAATCCATTTTCTCCCTTTTTGAAAGACTAGCTCAGGTGCCATGTGGATTCCTCTCCACTCAGGCAACCAAGCTCGATTGCTGGCACCTGTACCTCCAATATAAGCTCAGTAAAGGCAGTGTTCAGCTTTTGGTCTCAGTGCTATCTGACTGATATGTGTTGTGTAGTTTCTTTTTATAACATAGAAACACAAGTTGTGTTCAAGGGTCCTGTGGTTTTCTGAGGATTTATTTTCTGTAGTCCCAGGATACCTGCTGCGGTTGTTCCCTCCAAGATCTTTTTGTTTTTATTTAGCCCGTTGTAATTCACCTAGGTCCTTTATTGCTTCTCTCTGGAAGCTTCACTCATTTTAAAGGACAATGTTGCACCCTTAAGGCAAACCAGAGTTTCAACTTTCCCTTTGTCTGTTGGTTCCTCGAGCATTATCATTTTTAATGTAATATGTGGCTATTAACACCCCTCACTGGATTAAATACTAGGATCATCGTGCAACACGTCTAAATTAAATTGTGTGTGTTGACCCCTCTATTCAACGTTTGATCTGAGAAACATTCTCATTTATTGCCCAGTGATTTCATGACGGCTCATGCGTGGCTCACCATTGCCAGCAACCTTAGAAATAATAGATTTTTTTTCTCTACCATTCCAGACATTTAACCTTGATGTTTTGCAGTGACAAACGTTTAAAAATCAAGAGGGATGATTATGTCAAAACAGTATTGCTGTGTTTAATCAAATGTCTCTGGATTCTTTTATGAAGGGAGAACCAGCAGAGAAGTGAAACTACAGTATTTGAATGTGTGGTGCTGATGCAGAGACTATCCATCATTTTGAAAGAATGAAAAAGATAAAAATTTTCGAATTTCTTCGAAAATTGTAAGTTAGTTCTTAGATTGCGGTTTACACATGCGAATGTCCACCGAGAATTATCGCCTTCCAAGAGTTTAGGATGAAGTGAATCTTGGATGAAAGAATCCAAATTGAGTCAAATTGCTATTGGCTTAAATTGTTTACCCCCTTTCGCTAAAAGCATGTCAATATGCAATATTGGATAGCGTTAACATTTTGTACAGTACAGTTATTGATAATGATAATGGCGCTCTAGCATGCACGAGGAAAGATGAGCACAGGTTGCAGTTACACTTGAGCTGCTTCACTTTAATTTGAACCACAACCCATTCCTGATTAAGATGGGTATGTTTTTTAATGTATTTCGTGTTCATGTATTTAATGGTTGCATTGGTGTTTGGAAAGTAGAAATCCTCCCAGTACCTCAGTACACTCAGGCATGATGAGAATCAATAATAAAGAAAGGCTCTTCTTAATGTGTTTCTTAAGCAGGTACGGGTGTTAGCAAACAAACGTTCTGTGTGAGCTTCATCAGACTTGCTCGTGTTTTTTTTGTCATACACAAGGTTTTGCCAGAGCTGTGTGTGTCTTTTGTATGCTGCTCATACTTTTAGGAAAAATACAGCATATTTCAGAAAATGTTTTGTTGCCAGTTCTTTTCAATGCAGTTTGGCTCTTGGAATAGGAGTTTGGCACACTCAAATTGTTGTAGAACCTGTGCCAAGGCAATCAGAAAAATGTATTGTCATCAGAAAAGAAACCAGAGTAGCATGCAGCATAAATGTATAACTAAAAGAGGCTGAGACACTTTTCTTCCCTTTAACTCCCTGTGAACGTTCACATTTCTCTCTCTCTCTCTCTCTCTCGCACTCACACACATTATATAATCCTGCTTGCCACCTGCTATTGTCACTGCTGTAGGCCATTACAATACACTTAAGGGTAACATTATGCCTTTCTTGTTCAGTCCGAGATTGCACCGTACTAATAACGCCCATCTGTCCAAGAAGCCCATGAAGCAAAAAGTGCGTCTGTACCACAACCACCTCAGCTCTGTGTTGTTCTGCTGTTGGTTTTGTGCACAGGTTAAGTGCAGCAGAAGTGACGTGAATCAACCTGAACTGAAGGATATACTGATAATGATTTCACCTAGGAACTCGCATGAAATCGGTGATGGGTGACAGGCGACGTGTCAGATATTTGAAGAGTCGGTAAATCATGAACAACACCGCTGCAGCCACAACAACGGGAGGTTTTGTCCTTCTCCAAATACCACGCTGCGACTCAGAGTCGTAATTTAAAACTCAGTATTTGGGTTTGTCATTCAAATAAACTCCTGTGGAACTCAGGCTCAAGGTTTCCGTTTTCAGAACATTGAAGACAATCACTCACTGCTATTTCAATCTTACCTGAAGCAAACATGTGACAAGCTGAGAGAGAGAAAGTCAGTGAGACTTTGTTTATCCATCAGTACCATCTATTCATTTGTTTGCATTCTTTGATTCAAGACAGTGAAAGATGCATTGTGCACCTTGCATACTGGTACTGGGTCACCTGCAACTATAGAAAAGTGGCATGGGGCAGTGGCATTGGTGGATTATGTTGCACCTACCCATTTTTATCATCTTCTCTTGTGGTCTGACCAGCAAAAGGCTTACAATAAAATAGTCTCACAACAGAGAATTTGCACTGAGGGCAGGAAACACTGCCCACATCACCAAAATAAAGGGGCAATTGAGTAAAAAAATAAATAAAATACAGACTATGTGTAGAGTTATCAAAATTAGATGACAAGATCAACTTAATGGTTTCATGTTGAGCTTGCAGAGAACATGTCACAAAGATATAAAGTTAACCCTTTCATTGGTATTACTGTGGCTCGTGCAAATATGGTAGTTGTGTGGTTTTAATGCACGACAAAGAGTTTCCTCTCACAATCCAAAGCAATGCGAGAATGAATACTGTTTATCTTTCTATTCAGGTTCAAATTACCTAATTTCCTTGCCTTCAGCCAAAAGCATGCTGTGAAGTAAGGTTCCTAACTGAGTGAAATGTCCTCTGGCCGTACCTACATGGCAGCCATAATAACAGCTGGTCAAATTCTCCACATGTTCTCCCAGTGTAAGTACAGTCGGCTTCTCGAAACACTGTGTCGTCTTTTCCTAGGTTGAATTCTTCTTCATATCTTTCCTTGACCACATGACATTTTAAGTGGTTAGGAAAAGACAAAGGGAGTACTTTTTCCTGACTATTCAAATGCAGCCCATGAATACATCATAGACTGTATAAAAGAAGTGAACGTAGCCTCCGGTCTGATGCGGAAGCCAATGCGGAAGTGCCTTAAACCTGCATTTGGTCAGCTGGTTGGCAAAAAGTCCAATTCTATAGAAGTCTATGAGAAAATGATCCAACTTCTCACTTGATTTTATAATCTTAGTAAACAGTTTTCGAATGGATTGATGGTCACAATCGCTAGTGTTCAGTCTTCTTCAATACAGCATGATATATATTTTGTAAATGATGTCCCATTTAGAGTAAGAAAGACATTAAAGCAGTGTATGCTTTAGCACATACCTACCTTGTGATAGACAGTTTGCTACCACAGCCTATGGAATAAATGTATTGTCACTTCAGGTCGTTATTTACTTGTTGAATAAAGGGCTGATAAAAAGTATGTTAATGAGAAACACAAATCATAATTTTAGCTTTTAATCTTCAGAGTCTTTCAGAGTTGAAATTGAGAATACATACAAAGTCTCATTATTTGCTGTTCTCGGGTTTTTGTAGTTCTCAGACTCACACTGAGTATCGTTTAATGAGTTTTGATGCTGTGCAATTAGGCGGAAAAAAAAGAAGTTGTCAGTATAATCCTGATTTGAAATTCCAGAATTCTCACCAGTTCAGTCAACGTAAATCAAAGTAAACTCTGACCAACCATGGATTTATCTCCCAGGGTAACATTTTACTGGCTCCTATCAAATTAATTACATAACTAATGAAAGATGTGCGCACAGTCCCAGCTCAATACCCGGCAGGATTGTCCTCATCACCAAGGACAACTATGAACCTCCACAGGCCAACAACCACAGCACACGCAAACAGACTCTTCCACTGTTCAAAAAAACAAGCCATTTGCTTGGATCTCCCACTTTTTAAATGTTATATATGAACTGAATTTCCATTGCAGTCAGCATACAAATTGGACTGTCTCTCCATAAGAGGACACTCAAAACAACAATCACCTCAAACATATTCCACACGGTGTAAGTTACGGGAAAAAAACAAGGATCCCAGCTAAAGTAGCTCAAGCTTTGTTATTGTATCTAGGTCAGAAGAATGCAATATTCTCTAGTCCATATGTACTTGCACAGCTGTGCTTTGGATCTGAGGCAGCCGTAGTAGCAGAAGCTTCTCCACCTTAATGTACTCCTTCCAGCTCTGTCATATGGAAATAGGTACACCTCCTGTTTTTCAACAATAACAATCATCTTGTTTATCGCACAGCCCATGTACTCATAAGAGTGAAAGAAACACACAGAAAAGAACATGAACAGATGGACACAGAGAGGGAGAATGGGAGAGAGAAACCAGGCAAACAAGAGGGAGAAAAATAAGAATGTGTCATTTAACAGTGAAAGGAGGGGAAACAAGATGGATAATGATGCAGGGAAAGAGATGGATGACAGAGATACACATCTAATGTTGCATTTACCTGACAGGGAATCAGAAGACATGCCCTCTTGCTGCTGCATCTTCAATGTTGGTTCCAGTGTGAGACTGTGTGTGAATGTGTGTGTCCACAAGCTACAGAGTGTGAGCAAGCCAGCACGCCTCACTGTGTGTTTTGATGACGGAGTCCGCGTAGCAGCTCAGGGAGTGAGCGAGCGAGCAACAGAGCAAGGAGGAAGGTAGATGAGGAGAAGAAATTGGCTTCTTCATTACCTCGCCAAGTGTCTCCAATCTCTCCTCTCATTGTCTGTGAGTGTGTACATCTTACACACAACACATGGACTGCAGAGATGGTGATTTATGAGGTACACACAGGCAGATGGGAGGAGCATGAGGAGGGAGGGATCCAGAGAGGTCGAAGAAGAGGAGGCGCTGAAGAGAGGAAGGAAGCAATCACCTTGTAGTGTAGGCTTACTCACTCAGGCACCGGGCCATTACTCGTCCCGCCCCTTTCCACGTAACCTTGCCACGCAGAGCGCTAAGCCAATTCAAATCTTACATGTACCACAACATCAATTTGGCTGTGTGTCAGAGATCTTATCTCATCTGAATTTGCAGAATCTTAAATGGCAAAACGCCACTATGTCTACATAAGAGCGGACAGCGAATCCACATGTTACAAAGACTCACTTCCACGCAGAGTCTATACCTGCTGAGATTAGTCAGAGATTCTTGATTATGTTACCCTTGACTGCTTTTTAGATAAATAAAAGTCCTTTTTTTTCTCCACTTGATTAAAACCCTGTAGCCATTAGCCATTTAATCAGTGGTACGTTCATCAAGGACTTTACTCAAGTACCATTTTGAGGTACTTTATTTGAGTATTTCTGATTTTTGCTACTTTGTAATTCTACTCCACTACAATTCAGAGGGAAATATTGTACTTTTACATTTATCTGAAATCAATTAGGATGTATTATTATGGATAAAGATAAGACTTTATTGATCCCTTGCTATTCTGCAGTAGAGTGAAAAAAACAAAAATGCAACATCAAAGCAATGCTCATATGAATGCATCAATAATTCAATAATATACTATACATGATTCTGAAATGGGCCATTCTGCAAAATGTCTACTTTTTTTTGTAGGTAGTTTTTTAGTGCTAATACATTTGTACTTTTACTTAAGTGATATTTTGAATGCAATACTTTTACTTGTAACAGTATTTCTACACTGAAGTATTTGAACTTAAGTAACATATCTGTTTACTTCTTCCACCACTGCATTTAATCTGCATCTTATAATTTAAAGTGTGTACTTTTTCCATGCATACCTACACACATGCCATTATGCATGCATTATGCATGCATGACTGGGTAACTTTTTTTTTAAAAGGAGCAATAACTTTTTCCATGGAAAACAACTAATGTGACACTTTTTGGACTCAATGAATAATAGATTAATGCAGTGATTAATTTGGTCTGTTAGCTGTCCCACTTGGCATCACTTCAATGTCCATTTTCAGAGCTGTCCATCTTGAAAAGCTCAAAATGTTCCTTCTTGCTCTCTGCTGTCTGCTCTCACCGCATACGTTTTTTCACATGTCTCTGTTTCTCACAGTTTCTCTGCTCATTACGCATGGCATTCATCTTTCATATAGGGTAGTATTTCTCAGCTTTCTACCATGTAGTGACAACAGAAGCTTTAGCCAACAGATAAGAAAGTCTAAAGATGGCAGTAAACACGGCTGCCTCGTGACAAGTGGCTCTGCGCTATGTTAAATATAAAAGCTCATTTTAAACCTATTAAAAAAAATTCCATCTCGGCCTACTGTGCGAGCATGTTATTTAATACACACTTAATTTTTCATGAAAGAAAAAAAAAATGCAGAAAAGATATAATTTTATTATATTATATAAATATATAATATATGATATATGCTGGCATTAAATTATATATATATAATATAATATATATATATTCATCACCGGTTTCATGCAAATATAAATATATATTATTTAGATAAAAAGAAAAAGGAAAAAAAAGTAGATCATCTGCTATTGGAAGCAGATCTGGGATGCAGTATAATCATTAATCTGTCACGTCTCCAGGAAAGCACTCCTCCCAGAACATTAGTAAACTGCCTGCTGCTAAAATATTCCTCCTTCCCTGCAAAGTATCCACCCAACGCTCCAGCCCCTTTTTCCAGATTGGGCCGCCCTGCACAAGGATTGTGCCTGCACCTCTGCTCGTTAAAATTGCAAGAACTGCAAAGATTTCCATTTTTTCCGACCTTCATTACCCAGATCATGAGACTGTAGGTACACTAATCCACTGTAAATTTCCACCCAATAACTCTAACATTAAGAAACAAAAGACAATACTCATGCTCGCTCAATGTATTCTCAGAGGAATTAAACTATTCTATCTCTCATGCATTTCATCTCATTTCATTTTCAATATTGGTATAATATATTAAGAATACCCTTAAGGGCAAAGGAGTTGTCATTAAGTGTCATTAAATGTAATTTTGCCCACTGGCCTCGGGAGACTATACACTGATTTTACCATATTAAAAATAATCTAGCCATAAGTACAACCACACCTTGATTTTCTTTTATTTCGTTGATCAGCGTCCAATTAAAACTCTGTCAGGGGTTACACACCAGCTTGAGCTTTTTTCTCAAGCTGAATTCATTTTTGTGCAGCTCCAACAGTCATTTTGCTACTTGCTACTTCTCTTTCTACCTGAGTTGTCACAGACCACGTAAAAGGAATAATGTTTAGAGTGTTTGAGTTCCTAACCTGTATTACCCATGACCCTAACCTGGGTTGAAGCACTGTTGGGCAACCACTACACGGCAACTTGTGTAAAAGCAACGCAATGTAAACTGAAGAAAAAGCCAGACGTGGTGTGCTCAATGGATGTGATATAAAAGATTGCATCATTCATATAATCGATAGAGCACTTTTCTTGATTGCCATTATTTTTAAACTGCAGTGACGCCAATTTATACACACAACTCTGTTAGCTCACCATCATTGCCTTAGCTGTGTGTGTTATTATCCTCAGTTTATTGAATTTCTCAGTGGGAGTATGTTATCAGCATCTGTTTCTTACAGCTTATTCTTAATTATCCTGTTCCCGAACTCTGCATCCCACAGAGAATTGAATGACACACAGTTAGAAATATATGTTTTTTTCTCTAGTTGCTTCAACCAATTAGGCTTCAACTGACTGTGCTGTGGAAGGTCTTTACAGAAGTACAGAGAGAAATAATAATGCGAGAGATTCCGTACACAAATGTCTGATTATTAAGAGAATAAGAGAAGCGCATCGGATGTACAGCAACCAGTGCTTTTTGAGGTTGCTAGTACTTGGCAATAATAATAGTAATACTAACTGGCACACTGTATAAGGTTGAACCTCATTTCATTTAAATCCAAAACCTCTTTCAAATGATTTCTCGGTAGGAGTGGTAGCATATTCCTCAACAATGAATAATTATATTGGGACTGGGAAGTGAGCGGATTGCGTTTTTGTTATAGTACCTGACAAAAACAACAGGCAAGCTGCATTGATTAAATAGGATCCACATATCAATGTCTGGTAACATTGGCGTGTTCTTTATGTCATTTGAAACATCACCATCTAGTGAACATTGAATCAAATTGCAGGACTTCTTTTTTTTCTTATGTTGCAAAATTTATTTCAGCGTCATTCGTCATGGTTGGCCATAACTACTCACAAAGGCATACGAGTAGCTCTATGCAACATGGATTGCACACACATTGATGTGAATGGGTACATATGCATTGAAGTACAGTAACAAACACCCGCACACACACAAACGCACATTCACACACACCACCAAAATGGGCTGATCTCCCGACCTGATGGGGAGGATTATTTTGGCTCCACAGACACAACACTCGACAAAACCATGTCTGCAGTTCCTTTGTTGGGGCCTCATGCCGGAAACACTTCTCTGCAGACTGAGGCTTAGTGCCTATTTTTGTTTAATGAGGTAAGCATGCATGGCGGACCTATATAACTACAAATATGGTATGGTATAACAGATGTGTTGCCATTTAGAATATAAATTATTATTATTATTTAAATGAATTAAGTCTCTGTGGTCAAGTACCAAGAGTCCAGATAAAAAGTAAAAAAAAAAAAAAATCCTTTGTTAGTCCCGCAGCGGGGAAATGTGCAGGCAAGACCTGAGATGCTCAAGTGTATCTGAGTGTTGATTAAAAATTAGCTTCTTTTTGTAATTCAATTTAGGTTTTATTTGGCCAGACTGCTCCTGTGGAGATCAAGGGTGTGTTATCCAAAGGTGACTGCTCTGATCCGCATCAGTTCTCCAAGATACAAACAAAACTATGAAAACATTTTATAATTATTCATTAGAAATACAACAGAGAGACAGGGTCAAATGTATAATAGCCAAGGGTCGTCAGTCATATCTGCTTGTTGATTTATCTTCAGCAGTAGTGTGCAGCCTTAGTTGAGGTTGTACAAGGTGGTAGTGAATGTTTTATTAGTACAAGCTGTGCTAACCTGGAGCAGAGCAGTACTGGAATTCAGCAGTATTGCTCTTTTACTACACACATGTTTTACTCCAGTTTTAGTTCACAAGGAAAGCTGGGCAATATTATGTTTAATAACAGGCAGAACATGAATAAATACATATACATATACATATATATATATATATAT
Organism: Bovichtus diacanthus; assembly: GCA_943590825.1. Lineage (NCBI taxonomy): Eukaryota > Metazoa > Chordata > Actinopteri > Perciformes > Bovichtidae > Bovichtus > Bovichtus diacanthus. Next base: position 1,618,370 of record CALSBV010012170.1, read on the forward strand.
ATATATATATATATATATATGTACAGATACCTAATAGGGTAATTGGTAAATCATTCATGTTCTGCCTGTTTTTGAACATTATATTGAGCATAGTATAAAAGATAAATCCAGAAACCACCAGAGCAATCTACCTACAGGTCAAAAGATGATTGATCCATCAGGCTGTTGAAGATTTCCTTTATATACGTTATAGCACAAACTATTATTATGTTAAACCTATATTAAAGGCACACCTCAATGTTTGTTTAATGTTAAATGTGATGTCATTTTAAAAGAATACATGAATAACACTCAACTATATAGAATAGAATAGAATTCAATAAAATGATAAAACTGGAACTGTTTTATTAAATGCAAATACTCAAAGAGTACTGCTTTTCCAAGATAGTGTTACCTATATAACAGGTGAAGCAGTGTATATGCAAAATGCATAAAGTCCATTATTTTTTAAAATCTGGACAATTTGAGCTGTATTATCGCACTCATACCATGGTAACTTTCCAAAGGCTGTTCAAATTGTCATCTATTTAAAAAAAAAAATGTGTTTGTGATCAGTTTAAGCCATGTTAATGTAGGTCAGTTTTACCAGTGAGTGTTTATGGAGAACATCATAGCACAAAGCAGAAGTACTATCATGGTAACCTGCAGATGAATATACTTTGCGTAATGACTGGGACGATGTTTGTTTGAGGTGTCATATGTAATCATATGTAACGTTAACTCACACCTGCCAGTTGATCAGAATCAAATATTTTCTGTGACTGTGGTACAAAGCTCTTTAAAGAAGTACATGATGGAATTTACAATGAAAAGGTCAGAGCAACGGAATAGTATAATTAAAGAGTGTTTTCTGAACCCTTCGATCCCAAACCTTAAAACAACTGCCTGTATGCATGGCTCAGTTTGCCTTGTTCAGCTAAAGTCCATGCAGAGATTTGCTTTGATTTGAATGATGTATCAGTCGTCTGGAATGGCTTCATCCATCCACTTCATGTAAGCCAGACTTCCGTCCTCCACCAGGAAGCTGAGGACTTCTGGGTTTGCATAGGGGTGGACAGACCTTGAAGGGAGCCGCAGAAATACAAACATGTCAGATAAGACATACATTTTCATCATATAAATGAACACCATAGCAGAAACTATTATCTGTACGAGGCGAGGCAAATTTAGTCATTAAGTCTAGATATAAAAGAAACACAGTAGTAAAAGGAGAATATAAAGACACAAATAAATAGTCATATTATTATATAAATAATATAAGTGTGTCGTCTGCAAAATGATTATATGTTAAACAGAAGAAGCCCTAGAGTGTAGCCTTGAGGGACTATTTTTGTATGCTCAGATAGTCCCCGTCCTTCCAATATGCTGTGGCTGTTTATTTTATTTATCTTTTCCACTGTCTGTGTTTGAGTGGATGTTATTAAAGACCTTAACAAGAGCAGTCACAGTGCTGTAGTGTGGTCGAAATCCTGACTGGAAATCATCCTAACAATTGTTTAGTACCAGGAAGGTGTTACAGCATTTCCAATGATTTTACTTTAAAATAGGAGGTTTGATATGGGCCTATAATTGTTCATTAGAGAGTTGTCTAGATTGTTCTTTTTTGGGTTAATAACTGCAGTTTTCAACGCCTGTTGGAAATAGCCTGGGAGCAGAGAAGTGTTGAATATTCACAGATCTGATGCAATGCAGTTAAAACAATTATTGAAAAAGCCTGTAGGCAGAATATCAAGGCAGCAGGAGGAGGATTTCAAATGTTACACAATTTCCTCCAAGGTTATATGGTTGTGTCCTGTTCAAATTGCGCAGTGCTAATTAAATTTGTTTTAAGTGCATGCAATGACAATACACCTGATGTGGAGGAACAGACAGCTTGTCTAATTTTCTGAATTATGTCAGTAAAGAAGGAGGCATTCATTGCATAATTTAGTGGATACAAATCCAGGGGTTACTGATACAGGGAAGTTGTTTTTATTACCAGCGTGTTATTTCTCCACGGTCTTTTTCTTACTAGACTACCTTTACCTTAGTGGGAGCAATGTCATCAAACACATTTTTACAAACTGAAATGATCCAGAAGATCATTGACTGAGCCCCTGCCTGGGATGTGGAAGAGAAAGCCTGAATGAATAATTCACTGGTGCTGTCCTGGGGGTTGTCAACATGAACGTTAAAATGCCCATCAATAACTACACAGTCAAAGCCAAGGCAGCAGTTCAGCAAAGTCATCCAAAAAAGTTTGCATAATAATTTGGTGACCTGTAGATGTTTAAGAATATGAGGAATTCAACTGAAGAGCAACATATTCAAAAGAAGCACATTTTACATAAGACATCTGCTTGCACTGGAAAAAATGATTCAACAAAATGGCAAGTCCTGCTCCTCGCTTCGCTCATAAAACAGAAATTTGGAGGGATTGACACCGCCGCACTGTTATCTTGGTCGAACCGAGTTGTAGGTAAAGACGTAAAATCAAGATAGTACTTGATAATTAAATCATTAATTAAAAATATTTGCCTACCAAAGACCGGCCTTTATCAAAGCGAAAATCTTTGCCAAATTAAAGTTTTTGTGAAGACAGATAAGTCATTTATTTAAAATTTGATAATAAGATAAGATTTAGTTGAGTACATTCTATTCCTTCTACTTCTTATCGAAACAGGAGTCCAGAAGGAGAGCACAAAGACTGGAAACAGAGGCAAACAGATTGGTGTTACAGAAAGGAAGGCAGACGAAGGGCCAGTGGCCGGGGGGATGAATTTAATGCCAGCGTTAACTACCCGTTCTATCAGTGAATCCCAAAAGGGGTGAGGCAGGGGAGAGTGGAGAGTGAATGGAGGAGGATTTAGGAGACTGATCCACGAGCTGCTTTTCAACATGCTGACATTGAGGCTGTGATGTTTCGCCTTCATGGTGCCGAAGCTGCTGCGGCGGTGCGCATCATCTGCCCTGAAAAGATGCCCACGTCCCCAGAACAGATTCAACGTGTCAATTTAGTTGATCCTTTTGAGAGCGCAGGTTTTGCAGAGCCATGTGTTCAGTGATTTGAGACTGTCGAACCTTTTGATCCCTCGGATGAACATTGGCAGTGGTCCAGACAGTTATCTCTGCAAATATCTTTGGCCCCCACACGTAGAACAACCTGTTTAATTATGGCGTGTTCATTTAAGTTGAGGATTTTTCTCTTTTATGCCACAGACCGAAGCACCTGTTATGATTTTGGCTCGGTTTATGTGTCTGTGTGTCCGTTTGTCTGTCTGCAGGATTATGGAAAGAAACTGCTGGCCTAACTTTCATCACCTGATGGAAGGGTGTGGCATGGTCCGAGGTAGAACCCATTACATTTTGGAGCGGATCCGAATCAAGAGGTGGACACACGAGTTATGTTTTGTCGGAATAATCAGAAAAGCGAGTTTGAGATGGCGAAAATTCACATGAACGCAACCTCAAGTCGGAACAATAACTCAGGAAGAGCTATCAACGTGTTCTTTAACAATGAACTACAACACATCTTCGTTTTAGTGTCCATGACACCGAAGTCAGAAGAACAACTTCCCAACTCGGGAAATGGGACAATCCGAGAACACGTGAATGCACCATTCTCGTCTTATGTTTCTGTCTCCCACAACCAGAGTTACAGGTTGAATTCAACGTTTTAAACCTGTTTTCCAGTTGTAGTGTCGGGGGTGACTGTGTTGAATCCATCATTTTTTTTCCCTCTGTGGGAGTACAGCCTTGCATTTATCTTCAGGTTTTGCACACAGATTATCCCAGCAGGTAACATTCCCATTCATAGCAAATTAATTCACTGTTTTTTTTTATCTCATGTACGGAGTCATTTACAGATAGCTGTCCATTTAAATCCTGTCGAGTTGAGAGGCAGATAACATTGGCTGAGTGTTGTGGTGTTGAGAAGGCTTCTGCGGCAGGAGTGTCCTAGTATCGAGTTTTGCGATCTTCTGCAACCGTTTAAGACGGACGGACTTCGTGGATTCTGATGTGCAGAAAGGTATAATTAACTCCCAGGCTAAAGTGTTGTCAGTCGACCACGTTGACGTTGCGGCCGGTGTTTCATAAATAATCCTTTTCAACGATTTTAGTACTTAGAAGCACTTATAGGAAACGTCCTAAAAAGTTTTTTTTTTAGTAGGAAGAAGAATGAAAAGCAGAAAGCAAGTTAGACAAGTGTCAGCACTGAAGCACAGCAGGAAGCGGCAACCATTAGAAGTTCCTATTAATTCCAATTATTTTCAACCTTCAACTTCTGGAACTCTATAAAAATCCGGACCATCGGTTGCATTCATGATCAAACACTTTTAATGAAACATTTTTGTTGTGTCAAAAATCTAAAATGTTCAAGCTGAATCATATAAATGCTGTTCTATTTCTTCTAATTTCTCTTACACACAGCAACGGTAAATGAAAACGTGTGTGGGCAACAAATATATATTATGCACTATGCTGTTTATGAATATAGATTAATAGTTCGATTATGGTGAGTGCTTTTGTTACATTGGAGTAATTTCAAGTACACTACATAATACAGTCCAAGTTCCAAAACCTTTAAAGCATGTCTGCAGTAACATGCAGAGATTAAGCGTCACGTTTGTTTGAAATGTATACAGTAATTTGATGTACAGTTGTCAATAATCTGAAATGACCGTTGTACAAGTATAAAGCGACATCTCACCTCACATAATCTATGATTTGCTGGATCCTGGAGGTCTTTGTCTTCACCAGCTGCAACAACAGTGACATCTCATCTTACATGTTCAGCATTCCTGTGGAGTACATGTTTATCATAAAAGCATTTTCTCAGAAAGCTTACCATCAGAACTTCACTTGCGTCCTGGATTTCGCCTTTCCAATAGTACCTGAAGAACCAGAAAACCAACAGACATTAGAAGCGCACCATGTGCAACGCGTGAGGGACTGGAAATTACTGAGGGCTTAAAAGTACCACTGAGCCTTTCAAATTCAGTTAAAAAAGCTTTTGTGAAAAACTGTGATTTCTGAAAGAACACGACAATCACACCTTGCCCAACCGTTTATTACGGCTTCTGTGATTCACAGTGCAAAACTGCCTCTTTGCTTTTAAACATGGTGCCTTTTCTCTTGGATTGTGAAAGACGGCAAAAAAGAAAAAACTAAGAACCCACATTTCAAAGATGTGAAATGTCGAAATAAATGAAGTATAAGACCAGATGAGCATGGATATAACTGAAAGTCCTTCATTATTGCACACACACATGCTTAAAACCCCTACCACCTCCATCACCTCACCCCTAAACTACTCCAACCACATCCTTGTTTAACGCTGCCTTTTCTACTGAGTCACCCTCCACCCTTTACACCCTGACTTCTTCCTCCCTTGTTCCCTTTGTGGTTTATGCATTAACAGGAAAGCTAATCCAAGACCGCTCTGAAGGCTAACTGCCACTCAGTTTCAAGAGGTGGGACAACTTCAGACGCAGCCCATTCACCTTGTGATTTCCTAGGTAACCAGATATGTAGGAGAGAGAGGAAAACAGCATATGTGTTCATGCATTCATGTGACTGTCTGCACATGTGAGGGACAAGATAACTTAGCCAGTTTTTGTGTTTGTGCCCCAGCTGGGTTCAAAGTTGTGTCAAGGTAGGCGGTCAATATGATTTACATTGTAGAGGTCCTGGAGAGAATGTTAATACTGGCTGCCAGCCGCCTCTCCATGATCGCCCTGGAAAAGAAGACAGAACGGTAGAGAGTGCAGATGGAAACAGAGGCATGGAAAAAGTACAAACACTTACAAGACACCAGCTGTTTATCAGCTACAGCATGAAACGCAGTCTTTCATTACGTTGCTCTACAAGCAGGAAAGGACTTTCACGCACCAAAGTTTCAGAGAAGAATGTAAACTTTGCCCTCTGCTGCTGCTAGTAGTTGATTTACATATCTGACACGTGCACCGCTACCTTCCGTCTTGACACGCGGTAAATATTGCTCATTTACATGCAATTAAAATGGCGACAAAGGAGATGAGAGAGCAAGAGCAAGAGCAAGAGCAAGAGCAAGCGCGACAGTTGTGGCTTTGACGGAAAAGTCAAACTTACTGTATACATCTGGTCGACCGACTTTGAAATGTTTAAATCACTCGAAGCTTTCAGACCTGTAGTTCAGTCCCTTTGAACTGGACCATGGGACAGAAATTACACATTGTTGCACTTTAGTTCTGGTCCGGTTCCTGTTCATTGACTTTCTACAAAAAGAACCAAGAGGAGCGAAGGAGGATTCAACAGTTTTGCCGATTGTCATCCTGCATCATCAGGAGCCTCACGTGGGGAAATCAAACGCCGGTGACTGACAGATGTTTATGATGTTTTTGATGCATTATCATTATTATTAGACTGCAAATCGACTGCATGTTATGAATAATGGCCTACAGGTGGAGACGGTAATGATTTTAATGTTTATTACTGCGGGATGACACACTTTTTAATTGACTTAATGAACTGACAAAAGAGCATTGAGTCAGATACAAGCACAGCAGTTTTAACAGCTTTCAACCGGGTGAAAGACCCCGAGCTGACGTGCGTGTGTGTTACCACGGTAATGACTGTAATAAATGGTTATACACTGGACCTCATACGGATCAATTAGGCTATGAGATCACTTCCTGAACAGATTTCACGATCAGCAGGTGGATTTATCAGTAGTATAGCTTTTTTTGTTTTTTTAAATCATGGTAAATCACACATGAGCCAACATAACATCCTGTGTTTGGTTCGTTTGCTATCACACCACGAACAAACCGCACCGGAGTCCATTTGAAAGAGCAGTCCTGGTTCGGTTGTGCCATCCACGCCAGGTTTAGATTGACAGCTTTCACACTAACGCAAATGAACCGTACAAACTGTGAAAACGGACCAGATTTTCGCTTTAACCGACCCAAACAAGTAGGGTGTGAAAGCACCATCATATACAAATCGATACCAAAGCAAAGGGATTTAAGACTGGACGCAGGGGGAAACCAGTGGCACGGCTCTATTCAAAAATAAAAATCTGCCCAACAGCCCTTCTTAATAAAGCCCTTACTAATGAACATGTTTTAATTTTTCATAAACTAAAGCGTCCGTTGTGGTTTTCATCGCCAGGCGAAGTGACTTCTGTGAGGTTGCCGGGCAACCAGCTGTCTTCAGGGAGTTTCTACACTTCTGCTTTGGTACAGATTGTACAAACTACATACAGTATATATACAATGACATGTTGATCAGTGAGCTTTAGAGGACTCAACATGAAGCACTATCCCTTGGACATATTTGAGCTGAATCTTTTTACACATCACAAATGAGACCACGTGTTTCCAAATGTAGCTTATACTTCATTAAAGCATGCCGACTGCAATATGTGACCTGCTACTGTACCTGCCAATGTCCTTGGCTGCCAGTTCGTTGGGGCTGTTGATGAGAAGAACAGAGTGGTGGCCGGGTACATAGCTCCCCGTGAGGGCTGAATGAAGATGGACCCCGATGGACCACAACCCAGGATACATGGACACGGACAGGACCATGAGCTATAGAGGGGGTTGGGGGTGCAATAAGGGACATCTCAGTGTTGAATATGTCAGTTACCTAACACACTTTAAGGACATGTTTCTGCCATCTGGTGATATTTGTAGCCTATCTGATATAAATGATTTGGACATTTTGCTGTTTCATGTTATATTATGTTTGGGTGAAGCAAATTCATAGCTCAATTTAATTATCTGCTGCCCTCTGAAAGGATTGCCATGTTTGGATTGGATTGGATTCAGTATTTATCCTCTTATTATTTGGCGCTGTCTGTCACAGATAAATGAGTATAGGCCTTGGCTTGGACGCAGTGACCAATTTCATAATCTGTCCTACTTCTCTGCACAGCATTGCAGCCAGACATAGCTGCAGGATCCAACACAGACATGTCAGAATAAATACAATTAAAAAACATTTAACATATCGGATGCCAAAAGCCATTCTTGTTATGGATTACTTACGACTTTCCTCCAAGTTTAAAAAAAAAAAAAAATGTTATTGGGAGAAACGATTCTAATAAAAGTCCATGAAACAATCAGCTCTTACCAAACATGACACGAGCAGCACGGTCCGAAAGACAGAGAGGAAGACAGCTTCTTTATGGAGCTGGAACAGCCACTCCATCTTTCTCGTGGCAACAAATGTCATTCCCGGAGTCCGTCTGGTGCATGTAGTAATAGGTGAGAAACTTCGTTCACAAAACTGCTGAGACTTACTTAGATGATTAGTGTTCCGTCATTGTTTAGTTTCTTAAACAGCTGCTTTGGGAGAGAAAGACATTCAGAAAACTCATTACCTTTATACAAGACCTGCATTGTGTTGACAGGTACTTTAGGTCGGATGGTCAAAGGCAGAGATAAATCCACGCTCCGTGCAATTGGTTGCTCCACACTTCCTGACACGCCGGCGACCAATAACATGGCCGGTTCGCGCCCCCCCCTCCCCCACAACCCGCTGCCCTGCCTAATCGGCTTTGGTCTCTATTTGCCGTCTAAACAAAACTTCTTTCAGCCCCTGAGCGTCAATTTGAAGCTGTGAATTCACAAAAATTTATTTTATTTTTATAAGCATATTCTTTAGTGGTGGGAATCGAAATAAACAGTGCTGGGTTAAACTATAAACCTACAGATATTAAGACTGTAATAACATATTTTAAAAAAAAATAAATAAAAAAATGTAAGCAATGGGAATGGTAAACACTACAATACACTTATACAGATATACTTAATTTGATTGAGGTCAGAAGGAAACAACAATATATATTTGACGTTTGATTTTGCAATTATTATGTTTACACACAGCCTACAGCAGTGGAGTCTGTGAGAGCCTAAACAATAAGGAAGTAAAGCCACAGTCAATAAAAGCCAAGATTAAACATTTCCCAATATCTTCTCCACTACTGCCTCACATTTTACGATAACATTATGCTGCCATGTTTTGCACAAGTGTACTAATAGGCTTCTGTTTTAATCAATATGATAACATAATGCATAGGGTCCACATATACCTCATAATCTTCGTAAACTCTGTTTGATGCTGCAGCTTTTCTTTTTCGCCGTATAAATAATAAGGTACATGTGCATTACTCATAAAAAGAGTAAGAGACAATGCCCAGGAGGAAATTATGCAAGATTAACAGACAGTTGTTGCAAACTACTATAACTGCTCTTAGTCTTTAAAGAGGGAAGTATCAGCTTTTGACTGGCACGTAACAATTACCACTTGGCACCTGGACAAGACAGATGTCTGTCTGTTCTTTACTGTGAAAGTGCTGAATATGCTGTAACAAGATACAAACGGATACATAGCACAGAAACGACAAGTGCAAAAAAAAACCAAGAGCCAAGTAAAAAGGCCCTGTATCCTCCTGTTCTAGTGAGTAAAATAAATGTTTTTTGTAGTCGCTGATCCAGTCTGTTGGCAAAAGGCCAATCAGATGCAAACACACAGATATACTGGTGTAGGTACATACACAGCTATACACTCACCACTTCCTCAAACAGTGACTAAAGCAACTGTCAGATAAGCTAAACAGGAAATGCTAGGACCCTGCTAGGCTGCATGTGAATGAGGAAAATTCAGACGAACTGGAATCTTAAAGAAATATGAATAATTCATAGGTGGGTTGTTGAAGCAAAAAGCAAACCAAACGGACAGATTCTATTTGGCATTTTATTAGCACAGATGACATGGAAGTATGGAGGGAAACTAGACCGAGGGAGAGAGATTAGTAAAGAATCATGTCAGTATTGCAGCTATAATTGTTGGTTACATGGCCCTGATTTCGAATAGTTGATGGAGTGTGCATTGTACTGCCAGAAGTCAGTTTCCAGAAGCTTTGGATTTTTAAAAAGTGCTTTTATGCATTATGTCCACATGGGGGAGATGTGGGTCCATGCATTTCTCCCTTCACGCTCTCCTTCCATTGTGAATACATACAATGTAGAGTGCTCATTCTATAAAACTCTCATCGACTGAAATTAAATGTAAATGCTCCAACAAAGCAACTTGCATGACTCATCCCATTCCTTTTCTTTTTTTTTTTTTGACCTGGTCCCTGCCAGCCCGTGTACTTTGTCCCCCCCCCTCCCCTCCGCCCTCATCGGACACTGCACAGAACAGAACGGCAGGGGGCGCCACGGGCGTCAGCTTCAGAACAAACCAATTTATTTCCCAAGCTCACACAGGCTTCATTTTAGAGCCCATCTGAGAGCTCCAATAGAGCCACTTAAGCCACTGTTCCCCAACATGAAAGAAGGAAACCAAAATAGAGAGATAGGAAGAAAGGCGAGGAGCCGTCAGAGAGGCGTTTGATCTGCTTGTTCTGGGGCATTACTCAGAGGGGTTCTCTTTCCCTGAGGAGCGCTGAGGCCTGTTTGTCCCTAAGAAGTCTAATGTGGAAAAATAAGATACATTTTATTTCTGTCTATGCTTCTTGTCTGTCTGTGTATAATGAGGCCATGAGGTCTACAGTTAGAGCAGAAAAGAGAAAACGAGAGATGAGAAGAGGAAAAGCACAAAGGCATCTGGCGAGAGGTGCCTCGCCTAATTTGCCGTTAAACTGCGATTGTCTCTCGGTGGGATCAATAAAGTTGCCTCGCTGTGAAATAAAACGAAATCTAGCAAGGAGATGAATAGAGCGAGGTGTACGAACACAGAAACGCAGAGGTTGCAGAGAACTGAAACTCTGGAGGGCTCAGTACATTCACTGCTGTTGTCGGCCTTTCTGTGTGGCGGCGCCATCACTGCATTGAATGGGAGGTAGAGGATGTGGAGACAGAAACTGTCCACACTACTGGACACACAGAGGTCAGATAAGTCCTAATGTAGGGACTCTCCAGGCTGCGATTACCTCTATAGGAAAAGACTGGTCCTCCCAAAGAGGTTAATTAAAAAAGTCGTGGGGGCCGAGCAGGGAAGTGTCTCCATCGCCACTGTGAACCTTGGTGATTGCTCCATCCGTTAGGACAGAGCCATCCATCACGCCTGATTCCTAGGCTGTCTGGCTCCACAACTGAAATCACTGAGTGACTAAAAACACAGAAGTAAATGTAGCAGTGCCACAACTCTGACAACCAGCAAGGACAAAAAATATACCACTGCTGAGATATCCCCTGCTGGAGTCCCTCAGGTAATGAACCATCTACCCTCTCAAGGATCAGACAAACACCATATCTTGTCATCTTCCCTCCATTCTGTCCAACGATCTTCTTCTTCTTCTTTTATTTTTTGCTCTCTATGTCACAACTACTGGAGCACACAGGGCCATTTATCAAAAAAACTCAACTGACTGTCATGTTGTTTATTTCCTCTGTGCTCTCAAGAAAAGATTGCAAAAATAATCTTTTTTTCCATTTATTTTTTATTTTTTGTGTTTGTTTAGCAACATAAGCCCACTGTTCATATCCAAAACCATGAGTTAACGTGGAGAAAGCGGAGTACAGGAGCATAACCTTCCTCCGACGCAGCATGAAAGAATTAACCACCGTCAATGAAAAAAAACCCTCCAGCAATCCCTGCTGAGAAGAAAGATTTGTCATCCCTATTTCCCTAGTTCTTGGAGGTGAGGACAAAGGTGTGATAGC
>CALSBV010012170.1:1630012-1671624 GCA_943590825.1 Bovichtus diacanthus
GAGAGAGAGAGAGAGAGAGAGAGAGAGAGAGCAAGAAGAAGGAGGGATAAGAGGAGAGACAGAGAGAAATGGAGCGTTTTGGTTGATTGGGTTTGAGAGAGGACAGAGAGCCTGGAGCAATCGTACAGGAAAAAGTTAAACATTTTCATAAATCTGTTCTCGTGGAGTTCACATGCAGCGGTGGGAGGCTTAAATCAAGTCATGCTTGATTGGTTGAGAGGGAGAAGCCAATCCCAAACGCAAGGAGGGGGGCGGGGTCACCTCCAACTCAGAAAAACCTGTGCTTCCTCATTACACTTTCCTCAACGAGCCGTCTGCAGCATAACCATTCCTCGCGCTGACGCAGGTAGAATGAGCTCATTCCTTCTCCATTCACAAGCTGAGTGCACCCAAATTCAGAGAAGGGAGAAGCATAATAAGTTCAGACTCCAAGTTAGAGTGCCTGCAGGCAATAAAGTTGAGGATGAACAGTGGAGACTTGATGGAAGAAGAGTGCGTGCGTGCATGTGTTCGAAAGGGGGTTACATCTGCAAAAAAAGAAAAAAAGCAGAGAGAAAAGCTGCTCTCGACTGCACCATCTCTTCGCTTAAATTTCACAAATCCTCTCAAAAGTCTTTATCTTAAACATTTTCCACAGGGATGCTGTGATTGACGACTCTTGCATTTAAAAATAATGAATAGAAATGCACGTTGCCCACAATTCTGGCGAGGATTTCAAGCAATGAAAACTCAGTGATTGTTGTCACGCTCGTACCGTACGCACTCTAACGTTGAACCCATACGAATACATGCACAAATAGTGTTCAGACAATACATATAAACGGATGGAAGCAAAAGAAACTTCTGAATGTTCACTTCATCAGAAATGATGTCTGCAAAGGCAAGGTCATTTGGAAAAACATGGCACGGGAAAAAACAAATACATTCATTGATGTGTTGTACAATGCATATTAAACTTTGAGCTGGGTGTATAGTTGGGATGTGTGTGTGTGTGTGTGTGTGTGTGTGTGTGCATGCGTGTGTGTGTGTGTGTGTGCGTGTCAACCTCAGACACTCAGAAAAATGGCATTATGGAAATGCAGGAATCACCATGAAAAGGGCAGCCAGAGGCATGCTCAGGGCAAGATTTTATATACAGCACCTAATCAGCCAACAAACTGCCTTCGCTCCTATTTACCCTGTTTATGAGTCACCCCTAAACCTGCAACCACTTCATCTACATAATCTCATCTCCTCCCTCTTCATGTCACACTCTCAACCAATTCCTAGTGTCACAATTTCCTTGGGAGCTTTTTCCCTTGCCATGGAGTCCTACTAACTCTCCTGTCATGTCAGATCATGCCCCTCCCCGTCCTGTAGTAATGCCTGTGTTAACCCAGATTATGCCAGATTATCTATTATGCCTCTAGTCTCTGCCTGCTTAAACTTTGCCTGTTATGACCCCTGCCTGCCTTTTGGACACCTGCTCTCCAGAATGATCCTCTATTGGATTCTGTAAGTTTGCCTCATCTCCCCTGCCTCCCTGGTTTTGACCTTACATTTTTATTGGACTGGTCTTGGGTTCAAACCATAGACTGTATATAAAAACTGGACCTAGTCCTTGGGTGTCGCCAATTGGTTTGTGGACTAAGGTTTTGAATCCTCCAGTTTGGCATTTTGACTGTCGCCATCTTGGTTTTTTGGAACCAGAAGGGAGGCGAGAGGGTGGAGCTAAGTACACCTGTACACTGAAAACCCTTTTTTTAGGTGACCAAAATGTACAATTAACATTCATGAACTGAAAACACACTAACACACTGAGTAAGGGTTAAAGTTCTAAAGCAAAAACACACAGAGCACCCAAACCGGACAACATTGTGTGATAGTGACCTGTCAATCATATGGTAGCCATGCCCTAAAGCAGGGGTTCTCAAACTTTTTCAGACCAAGCACCACTTAACCAATAAAGAAACACTCACGGACCACCTAACTCCCCAAATATCCAAAAACAATAGGCCTGCTTACCACTCCAACAGTATATTACACATTACAGGTTAATATTGAGCTTTATGTGACCTTCTCTACATCGCTCGTTCACACATTAAATCAACAATACAAATACAACTACGGATTCTACAAGCATTTCATTCATATGCCATCTAAACAATAAATGTTGATAGATTTTACACATCATATGAAACGTAGACTACATTTATTACTGAGTTTATGTCCGAGCAAACAGAGCCGCAACTTACTTATGAAAATTAAGGTTTTATTCACATCCAAGCTTTTTTCATAAAAAAATTTCATGAAATATTTTTCCATGAAAATTACGTATTTTGACATCCAAGCTTTTTTTATGAAAATTAACGTTTTTTTAAAATATTTTTTCGATCCATCTTGTCAGTTGACGCTCAAATTGACCGCGTAGATCATTTATGACATAAGATCGTAAAACGAGCTACGTAGCTATACTTAAAACTTATAATATATTAATTTAAAATGTGACATTTTACCAATATACTCAGGGACCACTAGGGGTCACTCACGGACCACCAGTGGTCCGCGGACCACTCTTTAAAAGACGAAAGACTGCCCGAAAGAATACGCTTAATGGGACAATAATTTACAAAATGAACATCATGCTGTATTGAAGAAGACTTGAAACTAACGTTTGAAACTATAAACTTGTTAGGAAAATGTTCACGGAAGTAATAATTCAAGTGATAAGTCGGGTAATTTTCTCATAGACTTCTATAGAATCAGACTTCATTCCCTGCTGGATATTGAAGAGAATGCAGGTTTAAGGTAATTTTCAGAATTGGAGGTTGCCACTTGGTTCAAAACTGTTTTTACACCTCATTCTCTCTGGTAAGAAAGCAACAGCTTCTTTGTTAATTGTTTTCCACCTGGGCCTTGTTCAGCTCAGCTTATTATTCACACCCTCACTGCAAGCCAGCTGATAACCTCCAACTGCTGCGAGCAATTAACAAGAGTTCACCTACTGTAGCGTCCAGAAGGAGGGATGCCTTTAGTGCCAGAGGAGAGCCCGAGCAGGGAAGGTCAGAACAGGACAAGGAGGAAAAGAGAATAAGAGATAGAGAAAGGGGATGCGCCCTGTTTTATAGTCAAAGGGAAATCAATGCTAATGAATTAGTTGGCTCATGGAATACGCTGATAAGAAAATTACCAGTTTAAGTGGATGCTGCATGTGCATGTTTGTGTGTGTGTGTGTGTGTGTGTGTGTGTGAGAGACCAGAAACTGATAAGGATGTTTGGTATCAAGGATGGACAACTCACTCTGCAAGGTACAGCAAACACAAGTGTCCTGACCCATTAGGAAGTGGTCGAAACTAAAGACCTGGTCAATATCTTGGCTGTTGTATCGCTTAAACGACTGTGACTGGTTTGCTGTGTTCCAGAGGAGGCAGCCAATACAAACGAAACGTCAGACAGTCTCTCATCAAAGCAGGGTTTGTCAAAAACATTATATTTCTTAGTTGATAAATGCCCTGCACAGCGTTGTCGAACTTAGGGTATTTAGAAAAATATGTACTGCAACATTAAACCAGCCAGACCAAGCATGCAGCCAATTCCTGAAAAAAAAAAAAACAGATATAATTTTTGGTTTCACAACACCAGTCACACTTCTGAGTCTGTCTCAGCTAGGTGGCGCCAACAGAGATTGATTATACTATAAAAAAAAAAAAGATGAAAAGGGTTATTTTTTAAAACTCAGTCTGCTGTACTTTTCAAAAGCTGTTGATTATGTTTTGTGATGTGTAACAAATTGTGGATATCTCCTCCAGCCGCTGCTCTCTCATAAGCAGAATTCAAACTGCACCACGCACATCTCTATTGCCATTGGACCATAATGAAATCACAACGCATGTATTTAACTAATGGAAGATTTGCTTGGCTAAACAAGGTTCCTGTTAAAAAGAATTAAATGGCTGTTGTTGGTAATTACAAAGGCTTTGAGAAGCCAGGCAAAATAAGGTGTGGTGGGGGCACGAGGCTCTCTAAAAGTGCTAATTAAAGTGGGAAGGTGTATAAAAATGCTACAAATTAGCAGAGCCTCCCCGGTGGTATCAAGTGTTTTGCAGGTTGCATGAGTAAACATATTTGCTCTGCCTATTTATCTGCACGTTTCCTGGCCTCCACAGTTTCACAGTGCTACGATTAGTTTAGTTGGGAGGGTGGAGGATTACAGCAGATAACAATAGAAGCAGGAGCGGCATAGATCAAACGATTTTATTTCTGTTGTAACTGGGAGAAGGGGGCTCCTTCGTTGTCTCTTCTGGGACTGCTGCTCTAGTTTTCTGATATCCATTTTCCCTTTGTTTTCTCTCTTGGCCCTTTGAAATATTTAGCAAGAATCCCCTGATTAACACATACACATATAAGAGTGTGTGTATGTGTGTGTGTGCTCACATTTACAATCACAACACTCCCTCCCCCTCCAGTCATCAATCATCAACTGTGCACTAAACATCTGGAAGTGGACAGTCTTTCCCTGAGGGACAAGAACACTTCAGATCTCTGCATTTTAGCATAGAGCTCATCCTGAGGGATTGATTCTCCGAGCCCAGCCCTGGCCCCTCATGTTATGGAGGCTGGAGGCTCCACTGAGAAATAGCCTCTCCATCTCTTTATTTCTCCATCTATCTCCCCCCTCGCTCTGTTGAACCAGCGCTACCATAACCTCCTCCCTCCTCCTTGGATTTTGCCTGCCACTCCAATGGTTTGCTGTCTTTACCCTTAGACGTTGACAGTTAAAAAAAAAAAAAAAAAAAAAAAGGTGCAACCTTGCAGGTATACCTCTTTTAAAGGTTGATGCATTTACTATTCGAAAAAAACAAACCGCACAAACATGACCTATTTACAGGCGAAAAAGCACATCTTAAGGCTGGTGGATGTTATGTGTTGCCTCCCTCAAGACTGTATAATACACTATTATTTCATGATCCTCCTGTAGCTCCATGGTCCCCGGCATGGCCTTAACCCTCAGCAGAGCCCAATCTCTAAGAATCTCCCTGCAATCTGTAGGACCTTGTTAGTGCACATGCAACATATGAGGCATGTTGTGTTAGTTATTCTAACGCATGTCTTGTTATCCATATAGATGAGACAGGGAATAGACCAACAGATGGCCAGGGAAAGAGCAAGTCCCAAACACAATATCATCCTCCAGGAACGTGAGGATCACATTCCTAGCTGGAAGACACCTAGAGACTCGGAGACAACACTCTCTGCCACCAAATATCTCGCCACTCTCCAATTTTGCTCAATTCTCCGCAAGGTCTTGGCAACGAACCAGGCAGCCGATTGTGTGTAAAAAATTGCGCGGGGATTGCCAGCGGAGTTTTCCTGCTGGATCGCTGTTATCTCCAGGCCCGAGAGGTATTAAAGAGTATCACTGTTGTGGTTATTTCACAGGTGTGAATCTTCAAAAACTATGAATTGTACAGGATTATTCCCCGTTGGCTTTCAAACTACAGCACTTTTTATTACCGACTTGCAAACACAGCTAGCTCGTCCATCTCTGGAGGAATTGCGCATCCAATTTCACAGCGTTTATCTTCTAATAGAAAGTATTTGCTAAGCTAATTGCTGATATACTTGTAAATGGAACAGCACCTGGAGATTTACTTTGGAGTAACAAGATATATATCTATACCCATGACACCCTTCTTAGATAATGAAACAAATCGGGAAAGGTATTGTAAATATTGATAGGCTTGTCTGTTTTTTTTAAATGAGTACCTCGTACGCATTCATGGACTTTTATTATATCATTTGAAAGAAAAAGAAGACATTTGAGCACTCACATGCTGTACAGAAACCTGCCTATCAGTCCTTTTGAAGACTGATGGTCATAAATTGTTTATTAATCCTGTATAGGACATTAGGTAGGATATGCTCTTAGCTGGAAAAAAGATCCATTAGTGTGTAACTGCATGGGAGGCGGAGATGGAACAAAAAAAAAAAACGTAAAAGGTTTTCCTATTGCACCAGTTAGCTTATATTTGTCAGAGCAGCCTGGCTAGAGAGAGAGACACAGACAATAACAGGAGGAAGAAACAAGTCAGTAAGCTGAAGGTAAAATCCAGCCTAGGTCCACATGACCTTTGCTTTGTCTTTGTGCTGTGGCGCGGTGGTCTGCTTCTTCCATTTGACACAATGAAGACAGGCGAGCTGCTTTGAGACGCGCTCTTTGCGTTCTGTTTTGTCCGATTCTTCTCCCTACAGGTTTCCCCTTACTATCACACACCTGCACGGACTATATTAAAAAATGTGTTCGGCTTCCGTATAAGCGCGCGCTACTGCACACTGGGATGTGAAGAAAAACACCGGCACCGTCAACGCTGTCAACAGAAATGTGCTGTATCCATCATCGGCTGGAGTCAGTCTTTACACATTGTCCATGTGCTCGTATGAATCTAAAAAAGTCCAATCAGGAACATATTTGTTTTTAATACACGTATGTTAAAGAGAAATGATGTGGGGAAAAAAAACTGCTTTCAACTTGCTAGATCAATCATATTTAATTCAGATCAATCTCCATGTAATTTTAATGCCTCAGATAATCAACCTGTAAGGTAGGCTACATAATGAATGAATGCAAGTCATTGGCTTTGAGTAATGAAGTAAGGATGTACTTCACACTCCAAGGAAATAGCTGGGCACCATGTATAGCATTGATTCATGTGTTTGGCCTACTCCGAACCCATTGGGACTGACTATATAGGACCATTAGTTTTGTTGTCATTGCTAACCGCATCACACAAGAGACTTTGCTACATAGAGAGAATATTGCTTTTCCAATTTCACTCTTTTAGATATATGGACTACTGATATACAATGAGTTCATTGATTTTCACTCAAATCTTAATATAATCCAGAAAACCTTGCTAGTAACGACAATTTGCAACAGAATGTATCAACAGGGTTTCATTTTCCCTCTCTGCTCTTTCCCGTCTGTCCATCAGTGGCTCATTCCACCCACTCAATCTCATCACTTGTCAAAATAATTTTGCTGACTACAGTGATCCGGGTAATAACCACTGTGCGAGGGGGGTGCAGTTAATAATGTCAAGTGGACCTGAGAATTTCTGCCATCCCCTCCTCATGGGCACCGCAGGTACTGAAAATCAATATTTAGAATAATGAAACCCTATTGCCACTCCCGGTGCATTCTGTATCGAGAGCAAATCAACTGACCCGGTGTCAAACATATCAGTGATTCTTTATGACACCTGACCAGATTTGACCACTCACCACTGTTTACTGAAGCTCTGACTGCAAAATAAGGGCAATAAGACAAATCCTGAAAATCTCACAGCTTAAGTCTACTTTATATTGCAAATGTAAAAAACTCAATTTCAAAGTTTGTGAGGTCTCGAGTTGAAGAAAAAACAAACAAAACAGAAAAATTATGAAACCTGCGCTCAAACTTTCTTTATTTAACAAGTGTTGAAGATTTCGACGTGTCACGTAAATCAGAAGGTTTCAGGCTCTTGAAGTGAAAAATCTTTGAAGCAAATATCATGACATAAAACTGGAATAAAATCATTATCCAAGTGAAAATTAGAGATGGCAGTACTCTCTGACTGGCCTATAATAGGGTTTTTATGTGCAGCGCTATAAAAAGAAATGTAGTGATCTGTGAAAAAGGGAAAAAGGGAAGAAAAATTACAAAGCGCCTCCGAGGGCCTGTCTCGTTATTATTAGTTTTAGATGAAAAACACAACTGCTACCCAAGAGGCAGAGCCATGCAGCAGGCAGGCGTTCTCTGACATTTGAAGAGGCGGCAGATTGAGAGTGGGACAGCTGGAAAAATAGGAAAACTACTCAACTACTCTATGAACGCAAAGAAGTTGGCAAATCATGGATGGGACAACATTTTCTTCGTACATCACGCATGTATAATGTATACTGGGTTATGGGTGCTTATTCTATATAGAGCTCCAATTTTCTTTTAACATCTAATGGATATTTTAGCAAATAATACATAAATACAAACAAACTCCACTGACACGAGCATATGCACAGAAATCAATACTCAAGAGCGCAGAAGGCATTCAAAAGTTTACAGTTGAAAAGTCTACAGTCCCGGAAAAAGTTTGGCATAAAGAGATGATGGAGGCACGAGATATCTTGCCTGAAGACACACTTTGCCAAAGTCTGTGGAGAAGGCAGTTGCATCAGTCTCAACTCTTCGTAGACTGGGGGAGACAGGAGTACAGGTGAGCAAGAACAGCCAGCGGGGTAGAAGAAAGGTGAAAAAAAGCTCAGTAGTCGAGGGCTGGAGTTTCGCAAACAAACCTTAGATATTTCAAAGCAGAGAAAAACTCCGTAACTTCACTCAGTAAGAACTCTGATCAAGAGGTTAAACCGGGATTTGTTATTGGAAGAGTGGAGGTCATATTATTCAGCAGAGTGGGTTTTTAGTTTGTACCATACAACCGTTTTTTTGTGACAAATGCAGCTTTGCAAAGCAAATGAGCATTACATAATCATTAGTATTCACAAACACATTAACTCACATACTGATTATTTACCAAATATCCACAGTGTGTTCAGTAAAACAGCACACAGCCAGATCCCAGATAGGTTATTACGCTGAGCTCGGTGCAGCTCTGCCTGCATGCTAAGTGGTCAGTTGTCGAAGCTTATATATATCGTTTCATCACAATACCAGACGAACAGAAAAGGCCCATTCATTCCCAGTTTGCTCTCCTTTATTTTACCTCTGCAAGGCTGGCAGTGTGGCCAACAACCCTCTGCTCATCTCCACGTCTCAGTCATGTCATTATGCGTTTAACAGAACAGAGTGGATGTTGCTTAGTGACGGCTGTCAGTCCTTCACGACAAAATATAACACAAACAATTCACAGCCATAAACATGTATTTCAATGAGTCACATTGCACGAATATCATACCAGCATGAGCCAATGAAATATGGACAAAAATGTAACATAAACATTGATTCTCGTTCATTTATATATGAGCTATGTTAGCCACACTAATCCCAGAAATGATATCACGCTAATCCCAGAAATGATATGGTTCTGAGTCTAACTAAGACATACATCAGTGTTTTCCCGGCATTTAAAGTTTCACATCCGTCACAATATTTGCCTGTCGTTTTTTTGGATGTATTATTTGTTATTGAACTCCACAATAGAATTGTGTTTTGTTTCTGAATTCCTGAGTCCTTATTTCTACGGTGTGATTACATTCAGGTGTAAGAACTTTAAAATGTATGTCAGCTGCCTCTCCCTTTTACTCGTGTCTTTTTTTTCTTTTTCTGATTGATTCCTGTGAATACATCTTCTGGAGGGGTCCACACATGACTGAGGCTTTCTTTTTTTCCGAAGCCTATAACTCTGAGTGAAGTTATAACAATTGATGTCTTTGTGTCTGTTCATAAATCCATGGCTTTTCAAAGCCCTACTTCCTCCTCTTACAGCTAAAAGCTCTTACGCTGGATGAACTGCAGCCCAGTTTTCTTTGGCAGTTACAAAGTTCCACTGGTTCCCATTTTAAGAGTAATGGCCAGTTTTTTTATTTTCTTTACTTGCATCGGATAAAGCTTTATTTGCATGTAAATCTCATGCTTGCCCGCACTTAAGGTATCAAGAGGCAGTCCAAGAAAGTTGAAAAGTGGCTTCTCTACTTCAAACTTTATTTCCACTTTTGTCCATTTTGACATAATCACTTAATTAGTTTTAAGTAACAATTTCTTTAAAGCTGCTCTAAAAAACGTTTTTTATTCCATTAACTAAGTATCGGATGACTGTGTATTATGAAAAAGGAGTTATTCACAGTGATAAACCCACAGAGAATTAATACCTTACTTTGCTATTCTGCTTTTTACTGACCTCCACAGAGCATTTTAGCATCTCTCAGCTCATTGTTCTGGTTTTTATGGCTGGCAACTTTACTGTTTTGGTCCCCACTCCTCATCAATCTCATCAACTTCTTTTCCGACCATAGCAGGCAGCTGTTTTTAGTCGTTAAGCTCTGATAAACTGACTTGTAAGCGACCTGTCATGCACCGAATGACAGAGCGACACAGTTAGTGACACCAAAAACAGAACTCACAGTAAAATGAATATTGTAGGTATACAGTATTTGGTAGCTGTTGAGAAAGTGGATTTAAAATAAGTAAGTTACACAGATGCTGCTACCTAGAATTTCCTCCTTGATGGGGCCCTGGCAGATCCATGGCGGATCCGTGTTGAGAAGAAGATCCCCCAAGATGACGTAGTGAACGTGGGAGAATTTGAATGATTACTATCATATGATCAGGAAAGCTTTTTGTAAAACACCGATACAGATTGCTGCTTTTTACATTTAATTGCGAGATGGTTAATACCTTCTAGTTTGCCCATGAAAGCTCTAGCAATGCATTATAGAATAACACAAAAATTAAAGCAAGTTTGGGAAATGAATGATACGCAGTAAGAAACAACTGTGTGTGACAGTGGAGCAAGGGCAATAACCGTGACCCGGGACAAACCGACAGTTTTTTTACACAAAGAAATAAATCATATAATAATAAAATCATTTAATGTAGCCTACTCTATGTTTGCTGGATTTACAACAAGGCACACATTATTACGAATTTGTCATAGACAGCGTTACACAATGTTTATCAAGTTTCTCCTAACTCAACAAGTCACAAAACAACATGATTGTTAAGGGACTGAATTATTTGTTAAATTTCATATGTTTATCTTCAATAAAATTGGGTCTTTTTCATAAATGTAGTGTACTGATGAAGGACTAGAAACGGGCCTTGCGAAACATTTTACATTGATTGATGATACATCAATGTTGGGTTTACAGCTTGTTCCACTTCCCCCAAGAGATAAAGAAAATCAATGAATGCAGGTTTTAAAAAATCCGTGGCTGCCAGTTAGATGCGACATATCCCTTTCTTCAGCGAGTGCGTGTGTGGTATCTGTTGAATACCCTTCAACACCTGACAATGCCGCCTCCCACTAAGGGGCAGGAGGAACTCTTAAACCCTCGGTACTTTCATCAGTGTGTCGTGTAAACAAATCTGTGGCTCCCCCAAACGGCAACATTCAGCAGGAGGCATAGATTGTGCAAACATAAGCTGAAGTTTAATATGTATATTCCCAATTAAAATACCAGAGGCATGAAGTAAATAAGCAAGGCAAATATTATTGTATTATTTTATTGTATTCTTTTTTACCTTTCTGCTGTAACCATGTAAATTTCCCCGCTGTGGGACTAATAAAGGATTTCTGATTCTGATTCTGATACATTGACTGGATGGTAGAATACAGGATTTATTCTCATCAAGGTTGGAATGTCATGTCTGCTTGTGCACACCGCCCTACCAGGACTGTTGGGGGTCCAAGAACAAAAACGTATGCGCTACACATTTAGCATCTACAATATCCAATGGAAAACACCACGGAAAGAAAAGGTAGAGTGTCAGCACAGACCCAGCCTTGTACAGAGGCAAGCTGTTGAGATACAGAAGAGAGGAAAGCAACCTGCATTAAATGAAACTGCACTACCAGCCAGGTAGATAACACACAGTGGGCGCCGAGCACCCCAAGCTTAGCCTAGCCTACTAACTTTAGGTAAATCTCAAATGCCAGTCCAGTGGGGCAAAGGATCCAGTCAGCAGACAGCTGGTGTGCAGAGAGGAACATCAAACAAACAAACAAAACGGTAAAATAACTTTGCAAAAAAGCAACTAGTTAACCCGATTTGCAAGCGGAAGGGAATCAGAAATCCTGCTTCTGTATGGTGCATGCGCAGTTGTGCATAAAAGCCAGGTTACCTTCCGAGAACCGCTGCTCCAGACTCTTGTTCAACTCCGGTCGAGGGGCGCTCTATTAAGACCGGTAAACCTTTACCACTTCCTGTTTACCTGCTCCTCATATGACTATATCATGTGACTGCACATGTCTGTGCACCAATCAACTAGATTCCCACACTTAGTCAAGCTATTATAAAAAAACCTCTCAAGCCATAGGGTCCATCGTTTCTTACTTCCAACATGCCTTAGTCCACCGAACATTTAAAACAACTACATACCAAGAAATTTTGAGTTTGTATCCTGTTATTTCATCTTTGAAAATACTCAAAGAATTCAGAGCCCTCCACAGTGTTGAGACTGCCCTTGCCAAGGTGACTATGCCTTTCCTTTTCAACAGGTTTATTTCTTACAGTTTTAGAGATTTTACCTAACCTTTCAACCAGAACACTATAAGTGGAAATGCCTTCAACTGCCACAAATAATAGGAACCAAAATCTTCAGGAATCTTCAAATCTTCCAATTACCACGATAAACTTTTGTCCATCACAGATAAATAGGAGTTAACCTCTGTCCAACCAAGAACATCCCAATATTTTCTGCACTGGCACTGACTATTGTTATTGGACCAAAGTCATCACAGCAGAATTGTCCATTATGAATATTACTGCAGGGAGGCTCAGGGGGTCTTTCTGTAGCTGTTGACTTTCTCAGATGCAGCAGTGGCTATGTGTGTCTTTTACTGAAGAGGGAAAGCAGGCAGCCAAACACCAACTGCCAAAAAGTCCCAACTCTGTTGTGACACTGTGGGGAATTGAGTTGAGTGCCAAAATGAGCACTGCTAGAAATCAACACTGTTTCTCATTTAATAGGGTAGCATCATGAAAGACATGCAAAAATTATGCCCATCTTTGTTTTGTTTGTGCCATCGCAGTTAGATTGGCTGGAGCTCCCCAGAAGACAGGAAGAGAAACAGAGGGGCAGAGGAGTGTGAGAGAAGAGGATGTGTGAGGAAACGAGAGAACTGAACATTTATAACCATGGGGCACTGCCAGGACCCATTTGACCATACGCCTTGTGACTCAGCTGCTGTGTTTAATGCACCAGAAACAAAAACAATAGCCATGCAAAGCACACATGTCCCTAAGCTACCTGTTGATTCAGTTCAGCATTGTACAAGTCCAGCCAATGTAAAATACTTTTTGCAGTTATTTTTCCTCACGTTAACTGTCTGTACGTACAAAAATGATTAGCCCTAATGTCGACTGTGTAGTATATCAACACACATCTGGGCTCTCAACAAGGTTTAAGTCTCGCTTATCCTGTCATGTATGCGAACATAGGTGGCAGGCTCCTTCATTTAGTGACTTTGACGGGTTGACATATCTTCATGAGAATAAATCCCCGGCATTAAAGCATCATCCCAGGCTCATGCCTCTTCATTTACACCGTCTACCATGAGAGAGAGGTAGAATTATGCAGATGGAAAGAGAGACCAATAAAGCATTACCTTTGAACATTTGCATCTTTGAGAGCAGACATGTAATGCTGTAAGAAAAGATGGATATTGCACATATAGAAAGCCATAAATAAAGAGAGGAAGAGAGACATACAATAGCGACACATACTGTAGAAAGCGCACATATTTGACCACTTCTACTCATGCTCACAAAATATCCTCCAGGGCATAAACATTGGCAGATAAAAAAATAAAAAACGTGTTTGCAGTAAGATTTATGCTTTTAACATCATAAAACTGAGCCGCCAAAGAAGCACTTGCAGAGTATTATCACCTGAATCTGTAGCTGCCCTAATCTTTCAGCGCTTTATAGCAGCTCTCAGCTCAATGTTTAGCTGTCCGGTCCGCAACTTTGTTTTGTTTCACTCTCTTTGTTTAAATTTCGGCCACAGCAAGCTGCTGTTTCAGCGAGGACGCTCTAAAGACCCACTGTACACTACCTGCCCATCGCCAAACAGCAGACGGACACAGTTAGCGACTAGCTGGTGAACACGGCAGAGCATTTAGACCCTCCATGCTTGCTAAACAACCATGTCATTCAAACTCCCCACCCCTAGTTTGTAATGCAGGATTTCACTTGTAAGCCCCATACTGAAATAATCCTGATGGCATGACTATGACATCATCCGGTTTATTTCCCCTTGATTTAAAAAAAAAAAAAAAAAAAGCTTCACCAGAGCCACAGAAGTAATTATTTAAATGTAATACTCCTCGTGACAAAATATATATAAAAATAAAAATAAATATGTGAACACTCGTGTACTTTTCTGTATTTGCTTGAAACAAATACAAACTTTGTTGAGCTAGACGTTGCTCCACCGACCCCATGGTTCTTGTCTGACCTGATATTTGGATTAATGCCATGGAACAATTTAGTTGTGTAAACTGGACAGATGAGATTACGTTCACAATCTTTTTCAACGTGGGCGAGCGAAACACTATTGATTTCCCTTCTGCAGGTGGATTGAGAAACACGTTTGCCTTTCTCAAGAGAGCAGTCTTGGGATGATTTCAGTGTAAATATGAAATACTCGTGCGTGTGTGTGCGTGTGTGTGTGTGTGTGTGTGTGTGAGAGAGCGAGACAGACAGACAGACAGACAGACAGATGGAGAGATAGATTGTTAGCTGGAAGTCAAGCGGTGACATTTGGCTGTTTTCTGTCTGGCATTCCTGCAGTCAAACAAACAAGGTCCAATATCTCACATGTCAAGAAAAGCAGCAGGTAGAGATACCTAACTAGATAAAACTAAGACAAAACAATACATTCTCATGTGGCTGTACTGTGAATTGTTCACATTCATAAAAGTGTATGTTAGTGAGGTTATTATGTTATGTCAGTAGCTATTTGATGGAACCTTGTCCTCACATTCACAAGGGCAGATCTATCTCTTTTTCCCTACACACTGTCTTACATACTCTGCTCTTTCATGTCGTCTACTCCACTGCATTCACTTTCCCATCCATTCAAATCGTCTTTACACTCGTCTACTCCACTGCATTCACTTTCCCATCCATTCAAATCGTCTTTACACTCGTGTGTATTAAATAATATCCTTGGACTGCGTTTACAAGTCAAGAATATAATTATGAGTGCACAGGTATAGGTGCAATTGACGTCTAAGAAATGGCTGTGTAAGGAGGATGGACAGGAATCTATACAGGACATTGGTTCTGTGGCTTTACCTCAGAAATATCATTCTGTTGCAAAAATGTCTCTCATATAGTACATAGTGAGCTAGTGCAGATAAATTCCAGTTGTCTGCCTGTATTTTCCTGTCTCTCCAATGTTGTCTTATTACCGTCTCCTCATCCCAGAGGAAAAGACCCCTCTCTACCTGTGATATCCCAGCGCTGACACTATCTGCTCAGTGTCTCTGCTGATGCCATGCAAAATGACAGCCCTGAGTCCTCTGTTCCACCGCCAGATACGGTGCAGGGGGCCCATAAAGCAGAAAATACCAAATCATATTCTGCTAATACCCTTAGTGGTGACAACCTCCGTCTTAGTTCACTTGAAATCTGCAGAAGCACAATACCAAGGGTTGTCCTACTCGAGTGGCTCTGTAAGTTTGCTAGAAAAACTATTTCATTGAGTTTGCATTGGAGTGAACAAAGAAAATGCCAAAGAAGACGTCTAAGCTGAAACGACATGCAAGGGAGGTTGTGTAAGAGGTGACACTCATATCGGAGCATCAGCTTTTGAATGTTTTTTTATTAACTGAAGCAGTTTTGCTGTAAATCTGCAACTGTGGGAGAAAAATTCCACACAGTAGTGCGAGTTGCTCAGATACCCAGAAGGAACTCAGAGTCGAACTACAACTCCTTCATGTTGGAAGTACCAGTTGAGGTAGTTCGGGCATCTGATCAAGATGTCTACTGATGTAGGTGGAAAGAGGGATGTCAGGAATCCTTTGCTGCCATTGTGATGCAGAAAGGAAAGAGGAAGCAGTGGAAAATGGGTGGATGGGCGTTCAGGGGCTCTATAGGCTTAGCCAGTCTTTCACGCGTATATATATATCCTTTATTTAACCAGGTAAAAGCCTCATTGAGATTAAAATCTCTTTTTCAAGAGTGACCTGGCCAAGAGGGCAGCATGAACATTGTTTCACAGAAATCACAAAACAAACAGACACATACAACTGTCACACACTACAAAATGAATGAGCATAATATCCAGTTAATATGCAATATTAAACAGTTAAAATGAATAAAAAAGGCACAATGTATATCAGTGAGAGATCAGAAGCAATCACATCGACCAAGAGACCTATTTTCTCGATCCTTTAAAATGGACTTAAATTCCTCCACAGTTATTAACTCTGACAATTCCAGCTCTTTCTGCACATTATTCCGGTAGGAAGGGGCAGCGTATTTAAAAGCTTTTTTTCCTAGTTCTGTCCTAACCTTGGGGACCAACATCTGTGTAATATTGTGTGAGCGCAGGCCATAGTGTATATGTATATGTGAGCTGATCATTTCCCCATCTTCATGCTGAGCCAATAAGGACAATCCTTTGCTCTTCATGCCCTGGCTTGGTCGTTGAGGTTGACCTACACTGTGTTTTGTCTCACTCATCAACAACAACCCCAGCCGTCTGGTGGTGGCAAGATGACAGCAGTGGTCGGATGACTTCCAGTGATCTCACGTGGTGTGCTGTGCTGTACTGACAGTGAGGCTATGTGGTGGCAGTTCCACCAGGCGCTGCCCTTCTGCCCTTGTGAAAGTCCCACCAGTACTCCCCCGTCTGGGGGACAACAAAGATGCTGCTCAGTGGCCGGTCTTTGCACTCTAACAAGGGGCAAGGGCAATTATTCCAACCCGAACTACTCTCCCTCCCATGAAGGCTGGCTACACGAGTGGTTGGATTGAGAAAGATTTTCTTTACTTGACTTCTTTCTTGTTACTGGTTACTTGTTGCTCGTTGGGACATTCCTGAAAATAAAAAATGAAACACTGTCAAAAGCAATGATAATACTGGCCTGACCATTTTCAAATGAATACTCCGATCTCTGGTTTCAGAGTAGAGGCGAGGGCGACAGTGTGAAAAAACACACGCTAAGCCCTCAGTCTAAACATAGGCTTGCCCGCTGTCTTTGCAATGGCATGTCAAGCTTACATTTTGGCAAGCAAGGAACATCCCTGTTGGCATCGACAGGCTCGTTCAGTGGAACGTGAGGAGGACATATGTGCAGCAATGACTAGACCTGCCTTTGTTGGCCTTCTATCCTCCCACATTCTGCTTTGCAGGAAGGATGGGTGGGGATTTATTCTTGACTGTGGCGTTATGCTCAGGTCTCTCTACAGGTTTATGTTTAGGACTCAGAGAGATTTATTGTGCAGGAGGCAAACAAAGCATCAGCTTTTGGATCTTCATGTGTTGGCTGTGCTGTCTCTCACCCTCTGTTGAGTAGGTGGATGTACCAAATTTGTCCCAGGTGATTTTTTAAAATTTTTTTTTACAGAATAACCATTTCATTTGGGTTATATGTCTTAAAGGACAGGTCACGTCTTTCTCAATACAATATGCACATGCCATATCAAAGAGTTATTGACTGCTTTGGTCACTGTAAGTACCTTTTGTTTTGGCTTTGCATGTAGCTTTACTGGCTGGAGTTGTGTCCTGACAAACAAATCTACATGCAACTACAGATATCCAGTCTGCTGAAGCCTCATAATAGCTTTGGTTGATTTTCAGAATCGATTTTTTGCATGGTACATGGACTGAATATTTTGTTCTTAATTTCTTACAGCATCGTCACGGTAAAAAGGGATTACTACAAGGCCAGTATTGACAGGAGGAATTATCACAGCGTCCACTGATTCTTTCAATATACATGGCATGCGAATATTGTTAATAAGGTCTCTTTATATATTTCAATGTCACAGGGTTGGATGCAGTTACTGAGATTGACAGGAGGGAGAATTCTGTCCTTTTGTGATCACAAGGTCTGTCCATCCACCATGGACCATACTGGAGAATATCAACAACCTTAAGTTTGATTGATCTGAAATTTTGTTCAGACATTCATGTTTCCCACAGGATGAATCCTAATGACTTTAAGTAACCCTTGGCTTCCTCTAGCACTACCTTAAGGTTGACATTTGATTTTCTAGCGAGCTCAACAACTGTTGGACGCATCGGCATGAAATTTTGGTACAGACATTAATGTCCCTCTCAGGATGAACTGCTGTAATTTTGGAGATCCCTTCAATTTTAATCTAGCTTCATTAACAGGTCGAAATTCTAATTTGTTCAATAATTTGGTTTATGACCAAATACCTGCAAACTGATGCAGCATCAGCTGTTCTTTGTGTTTCGTGCCAATTAGCAAATGTCAGCATGCTAACATGGCTATAGTGAACATGGTCAACATATTACCTGCTAAACATCAGCATGTTCCTGGAGGTAGAGCAGCAGTCCACCGGTCGGAAGGTCAGTGGATCGAGGTTCAATCCCTCATTCCTGATGAGCAGGTGGCACCTTTGTATGGGAACCTCTACCAGCAGTGTGTTAATGGGTGAATGCTGTTGTATTGTAAAGCATGTGAAGTGGTCTCTAAGACTAGAAAAGTGCTGGATAAATGCAGAACATTCACCATTTACCATTACTTTCTATCTCAAAGTACCGCTGTGCATCATTATAGCCTCACAGAGCCGACAGCATGGCTGTAGACTCTTGTTATGAAACACGTTTTCTATAGGCCAATAAACATTGGAACATTTTTGAAATGTTTTATTCTAAGCTAACAGAATATTGCCATTCCTACAGTAATTGCCTGATTCTTTACTGTTCAGTTAATCCATACAGACTGTATGTTACATAGAGTTTTCCAGAGTTTTCTTGCTCTGTTTAGAAGAGAATATCATATTCCTCTGACACAATTTTACCGGTGACAAACCATTGAATATTTATGAATTGCTTCACTGACATGAATGACTCACCAACAATAGAGTATAGATTACAGTCCCTCAACTGAGTGTGTGCAATGTGGATGTCAACTCAAAACACACAAGGGATGGAAAAAAAAAAAAAAAAACACATGGCAAAACCAAAACACACAAGTAAACGCGCACACTGACACAAGCAACACTGCACATTCTGTCATGTTCATACAAAGACACATTCTCAGGCTGTTTGGCATTTCTGGTGCAAACATCTCAAGACATTAATGAGTAAAATGTTAGCTCATGTTGGGGGGGATGGATTTTCACACTAGGATAATTCTGCCAGAGAGGTTTCACACAGAGATATTGTTTTAGGATTCTCACATCTCAAAAGAATACACACACACACACACACACACACACACACACACACATCGTTGGAAGTCGCCTACTGCAGGCATGGGGCTCTGTGTGTTTTCTATTCTGTATTCAGTGGCTGCCTATGGTTTGGATATAACTCATTTCTGAAAGCAAAAGCCTGACACCCCACTGCGTCTCCTGTTAGTTTACTTTTGTTTTTTTTGTTTTTTTTCTGCAGCTCTCATATCGCTTTCCACGGCTTGCTCACTTGAGAACAATCTGCCCGAATTTACTGCAGCTGTAATGCCATTTTCCCCAGGAAAGGTGACCTCGACTGCAGGTGTGATGCATCCGTCATAGCTTCTCTGTATTCCTGCTGCTAATAACGACACTTAGCGGTGCATCTTCACGCTTGTTGATGGCTTTTTAGCAACAAAGGAATTGCCGCTGTTGCAGTTGAAATGAGGACCCAAGCAGAGTACACACAACAGGCAGGTGGCAAACAAAAAGTGAGCTTTAATAAACAGAGCTGAATACTACACAACGGTATAAAACAAAACTGAGGGAGCAGGCAAAGGTAACAGAAAATAGGACAAACCAGGATGGCACGAGGGAATACCTGGTCAATGCAGGGATAAACACAGACAGAACAACCACACCAGCAAATATAGACGACAAACCGACAAGGAACAATGAGCCACACAGGTATATATGTACAGTATATATATATATATATATATATATATATATATACACACAGACAACTAATCACAAAAACAGGACACAGCTGGAGGAGGCAGACAAAGACACAAGGCCAGCAGGGTGATTAGACACAGGAGGATCAAATGAGGGCGGGGCAAACACACAAAGACAGGAAGTAAAATGAGACAAGGTGAGTGTTCTTACAAAGTAAAACAGGAAGCAGAAAAACTAAAAGCCGGGATGGTGACAGGAATATTTTTGAGTTAACGTGTTTTAGTGAGGAATATAAATAGCTGGCTATCGCGTCATCCAGCCGCGATTTATATTATAAGGTGATAAGAAGGAAATCTCTGAAACGGTGTTCAACATGTGATGAATTCACATGTCGTCCCCCCCTGCACAGGAACAAGACAGTAGACATTAGAACAAGCTAACGAGTCTGTGCTTTTCACACCATTTTCGGAGGTTTGCTGCACATCAAAATGAGAGGTGGGAGGTAGATACTTCTGGAAATCTGATGCAGCATCAGCATCTGAAAATGCATTTGGAATGTCATCAGCTTGACAGGTTTACATCCACCAAGTGAAATATGTTTTTCTCCCAAAGCGCTTTACAGTGAGGGTACATTTTTAACGGCAGTCTCCTCAGAGGAAGACCCACTTATTGTGATAGTCACAGCAGCAATGGCATCTGGCCGTGTCTGTTGCTAAATTAAACAGAGAGAGACAAAAGATTTTGAATGTAAGCTCGAATAAAATGAAATGTGATTCTCAGGATGTGCGACTTGACTGACCTCTTTCTTATACTCTAGAACAAAGGCGTTTCCCACTGTGAGCGAAGCATGAAAGAAACTCTTCTTTTGGATCATAAAAAAGACATGCATCCACTGTGCGAAATTGGGGTGAGGAACCGTGGAGGGAACACAATCTGCGGTAAGGCACTCTGGTTGACTGTATTTTGAAGGAAAAAAAAGGACTCTTTTTGTGCTTTTTAACCACAGCTCATTCTCATTAGTGCTTTTTTTTTAGTAGTGGTGGAAAACATGAGCTCCAAAAAACATAGGTAGGTTTTTTTTTTTTCTATATTCAAATTATAGGCACAGATTTGTTATGCCCACCACTCTTAGAAATTATGTACGTTTAGAGGCACTAGGTCAGCATTAACATAAAGAATTCAGGACGAGAAGACTGAATAGTAACTCCAACACCCTTTTGGACAACCAGTAATATGCTGACTTAGGCACAGAACACCAATGGAAATACACACACCTTGGTGCCTCAAGCTCTTTATTGACCTCTGGTTACCATACATCTGATATGAAAAGGGGCTGCAGGGCCAGGCAATGTAAAACGGTCCACTCCATTAATATCACATGAGCCGTAAAGCTGTCACTGCCACTCCATGCTCTTCCCACATAAAGCTGATTTGTGACGGCTCCAATCCGCCAGCCCTCAGTCTCCCTAATGATGGCGAGATCCATCACACTCATTTAATCAGAGCTGAAAGCAAAGCAAAGAAGATGGATGGAGCCATTGTTTGCCTCAATGGGTGCTTTATAAAGTCACTTTCGTACCTCGTCCCACACCGGCCAAAACCTGCATGATAATATAATGAGTCATTTAGTGCAGTGGAGGTTGTTGTTTCTTTTCTTTTAATCACCCGCCTGAACTGTTGACGATCATTTTAAATGTTTGAACCAAATTTTTTTTTTAAAGTAAACAGTTTTGATGGACAGAAATGCAGACACTACAGACAAACGGAAATCACAAGCAGTCAGTCAGCTGATATATTATGAATGTGTAATAGTCTGTGCCGTTCAGATCCGCACACGGACCAGGTGCAGAGTCCGGACTGGTAGCTGCTAACTGCTCGGGGAGCTGCGCTACAGAGACCCGTCATTCTGTGTGCTTGTGTGTCTCTTAATCAAGAAAAATAATAACATAATTTCCCCAAGGACAAAAAAAGTACATTTGCATTACAAGAAGGTCTCTGTTATCAACATCCCTGTTATATCCCCACACCAAGTATGACCAAGCAGTATACTGTGCAGTAAGTGTGCCAAGGCAGCTGAGTGCCAGAGACGCCCAGCTGTGGGGGTGGACTTGTGCCCCTGGAGGCCCTGAGAGTTCACTGTGCAGTCAACTGCACAGGAGGAGTAAGTTAGTGAAGAGAATGTGGTAATGATGTTGAGAAGTATGGAAATAAGCCTGTAATGCTCCGTCTGTAGGAAAGTCTGTTCATGACCGGACATGAATAATCTGTCATGGGACGTGTCCTTACACTCACATACACTTTGTGGTGAAATAGTAATGAAAGGAAGGGTGGTAATAAAAAGAAAATAGACCTTCTAAAAACAACTGAAACCAAATAAACCAAACAAAGTGGACCAAATAAAAAATGTAAAAAAAAAAGAAAAGGAGAACATGTCACAAGGTTATTTGGCTCTTTCTTGACTTTTACGAATGATAAATAAGGGCTGTTTCTTTCCTCTCTCTTTTATGCTCAGTAACGGCCATTTCAGAGGCTTTTGCTGCTTTTGGTCCTTACCTGTTCACGATTGCAGCCAATTCCAAACACCATCAATTACGACGGCTGTGCTGTGTACGGACATTACATCTGCAATTCAGCGTAAAGTTGACAATGTTATTCTTTTTGCCTAAAGCTATTGAACCATATCCGTCTGGGCACAGCAAACCACTAAACCATCTGGAGATGTGTGTGTATACTCCGGGGTGGGTTGATATATTGGGAAAACAAATGGGTGGACAGAGGTGGGGGTGGACAGTGGGAACAAGCAGAGGGATATAGGGGTATTGGAAGTGTGCAAGCAGCCAAACAAATAGCTGACTCTGTATTCCTCCAGGCAAAATGAGGTTACTTCTCTGGTGAAGCTGCCCAATAAACTCTGCAATGAGGTTAGGGTCATAGCTAGACAGAACTCAAAGCTTATCACTTTATGTGTGTGTAACTCTGTGTGTGTGTGTGTGTGTGTTTGTGCATGCATTAGTGAATGTGTAAGCCTGATGTAAGGAAACGAAGGGAGAAAAAAAAAGAGAGAAGAGAACAGCAGAATATCAAAGTGGAAAAAAAGAGGAGACACAGAGTGAGACACCTACCTTCGCTGTTTGAGAGAGCTTAGCCCAGTGGGACAGCCCCCTGCCACCATATTAGATTTTCCGCCTTATTGCCTCAGCCAAACTCTCTCGCCTCAGGTCACTTTACTGTATAAGGGGAGGACACATTACTCCGATGTCCTCGAAACCTCCCAGATATGTTGATCCAAGGCCAAAGCTTTAATATCAGCCGACTAACCTCTTAAGCTCCACCCCAGGTTAATTCAATGTAAACAGCATTAAGAGCGAACATGTCAATATTGAAAGTATTAACTTCACTAATACATGTGGGTATATCCTATTTCAACGAGCACAGGTCCTGAGAGACCAGGAGGATTCATCTTAATAGGGAGCTGCATCAGTAGTCATTTATTTAATAAATGATGAGGGGTGCGTTGCTAGAGAAGCCTCCTTCACCCTTTTTTTATTCCTTCATCGGCTGGATGAAGGCTATGCAAATGATGAGGGAGGAAAGCTGTAATCTGCAACTGAGACTGATGAGATCTCAGTGGTTTGAAAAAAAGGGGCAAGCAGTAAGATAAATCCACACGCACGAAAAACAACACTTTCTTTCTTTCAAAAATCACTTTGTCTCCATCTCTGCTTTGCTAGTTCTCCATCTGCCGAAACTGTCACGTAGAAATATGATTTTGACATACCCAAACACCTCAACACGACACTGATATCCCTCTCGCCTTTACAATGAGCAGATGTAGCTCTATAGGTGCCTACGAGCCCCGAGCAGAGCCGCCACGTGCACCAGCATACAGTCGAGACCACATTTACACTGATTTGATTGCAAACTCCAGCCAGCATATCGTGAAGAATTAACGTCAATTGGAAAGTGAAAAACAAAATCCAATTTTTTTATATTTAGTATTTATGTGGGCCTAACGTTAAGTGTTTGGAACTATATTTTACTGTATGGGCTTGTACACTTTCTTTGCGGGTGTAACAACGTTAGCTAGCCTATTATAATTAGTTTGGCTTGTCAGTAGGCGGGCGGGCCCCTTGTAGCCCACAGGCTACTGCGCCGCTATGTTGCGTTCTTTATGGGTGTGTACTACAGCAGCGGTGTCTCACAACCACGATGGTATCGGATTGCGCTGGATAGTGCACTTGGTTTATGATTTATGTTCCTGTTCTGTTATGCATTTCATGGTATATCATTAGTTCAAGTTTTGATCCCTAATCCCTCGTAAATATTTTGTTATTATTGTGCATGTGTGTGTGTTGGTCGTCGCTGTTAATTTTCTATAGTGCTGAATGTATGTATCCAAATACATATATCTACAAGTCATGTAGGCATTCGACTGTTTTAAGCACACACACCGGCAGAAACATAAATCTGTGCCTATGGCAATTAATATTGCAGATAAAAATAACAAATGGTGCTTCATATGTAAAAAAAGCAACAAAAAAAACAACATGTCTCATAGTGCTGCATCTAAATCTTTCAAGAAAGAACCACTTCACAGAAACACAGTAGACTTATCGGGGGGTAAAGCACGCCGATCATATACTCATTACCTTCTTATGCAGATAACCTTCAGCACCGCAGTCGCAGTCAGTCACCAGACGTGGTTCCGAGGAAATGATACGGATGAACTCCTGACATTCAACAGCAGGCTTCAAATGGAGAGATGGCTCTGGAGGTGATTGGTGATGCCTGGACACAAATGAGGAAATCATGAACACACACCATATGACTCATCCATCATATGCATGTGTGACATGGCTCAGCATGTGCAGGACTCTTTAATCGTCCTCATACAAATTCATATACTGAGCTTCACAGACTCGTTTCTTTTCGCATCACATGTGAGCTGATCCATGAATGAAGATTTGCAGCAGCCTCGCCCACATCACTGGGACCAACACGGCGTGTCAGATTTGCTGCTGGATGTCACTCTCAAAAGAGGAAATCCTCGACATTGTGTTCGTTCTGTTTGAAGTCCATATGCTGAACCTGTACTTGAGTGAACTCAAAGGTGTACCTAGAAATCTACTATTTTCCTGTCGTTGGAATTTTCTTTAAGCAGAGAACCACATCAGGCAGCAGAGACAGTAAATAACTGGCTGAACTCTGCATGGCATGATATGCAGAGAAGCTAAAAGAGACAAAGGAGTATGAAAGAGGCGATAGACAATTCTGAGGCAAATTAGAGATAGAGATAAGTGCTCTCTCAAAACGGAGAAAAGAAAAGAGGGATTTGCCAGAAATTGTGAAGTCACACACGGAGAAGGAAAACAAGATGGGACTGCTATTGAAGCTGCATCAGTTCTATTATTATGAGCCCAGGGACCACTAACAAGCTTTTCCCTCGTACAGTAAATGGTGGAATGGCGATGTCACTAAAGTCTGAATTCATAGATAATGTTTCCCAAAGAAGGACAGCTTTGATGACTTGAGAACGTTGCCGCAGGTAATGCTGGAGAATGGTGAAACAATTAGAATCTGCATTTATTAATCTAATCACTGTACATTCTCACGTAATCGCAGAGGCGTGCATCATCAAAAACGACACATTTATGGCCACCGTTTTCCACATTTGCCTTCTCTCGGTTACTCAAGATGATCCACAGACCTTGTTGGGAGCAGTTTCATGTAGGAACTATTTTCATCCTACCGAACTGCACCCGCCAATTGTATCACCGCGCAGAAGAATGCGCGCATCTACTCGTGGATGAAAGGCTTGTGACGAGATGTGAACATTAATGGCGTGTTCCTGAGCTGTAACATTATATAGCTCAGGTGAGCTCAGGAGATACGGTTGGCGGGTGTAGTTCGGCAGAAAGAAAATAGTTCCTACATGAAAGTGCTCACAACAAGGTCTGTGGATTATCTTGAGTAACAGGGTCATCATTTATGGAAACAGGCATGGATGTTGAGTTTTTCAAATGTTATACTCTGGCTCTTTGAGCACCACAAGCAAAGTGGCATCTAGTTCCATCATATTAGATGAGAAGGCAGACATCTCTACGGCCGATATCTCCGACACTCGGCCACTCACACCAAATCAATCGAGATTTATAAATAGCACTTTCATACATTTGGGCTGAACTGTCCCTTTAAGATATATCACACCTGATTGTTTGCTGTCAATTGGCCTGTCCCAGCATGCATCATGGAAAAAAACTGCAGCACTGCGGAGATGTTCAATCTCCACAGCAGCTCGCTTTATCAGTATCTTCAGATCCTAAGATCAGCCAGAGGATCTAAGGGATTTTCAATGATAAGACCCTCCACATGGGATGCTCATTTGATACTTGGCTCCGAGCACCTCGGGAGGCCTCCTCGCTCCTCTGAACAACATTTAGGAGGAGATAATGATGACGGAGCTTCATCACATTCAGGGTCATGCATGGACGGGGAGAAGTCAAATATGCGAAATATAATGCAAACAAACATCCTTCTTCGTGTGCAGATGTTCAGGCTTCCCCGCGAAGTTCAAGAGCCGTCTTTATGAATTCCGGTTAATGCATGTTGCCAGCTCAAAAGTAAAACGAATAGTTAATATAACATATACATAACACACACATCAAGCATATCTTTAACGCTCGTAAACGTTATCCAGTAGACCCCCCCCCCCCCCAAGACTAACAAGGACAATGGCAATACTGCACATTTTCATCAAACAGCTTAAGGCTATGCAAAAAGCAGCGATGGTTACATTTGCTATGAACTCTGCAGGGTCAACAGCGACAACAGAGTCAGCATGACACTGAAATTCATGGACACTAAATGCTGTGGCAGGCTGGAAAAGCATTTTCTACGATAAAATGTCCAAAGAATGTTTAAAGATCATGCTTCAAAGATGTATTGTGCCTTGAGATAACGACCGAGTGGGAGTTTCATTTTGAAAAAGTCTTTTCTTCTGTAATTTAATAAAAGTGTGTGATGCTGCATTAAAGAGATATATATGATTGTCACCAGCCTCTTGTTTGGATTCTGCTGACTCCAGAGTTATGCGATCTAGACTCAAGTGAAAAATTGGTCCACTGTGAATTAAAATGAGAAGGCCAATAAATGCCGACAAGGCTAAAGGAAACCGAAAAGAAAAAAGGTTTCATCTATTCCAGCTGAAATATTGATTTATGGTTGATCAGGGATCACTATGGACATTATCTTTTGAACTTTGTTATGTGAGACCTAAAGGAAAGGGGAATTACTTTTCCATGATGGCCCAACCTTAGGGATTTGAGCAAAAAAATCCCAAAAAAAACACAACTGCACACTGGGTACTGATATTAATTTAAAAAGCGGAAATAGTAAACATAATAACTGCAATTACAACACATTCAGCAATGGGTTTCATGCTGTTTATTTTTGTCGATTTGGTATATTTTGTTTTGTTGTCACGAATGAGGAAATAATATATCTTTTAATAATAATAAAATAAAAATGCGAGGATGTGCTGTGTAAAGCACATGGTGTATCTAAGATGTCGATTCAAAACTCTGATAATTTTTTAGACTAATATTTTTGGGTGTCGGTGTGGTGTTTGGGTAGGTAAAAGTGCACTCGGCTGTATCGTCCTCCTCTTCGAATGACCCCTAATGCCCCACTGTTACATGTTACATGTGGGATTTATAAAGCGGTATCAATTTCCCATTAAATTCCTAGCCTCCCCACAATTTCAGACAGGGTGGTAAAAAGAAATGAAAGGCACAGGCCTGTACATTATCCTAACTTTGTGATTGGGTGAAATCCAAGAATGGGAAATAGGATCTAACATTGTCTATCATAAAACATAGCACTAAAACCTTTATCTTCTTGGTATTTTTGCTTTCTTCACAGTTTTTCTTTGTGAAATGTGTAGACATGTGTACATGTGTACATGTGTAGAGTCAGGTGGAAGGTGAAACGCCAGGCTATGCATGCTGCTGTTTTCACAAGGGAAGATCACCATGCATGGATTTTGATAGGACATGACAGAACCTGGATGGCACAAAGAAGCACTTGTGCAGGTCTCTGCCCTAAAACCCAAAAGAGGATTTTGGATTTTGTTTTCCAGCTCAGGGTACCTTATGTTCTAGTGAAAGATGGCAAAAAAAAAAAGGAAATAGACAACACCCTGGACAATCCGTCACCTGCAATAATGATGAGAGATTTCAAGCGATATAAATAGGAGTCTTGAAGCTGAGAATGTGCTGACAGATGGAAATGCTGCCGCCGTGCCTGTGAGGACTTTGATCAAGGAATCAACCACAAAAAGAGGATTCCGGCAGAAAAAAAACGAGCCAGTGTCATTTATATATATACATAATTCAAAGACGTGGTAATTGAACCATTTGAATCCATTTCCCAATCATCTGTTTCGAATGTTTTTTGTGTTCAGCTACTAGCTAATCAGTAGAGTGATGTTTATTTGATCTATTCTGGATGGGATTAAATCAACAATATGGCAAGGTCACACAGCATTTTGCTGCATATTTGAGGCATCCTATTCAAAAAAGGCTGTGACTGATTTTATCTTTATGCAACTGTATTTCTTTTTTTTTTTAACCACACAGACATACACGCATAGCACTGACAGTACAAAGAGAAACTCTGAGTGGAGGAAATGCTCTGCAATTACCGGCAAGCAGGTTGTTTTTTGGTCCCATTTGTCCTCGTGTCTGTCAGCAGGATATAAAAAACAAAAACGACTTAACAAATTTGAATAAAATTCTTTGGAATTCTTTACAATGCAGATGCAGATGCAGATATTATGTTCTGTATATTCTGGCATGTAGCGATAAGGATTGATCAATCGATTTATATTTCATTTCATTTCGGCTATTGAAAATGAATTTCATTTTAAATAACAGGATTTAATTCAACATAACGTTCATTTATCTCAGGAAATTTGATAGTAGAATGACCTTAAATAAATCTCAATTCTGTAGGTTGCGAAAGAGTCCTTAACTTAAATGAAAGATTCATTGACCACTGAGGAATATACAAACTACTAAAAAAAAACTAAATGGAGGCAATGAAAGGAAATGATTTTCAGATTACACAATTAATTATGAACAGTAAATGATGTAGCAAGATGGATGAACATGAACCTGTTAGAGGACTTGTTAGAAGATCTAGCTAAGATAATACTGATGGGAGACCCCCCCCCCCCCCATCTTAACTTAAAGAGAGACCCCCAAACTACAAATAACAGCTTTCAAGGATTGCACAGCCTCAGCAGAGTTATGGGCCCTTTTTGGTGGGCTATTAAATAAATGTTCTGCTTTATTCCATTGTAATGGAAGCTGTTGCAATATTCATTCCTAACATTTAAGCCATCCATCCCCTTATCAGGGTCCTTGAGCCAGTGGCAGCAAACTAATAAGGGCAGTTCAGGCGTCCTTTTTCCCGAGCCAACTCCTCCAAGCTCCTTTTAGGGGATCCTGAGGCATTCCCAGACCAGTTGGAATATATTATCCCTCCCGAGTCTTTTGGGCTTCCTCCCAGTTAGACGTGCCCAGAATACCTCCACAGGGAGGCTTCAGGGAGAAATCTTAATCACATGCCCCCCCCACCCCCTATAAAAGGAGCAACTGTTGCAAGAGTAGGTTATGAGCTTGGATGGAGTATCAGAGAATCTGAGCCTCCCAGCCTATCGCTGCGAAGAAAACTAATTTCAGTTACTTGTATCTGCCGTTTTCATCCTTTTGGTCACGACCCAAAGCTTGTGAGTAAAGGTGAGAGTTGGTGTGTAGATCAGCAGGTACATCTCAAGCTTCACCTTCATACTCCAGGAAAGGTTGGGAGGGAGAAGCCAGTACCGCAGATTAAATTGAATACAGAAAGAGAGAGAGAGAGAGAGAGAGAATTACTGAGGTAGGTAAATGCTACAAACAGAAATGCAGATAAAAAGTAAACATTTGCATGACAGAAGGAGAGAGAGACAAAAGGAGATTGCATTAATGTCCTGTTTGCTAGGAGCCGAAGTTAAATGTTGCTCATAATCAATTAGGCCTCAGATTAATCTGCACGGCTAAATCTCTAATTCATTGTTTTATAGAAGGACTGAACTTCGTTGTGAGCATAAATGAGACCAGCCATGCAGAGCGAAGAGGCATTTTACTTACCAAACAAATGATTTAATTGAAGTGTTTGGAGTGTTGCCAAAGTCACACAGCGGAAAAAACCTCAAGAGCCTCAAAAGGAATGAAAATGAAATACTAAATCTGTCATTAGTGGTGGTGAATGTCAGCTCAAAGACTGCTTCTTTATTTTAGTAGAAAGACGTATAATCGAGCCCCTTTTTGAGTCGAGCATAACCAGATGGCTAGGACATTAGTAACAATCTGTTATATCTTTAGTTAAGAAATAGCAAACAGAACACCAACAGTTGTGTAAATAAACAAATTATTTCCCATCCATGAGGTGTATCCGAGTTTAGCTGCAAAAAATGTCATGTCTTATTATTGTAATTAAGCGTGAAACACATGGAAATAACACTTCAAAATAAAAACGTTGCTGCTTTAGTGTTACTTTTGGCTGCATTAGAAAAAAAAATCCCATGTCTTGTTCACAGCCATGGTGCAAAGTGTTTTTTTCCCTTTTTTGGTGGTGGAGTGCATCCATGAACGTGTGAAAAGAAGTAGGCTGGCACAAAGTGAAGTAAAAGTAAACAAAGGTTTGTTTGTACACAGACAATGATGAGTTTGGTGGGAATAGAAGGAAGTGATAGTGGATCCGGTGAAATTGTATGCACAGAGCTTTCCACTTTTTCCGCTTTCCATGCCATATATTTCATTTTTTTATTAAACCTCTCGAGAATGAGTCGGAGTTACAGGGTCACGATGTGTAGACCAGCGGTCTCCAACCTTTTTGCACCACGGACCGGTACATGCAAGACAATTTATTGCATAATAAAACACACAATAAAGTGCAAAACATATAATTTAATTATTACATAATGTAAATGTAATTATTCCATTTTAAAGAGGTGAAGATGGAAGTGGTCATTTTTCTAAATAAAATACCCAAAATATACATATATAATGTTTACAATAAATATTCCGAACGCAAAAAAAATAAAGTTTTATTCTTTCTGTGCGGCCCAGTACTGGTCCGCGGACCGGTGGTTGGGGACCCCTGGTGTAGACTACATGTACGTCTGTTTGCTATCCTGGCCCCTAAATGGAGGAATGAGCTCATGGATGTCAGGTCAGCTGAAAGTCTTCACACCTTCCATCGCAGACTGAAAAACCACCTGTTTTGACGATTCGGTCAATAAAATTAAAAAATGTTGTTAAAAATTTAAAAAAATTCAATTGTTGTACTTTTGCACTTGGTTGGCTTATTTGAAGCTTTTGGTTGATTTTTTATTCTAATGGTTGTCTTTGTTGCTCTTAGCTATTGTTCTACACTTGTATGATTTCACCTCTTTGAAGCTGATGTACTTGCAAGATTCTCACTGTTTAGAGTCGTATCCTCATGATTGTTTGCACTTGAGTGAGTCGCTTTGGACAAAAGCGTCAGCTAAATGAACTGTAATGTAATGTATGTGAGGCTTGTAAAGCTGCACGGAAGTTTGTTACTTCCCAGCACAGTTTTCATCCTGTGTAAAACTCTCTAAACTAAAGCTGTTCATGACCAGATTTAAAAAACATTTTTTTTGAAAACTAAGACTTTCAGTGTGAACGTAAACATTCAGAAAGATTCCTTCACGTCAGTCTTATGCACACTCTTCAAATGAAGCAAATAAACTTTTCCACACCACTGTACATCTCTGGCAGTGGAAGCTGCAACTTTGTATGATGACATTGTATTTCTATAAGCTCCAAATGCACCTCCTTCCGTAATCCTTCCAGATCAACAGAGGAAAAGGTTAAGAACAGTCCTTTTCAAGGGCGGCAGAATCTTGAAAGCTCTACTTAAATTCAGTTATAAGTGATGTCAGTCACATATTTCTTAAAATTCTCAAAAATGTTGCCGTTTGGGAAACTGGAGATAACTCCGGCAGAGTTGTGTGAGGCTCTGCTCCTCAAAAAGTTGAAGCTTCACAACGAATGATTTTATGTGTGCATACATTTGCGACACACAGCCATCTTTTCCTTGCAAGCTGTGTTTCAATGTGTTCAGATGGCCAGTGATATCAACTAAATCTAATTTCAAAATAACTCACCGGCCATATGAGTTACAGGGCGGCTGTGGTCGTATATATACTGTATATGTATATATATATACACACACACTGTATATATATATATATATATATATATGTATTCACACATTCATACATACACACACACACACACACACACACACACATACATACACACACACACACACACACACACACACACACACATACACCAAATTTCATGGCATTCCATCCAATAGTTGTGGAGACAATATCAAAAAAAGATGTCAACCTCATGGTGGCACTAAAGGAAAAGCCAGTAGGCATCATCCTGTGGGGACAATTAATATTAATGTCTGCACCAAATGTCTTGGCAATCCATCCAATAGTTGATGAGATATTTCAGTCAGGACCAAAGTGGTGACCAATGTACTGACATTCACATTATTATTTTAACGACATATTTACATGTAAAGAATGTAAACTGACTCTCATGTTCTTTGTCTGATGTTTCTTTAATTGACCAATCACTATTTTTGCCCAAATTAAATTTAAGCATTTACGTTGCAAATGTAAAACTAACCACTAACTACCTTTTTTACTATTATTACAGATTTAAATGACTGTTTATCATCATCAGAATACATCTCAAAAATAAGTCCACTTCACACTGACAAAAATTAATAAAGCGTTTGTGTGTGTTACGTGTTTGTGTTAACAGAACAGCTTCGATCTTACGGGTGTCAATCTCCGCAGTCGCCGAGATATGCTCTTATGATGCTCGTATAACTCGTGTCAATATGTACCCTGGCACAGGACAAACAGAGATACAGAGATTACATGGCCAGCTCATCCCTTGCATCCCACAGCGTAAGCGAGAACCTTTGTGCTATTTAAATAAAAGCCTGTTTGCCGAAACCTCACTTTCCTCCCTCCAACATCCTTCCATCAAAGGCTCCCAAGGGGTCTGCCTGGTTATTAGCCACTGCTCCATATTTGTGAGGTGTCACCAATAATAAGCAAGTACCAGGTTACCTCTGTCTGTGTCTGTCAGGAGGCATATTAGATCCACAGCTCCCACAAAGCCCCACTGGGACCTTCCACCTGCCAGCACCATCAATTAGCTTAACGTACAATAATGTCACATGCCACAGGGAGATGGGGAGTCCTGGAGCTTGGAAACACGACTACCTGGCCTGTGGTATGTTCACTAACCAAAGCAGGGGAGCTGCAGAGAATTCACACATCAAGATTTTATGTCGAAATTTTGCATGTAAAACATTTTTAAACCGTGTTTAAAAAAAAAAAAAAAAAAAGCTCATATATATATATATATATATATATATTTTT
This sequence comes from Bovichtus diacanthus, assembly GCA_943590825.1. Taxonomy (NCBI): domain Eukaryota; kingdom Metazoa; phylum Chordata; class Actinopteri; order Perciformes; family Bovichtidae; genus Bovichtus; species Bovichtus diacanthus. Next base: position 1,663,302 of record CALSBV010012170.1, read on the forward strand.
TTTTTTAGAGAAGATGAAGAACAGAAAGAGGAAAGAATGTTGCAACTCTATACATTAAATTTCAAAAGTTCTCTCTGATTGAGTCAAGACCACGATAACTTCAAAACAAGACTTTTGAAGGCATTGAAAAAAACCTGTCTTGAATGAGTCTTTTTCATAAAAGACACTCAGAGCCAATCAGAGCCTGAATTCATCGAAATGTCTCAGAGACACATTTTCTTTCTTTCACCGACAGCCTTTTTTTTTTGTAAGAAATCAATATTATATAATGTCATTTGCTATGTATTTGTTAATATATTCAATAATGTGTACTAAAATCGAAACAAGTTTTACAGCAGCCCGTGTCTGCTCTTCCCGCCGTCGCGACACCGAATCACTTCTCATATGTTGAAGTTGAACTCTGCTCATCTTTATCTCCCGCTGCATTGCCCTGCTCTTCCCTGTCGCACTCCATGTCCGGGCGCTCATTTGAAACGAATGACTCAGTTGCTCAGTCTGCCTCTCGCTGTCACCGCTGGTGTCAGTGTTCGGTTATACGGGTTGTCACTGTTGCTGCCAGAACCCTCGGGAAAAAAAAAAGGTTCCCGATTGCGGCTGCATGTCTGGTGTCTGTTGGAAACAGCAAGTGTCGGAGACGGGCTGTCTCAGACTCTTTTGTTCCGAAGGTTCAGTTGGATGTTCTGCAATGGGGTCAGGATGGCCGGCTCTTTCAGCGAGGAACATTGAATGGACACAGGTGGAATGAATTCCTTTTTGCAGAAAAAAAAAAGCTCTGTCACAGAGTGAAAGGCCTTTTCATGTTGCAGTCGGACACCGCAGAGTGGTTTTATAATTTGGTCTTTCACTGTGACATCTGCTAAATTTACTTACGTTAGGAGATAACTTCAGCTTCCTGCAAAGAACCGACATTGATCATTGAGACAAAAATTGAATTTTCTTGTCCAGATATTACCTTGTCATTACTTCAGTAATAGGATGTTTATAATGTACTAGTGATTCATATAATAACCTAAATATGTCACAGATATGAAGCTGAATAGAATTTCATCAGTTTTACCAGTTTGTAAGACAAGAAACACCAAAGAGCATAGATCATATTAAAAAGAACTAAATTAAAGATTGACGATTGAAGGGTAACTTATTTTATGGAACAATATTTTCATCAAATTCCTGTATGGCTGATACTCATCTCAGGCCAGTGAAACACAGCGGTGGACCTACTTACTGATTATAATCAATAACCTAGGGATCCATTTTTTCACCATAATTAATGAATTCATTCGACAGTAAATGACAAAAGGTGTCAAGAGCTTTCCGAAGTTCCAATTTCCTCACAAAGGCTCCAAGCCCTGCTTTAAAGCCGTCAAGAGATGAAACATAGCCAGTCAGAGGGGACAATCGTGCTTTCATGAGTCCGATCTATAAAGAAAGATGACTGTCAGGTAAAACTATTTCCTCACCCAGTCCCGATCTCTCCTTGAATTATTATTCTAATTAAGGTCCTGACATGTCAAGAGCTGGCACCAGTCGCAGGACAGTACAATACGAGGTGTAATACGAGGTGTGTGGTCTCTCCCTGACATTTCCAGTTTGACACGGCACCCCTGCAGAGGTTGAGAAGAAAAGAGCAATTGTTTTTTTCCCCCTAAGAGCCAAATTCATTAAAAAATGAAAGCCTTGTCAAAACACAAGGTGAATTCTGCAAAAGGAGAAAAAAAAGAAAAGATATAATAAAAAGGGAGAGCCCTATTTACAAACCCGAACACCTGAAAGCTCATCAGAGCGAACCACGGGAACATCGAGGCTGTGTGAAGAGGCCACGGAGCGACTGCTGCTCTCAGGCTAATCAGTACAATGAGTCCCTGTCACCGCTCTATCATGCCCACGGAGACTCTTCATTTGATAATAGGCTCAAAGGAACCGACTCTGGCATGAGGCAATATCCCTGCTGCAGCGCTAACTAACAAAGTGAATCCATTGCTAGTTCGTGCCATGTGGGAATTTGAGGTGTAAATGTACACTGAGGTGTAAATATTGCTCTGATAACATTTTAAAAAAATACATTATTCCAAAGTTCCATGGGTTCCGTAAAATGTTTTGATAAGTTGCTCCACAAATGAGGCCTGTCGAGTGGAAATGAGATGGTGTTGTTGTGGCAGACGAGACATTTCTTGAACAGACAGCATCTTCGCACCATAATTCCCCACGTGTGCTCACGACGGATCCCATTCTTTCCTCACACTGTCAGCCGTCTATATAACGTGCGTGACACGGAACGAAGGCGACACTTACATGAAGAAATACTAAAGAGACGTCTCTGTGGCTCAAACTGCAAAGAACCGCATTCCATATAGAGATGCAATATTAAAAGAACAAAGCTACTCACGAGGAAAGGTTTAAGTCTGGTGGACATGTCTCATGCATAAATGTACAGTATATGGTGTTAATGTAGATGGTGGGATGATCTGATGGTAGGTAGTTTTGGAAACAGTTTTACTCTCATATAATGAGGATAAGAAAAAATGTTTTAAGTGTAAACTTGTGCAGTGTGTTTGGTTGCTCTCTGAGGACTCGGCTTAACATGTTGTCATACAGACAGGAACAAGAAGCACAAAATAAATGATTGGATCGATTCACAGAGAAGAGGGTAATGGAAGATTAGGAATCAGTACATTTGTGGCGTTTATGTTGTTAAAGGGGAGGTCACAGGTAAACCCTCATCATTATACACACAATGTATAACGAGAGCATACAGCTATCAGTACAGTATTGGATAATGCATGTGGTAATTAAAATGATCTTTTTTGCATGAAAAAGTCATTCATCGTGAGCTTGAAAAGTGGCTGTGAAGGGTTTTTTATTCTATAGTGCTATTATAAAAATATTTTCATTATCGAGTAATCTAGCAATTATTTTACAATGGATTGATCAATTGATTTGGTCTGTAGGAAAAGTGTCCATCACAAATGCAGGAGTCCATAATCCAAATATTTTCAATTTACCATTATGTGGCAAAGAAAAAAAGAAGATTTTCACATTTAAAAAAAAAAAAATGGAACCAGCTAATTGAAAAAAAAAGAAAAAAAAAGGCAATTAGTTTGTGGTTAGCTCGAATTCAGGGTGTGTGCAATAAAACACAATAGTGATGAAGTATCACTATTGTAGAAACTTCTCAAGTCGCTCCTGCAGCATTATACACCTCTTCGCTCAATATGTTCCACTTTTGCCAAAATGTGGCTAAATACACTTTTTCCATTAGTATCTTATAGTATACATGTACATATACATATACATATATATATATATATATATATATATATGTACAGCGAGGATTACGTGTTTGCTCACATTCGTCAACAGAAAACGAAGAGAAAACAGGCAAAGGTTCACTCATGCAGTTAGTAATGTCACATATGAGTACCACACAAAAAAATGAATAATAAAGAATTAACTTTAAAAAGGGACAGCCATTAACTATACTAGAATATGGCTGTACTACTGCCATCACCAACGTGAAGGACGCACTGATGCAGGTTGAAATGGGTTACTTTCATGCACAAAGGGAAAAAGGAGTGTGCGATTAAATCAACCCATTTAATTAATGTCACCTCAAAGTTACATTAAAGAACAAAAAAAATTAATTAAATAAATGCATTTAATTGAGATTGCCGTGCCAACTTACGTACTGGGCCAGACTTCAGGGAAAGCTATAAAGCTTTCAGGTCCACACAGAAATACACACAGATCTCTCTGAAGTCTGAAGTGCTCCACAGTCAATTAATTGTCATTTGTCAAACAATCAGCATGCTCTCTGCAAGGTCTTCCAATAGCACGAAGGCAGCCATTGAGTGGTCATTACTCATTGTGTTGGCAATTCCATTACTGATCACAAATGGAGAAAATAAAGAGAGCTGCCATACTTATCTGTAGACACTACATTGTGTTAAAATGTTCTGCAGAAAATTATGGTTGCACCATACTGGGAGAAAAATAAAATGAAACATTAGTTAAACAGCGCAACAGTGATCACATTTCTAATAGTCATACTTAGCAAGCAACATAACCATTTAATTCTGCCTGAAAACAGGCCTACTGCAGAGTATGTGGACAAGTACACACTTCAAGTCAAGTTTATATTTTATAAATACCAGCGTGTGTATCGATCTGCATCCCTTTTGTAAATGAATCAAATTTAGAATAAAATTAAATAAAGCAGGGAATGCTTTAGGACAGTCTTTCTCAAAGAGTAGTCCGCGGACCCCTAGTGTTCCGTGAGTATATTGGTCAAATGTCACATTTTAAATGAATATATTATAAGTTTTAAAGTGTTTCTCTAACTGTTTAAAAATTACTAGTATAGAGTGTAGCATAGATGTAGCATAGCTACGTAGCTATGTGGGTTCGTTTTACGATCTTATGTCATAAATGATTTGTGCGGACAATTTGAGCGTCAACTGACAAGATGGATCGATGGCTCAGGTCCAGGTCAGGTAAAAGAAAATTAAATGAAAAATCTGACGCGTCAAGTTGCATCGTCCTGATCACATGAAAACTTATTTTTCCTGAAAAAAGCTTGGATGTGAAAAAAAACTTAATTTTCATGGAAAAAGCTTGAATGTGAAAAAATATTTCATGAAAAAAGCTTGGATGTGAAAAAAACCTTAATTTGCGGCTCTAAGTTGTGGCTCTGTTCGCTCGGACATAAACTCAGTAATAAATGTAGTCTACGTTTCATATGATGTGTAAAATCTAAAATCTTTACCGTTTAGATGGCATATGAATGAAATGCTTGTAGAATTCGTAGTTATATTTGTGTTGTTGATTTAATGTGTGAACGAGCGATGTAGAGAAGGTCACATGAAGCTCAATATTAGTCTGTAATGTGTAATATACTGTTGGAGTCGTAAACAGGCCGTGAGTGTTTCTTTAGTGGTTAAGTGGTGCTTGGTCTGAAAAAGTTTGAGAACTCCTGCTTTAGGATGTGTGTGTGATTGACATGTGACTAACATGGCGTTGTCCGGGTTGGGTGTTGCCTGTGTTTCGCCTTAGAACTTTAACCCTTTCACAGTGCGTTTTCAGTTCATGAAAGATAACTAACATTTCGCTCGTCTAGAAATGGCTTGCACTTAGCTCGCTTAGCAACGTTTCAAATGCCAAAACTCGAGGCTACAAAACGGTAGTCGACAAACCGATAGGTGACATCACGGTGACCATGTCCACCTCTGATATACAGTCCAAGCACGTCTCACTGAAATGACCAGGAAGATCATAGAGAAAAAAATGAATTCCCTATCTTCAGCCTTTGAATGAAAAATCTGTACTCGGGGAGGCATAGAAGATTCTGACCGACCCAACACACATTCTGAACCCAGAATTCGAGGTGTTGCCTTCAGCAGCCTAAACCGGTACAAAAGTGAATTCATTCCATCCTCCATCAAAACAAATGTAATAGCATAAAGTAGTAGTATTATATGGTGTGACATTATTGAGGACTATTATATTGCAACTTGATTCTATATTATCTGGTTTGATTATACCTGGTTTTATAATTTGAAAGTATTTTCTTTTATTACCTTTTATTATTTAAAAAAAAATACTCACACTCAACATGTGACTTTAAGCATGTTAATGCATGATATGCATGTATATATGTATGATCCATGTTCTATGCGTGTGTGTGCATTGTGATGCTGTTGGCAAGTGTGTTGTGTGATGCAGCCCACAACAAGCTTCCCTGCAGGACAATAAAGTATATCTTATCTTATCTTACTGTCTGAGGTGTTCTAGGTCTGTGCATTAAAAGACACAGGGCACGGACTCCTTTGTACCCCATCTTATCATAACGTTTTTGATGACATGGTGGCTTTGCATATTTTTCATATATGTGTCCTGTAAGACCCCCCCGTCCATACAAACAGTAAATTTAAAGGACCATACGTGCATGCGTCTTTTGACATGTAAGGCTATGTTTTACTTTTTAACACGCATGCCAATCGCTGAGCTGTCTGCAAACTGCAGGATCATCCATTTTCAGGCGTGAATGAATCAAAAGTGCGTCTAAAGTCGTAATAAATTGACTGTAACTAAAGACAACACAGAGCAAACCGAATTAAATTCCACCAGAAACACACCAGTGAAAAGATCAAAACCCCCTATAGCAACAAACAGTAACACAATTCCATTTAGCATTCATGTATCTGCAGTAAGCTGCCCCCTGCCTTCGCAGCAAGCATGCTGTGGATACAGCCAGACTGTAATGCAAATCCCCCATGGGTGTTCAGAGTAAAGCCAGGGCAGCAACAGTGCTGTGTTATCGGTGCCACAGCCACTGGATAGAGTATATCAGATAAAGACCTGGGGAGGAAGGTGCAAGGCTTTACTTTGCAGTTTATTTTGCAACAATCAGGGTACAGCAAGTAATCTAAATAGACTGGTGGAGATTGGTGTGTAGCGATTAGCTGACAGATTAGCAAAGCATGACATTTGCGCTTTTGCCTGAACTGATACAATGCTCTCTTTCAGTCAGGTGCTCATGCGTTTGGTTGGTTTTCACGGTTCTGCAGTAATCTGAAAGCTTCCAATGCTGAACAGAGATGCAGGGAAGGAACGCTAATAAAGCCAGAACTATGTGATACAAGGGTGGAGCAGATAATTCTTATTAAGCAACCAAAAGCAACAAAAGAGACAACCCATGCAGACGCAAGCCTAGCTTCTCTTTGCATTCACTTGTGTTTGGATTGGGTCTGCACACTTTTACTGATTTAGACTCTTAATCTTCCAGTTTCCCTGTGGCGGTACCGATTCCCCAGATGTCAGCTGATTGGAAGAAAGCCTTCCAGAATCAGTGCCCAACCACATACAAAAAAAAAAAAAAAAAAAAAACATATTTACTTGTAAAAACAAAGTGCCTTCATGGAAAAAAAAAAAAAAAAAAAAACCTCCATACTAATAAAAGAAAATGCATCTTCAATAATAAATAAACACCTCTTTCATCATAAGGAAATGTGTATGTAGGGGGTTTTGATTATAAATGAATACATTTAAAAAACACTCAACAAAACAAAAAAAAGAAAACCTGCAGGCGTTCTTTATCTTGATCTTCAGGCAAGCGGAAACTCTTGCATAAATAGTACTAAAAATCTGCCCTGAAGCACATGACCTTGTTGAAAGGTGTTTCTTTTAATGTTTACTCCAGCTTTCCGAACACTCAAATTACCCTCAATCAGAAAAGTTAAGACAAAGCGGTCTCAAAAGAGCCCAGAGTTTATGACTGACACTATCTGCTGAAATGAGGCTTGCATTAAGTCGAGGAAGAACCAGAAAGCCCTGAGTGTGCACCTCTCTACCTCTCATGAGCCCTGAAGAAAAGGGAGAAGAAGGGAAATGTACCAAGCTGCTCTCAATTCTTAATTAGGAGTCAGTCCCCACAACAGGTGATGTGAATAACCCTCCAATGAACTCAGGGGGATTGTGACATTCAGCTAAAATGACTTGGGAAAAGAGAAATGACAACAAGTACCAAAATAATAAGGGACTTTCTAAATTAATGCACAATTATGTCTCACATTTGGAGGAAATACACGTATTCGCTTTCTTGCTGAGAAGAAGAGAAGAAGAAGAGATACGTACTCTCATGCCTGTGCATGGCGCTAGAGCTGGGAGTTGATTAGCTTAGCATCTTGGGGAGTTAACAGGGAGTTTTTGACAGATGCGTTAAGAATAAGTGGATTCCACTTTACAAGATGGTGACCTTTTCATTCTTAAAACATATGGTCATGTACAGCAAAATTGTTTTTCAGGCTTCTGCATTTTGGGCCCGTAGATGTGATGATGTTAAGACACTTCCTTGACACCTCGCACAACAAAAAAAAAAGATGGATTCAGGGTTTTTAAAACCACTCCTTTTTGTATTCATTGCGTTGAAGGGAAAGAAAGGACCATGTGCGTCACGAGATCCTCCAGTCCGAGTGTGGATCTGGAACTATTTCTCTCCTCATGCAGTGACTTCCCGCTGTCTCTGGGTCAAACTATTCCTTTAATGCCGGAACAAGCGCAGGCTCAAATAAAGCCTGAGTTAAAATGAATCACTTAGTAAGACTCAGTAATATATGGCACGAGATCGCACGCTGATGATGTGTCAGCCTTCCTCCACGTATCTCTGTATGAGCATTTGGAATGGTATTTAAAACAACTTGACACTGTTCCACAAATAAGCAAACAACATATGTGTTGCCAATTCTCCACTTTCAAGGGGCTGAATAGATCGCACAGCCAGCACACACACACACACACACACACACACACACACACACACACACACACA
>CALSBV010012170.1:1671634-1730802 GCA_943590825.1 Bovichtus diacanthus
ACACACACACACACACACACACACACACACACACACACACACACACATACAGAGTGTTAAGACCAGACTTTAATGCCTTGTGGTATCTAGTGGCTCTACAGAGATGGGAACTCAGTCACCGACAGTCATTGGCTGTGTTTTGAACTCTGAATTGAAGAGAAGGATCACACGGTTGGCTTCCCTCCTCTGTGTTGCTCCTTCAACTTCAACCGTCCCTATCATGACTCACACTTCTTCAAGGCAATTAGCAGATGCACTATATTGGCTTGGCTTTTGGCCACACACAAGTTGCATTGTGTTGGACTTTCGCATCTCAGGATGGATTAGGACTCGTTTGAGTTGCCCTGCAGGAGTAGACCGGACACTGGTGACCCAGTCGCTCGTGATGCTAATTATCAGATAGACAGAAGTGTGTTCAATATGAAAATGAGATTTAAAAAAACCTGCCCATCCACGTTGTTGGAGCTGTTAAAGTAAAAGTAGAATCAATATAAACAAGTACACAGGATGCAATAAAGTGATAAAATCAGTCAAGGAAGACTTGAAGGCTAAAAAGCTTTGGAATTATAGCATTTTATAGCGGTACATGACCAGCATTTTCAACCCTCTAGATGGGGGTGTGGAAAATAAGTGGACAACTTAATATTTTGGATACACACGGATACATATAAGTAATGGGTCTATATTTGTTTATGTTGCTGAGACTGAAGCTAGTTTCATGAAGAAAAAAAAGGACTGTAAGGTCTCTGTGACAAACATGCTACGTGAATAAATGACCAGTTGTATGTACGGTATCTCCGCACAGCAGATACTGTTTATTTATACAATAATGTGTCATCTTATCAAGTCTGCTTATGTAGTATAAAAAGTCTACATCGTGCTCCCAGGGCTGGGGTATGAAAGCAGAAATGAATATCCAACAGTTCATTTAATTTAACATTTGATCCATTATTGACATGTTCAACAGGCCACTTGCTAGGCTACTTATTATGGAGCCTGTTTGCAGGCAGAATGAGCCGAGAAAAACACTCTAATGTGTGTTACCTCGTACATGTAGTCGTGACATTATGGAATACAAATAACTTGTATCACTCCCAACAGGCCTTCTTACTGTTATTTCAGTTGTAGAGAACTGTTCTTAAATAGCATGGTCACTAAGAATCCTTGATTCTGATTGGCTGGCATGGTATTGTAATGCAGCCAGACCCCTCTGATACAGGTGTATTGGCCATTTTTAATTATAGCTCCAGTATTAAAACTGCACTAATCCCATTTTTGTAATTTTTTTTTATATTATCAACAGTGATCGAATGACTACGTGTAACGTGAGAGGGGTCGGTTATAATGAGGAACGTAACACAACTACAGGTGGATGCTAAGTCACTCCATGTGTGATGTATGTGTGGGTACGTTTGCCATAATAACTCGGTTCATAATATAATATGAGGATGTATGTTTTACAGTCAAATTCTCATGCTGCGATCCTCTGATCTTGGTCTGCTCTGGAACAGGTTACTCCTTATTGTATATTATATATGATTTTCTGGATAGAACAATAATCAAATGACAAAAAGTGCAACTTTCACATGTATCACTTGCTCATTTCCTGCTTTTATATCACACTGTTACTCCTACCCATTTTTTAAAAAATCTGTCTCTTTAGATCTGCTCTTACCCAGACTTTGAATATGCATGGGCAACTTTTTACACAAATATAAATATCACTTGAAACTTACCCTGAACTACCCCTAAAAAGGCAGGACCAAAGAGACCCCACCCGAGTCGCTACACCCGAGTCGCTACACATCAGCAGGGCCAAGGCGTCTTATCTATGGAAATTAAGATAGTACATGATTTAAGAGAAAGCTTATTAAAAGCTAATTAATTGACTCTGATATCTCCTCTTGCCTTATTATGAAGGCAATTATTTTCAAATATATTGCAAATTCCTAGGTATGCAATGGCACTGCAGTATCTTGTTCATGGTGATAACAGCTCCTTACGGGTAGATAATGCAAAAAGGGCCGTCATTTAATTTTCATTAGGATTATTTTTTTTGGGGCGTAAATAACTGAAAACGTGTTACAGTTCTGTGGGAGATCTAGAGTAAGTGGGACACGGCTTATAGAAAAGACATGTAGCTGCTGAGTTCATGTCTTTCAAAATGGCATTTCTAAAAAAAAAAAAATAAAAAAAAAAACGAAATTCAATTTACCTCTATTGCATTGGCCGCAGAAAATTTTAGGATGTTATCTCAAAACCTTTGCAGATAAAGCCGAGACTCTGTGCATGGCCCGTTACAAACCAGAAGCACTTTTATATTCTAGGTCCGCTCAGGCTGCCTTTCACACCAAGCTGCTGTCACTTTACTGTGGTTGATGTTCCAAAGTTTTCATCTCACAGGTAAAAAGGATATTGAATGTTCATTGGCTGTTTTTTTTACTCATCTTAAAATTTTTAAAAAAAACTCACAAACACCAACCACACTGCAATAAGCATGCAGTGAGAAAACCCCACACACGTCAGGGAGTTCCCCATTTATAAAATGTGAATGTTTATTAAATGTTGACAAGAACATTAAAACACAGTATCAAGATTCAGCAAAAACAATCTATAGTACTTCACCAAAACTAAAAAGAAAAGAAAAACAGAGTTATGCGCTGGGACTGTAGGAATGGCAGGACTGAGGGCCGGGAAGAAAAAGCAGAACAATAAAGAGGCGGGGAGTCAGGAGCTGGGAAGAGAATTTAGGAGCTATGGAATGAGGGGGAATTGGCAGCAGAGGCTGAGGCAATTAAGGAGGTACACAGTAAGAAAGATAGAAGGCTTGGAGACCTGTGGGATCGATCAGGGGGTGCTGATGCACTCTAATGAGCGGGATAACTGGAAATGATTAGAGCCTCTGATTTCACTCTTTCATCATCTCTTCCATTGGAAACTTAGCAAGCTGCAGCAGAGAGAGAGAGAGAAAGAGAGAGAGAGAGAGAGTGACCATAAAGCCATTCACTCAACAAAAACACAGAAAAGGTGCATGGCAAATGATACTTTACATTTTTTTAAAGAACAAGGGGCAACATAGCATCCACATCTACAGTGAGCACAGCGTTGCGTTGAGGTGAACGAAGATTTCGGGGAGTGGGGTTCTCTGGGGTTCGAGGATTCGAGCGCAGTTCAACACAGTCGAAGGTGGCGTCCACTCTTATGGGTTCACAATCACAATAAGTAATAGTTCATTATAAGTATGTAAATCTCTCTGTTATCAACACAAATAGCAGGGAGTGAGGGAGGGGGCGGGGAGGCAAGTTGTACATAAGCATCACATCACTTCAAAATTCCACAGAGAGACGCACTCAGCCTCCCGCTCCGTCGTCTGGCTCATGCACATCGGGCATGTACAAACCGAAGCATGTGCATATATGTGTACACACAGAGACACTGTAGACACACACATGTGCACACACGCACACGCACCCTCTGTCTAAGACAGGGACACACACACACACATACACACACATTTGCATACGTTCTAACACTCAGTCCAACTCGTTGTAAATGTGCCAAATCCTCTTGACATGATCAAACCTTACACTCCATGTCACAGAGGTGGCAGCAGCCCGCCGGGACAATGACGTAGTGTAGCTGCGTGCGCACAGCCAAGGTGCTGCAGAAACACACGTGCCAACGGGAGTTCCTTCCCCGGCACCTGTGACGACAGAGCAACTCACAGCTGTTCCCATGTCGGAGGCATTCGGCGCAGCATTGCTCGGTGCTGCACGGTAACTCGCCGTCAGCTGTCTCCCGGTGCCACGCGACTCTCCGACGCCAAGATCACATATGTCCAAGCAAGGCAGCGAATGTGCCAAGAGGGTCAAAATCTCTCTTATGTTGTGCCTCCATAAAATATTTATATTTGTGCTGCAGATTTGAACGGGCATGTGCTTTAGGGATAATCACATTGCTCCTCGTCACTCATATCCAACCTCCAGAGCAGCACGGACCACATGTCCCACGTGTTGTTCAGGTAGAGAAAAGCGAAAAGTTCTGTAAATACTCATTTCACTTCTTTATATATATATATTTTTTAAACCGGTGGTTTCGTGAAGTCCATGTGCTTGAGTATTCTTTGTGTTTTAGCATAGTAGGAAAAACAGCTTCACATGCTCTAAAAGTCATACACACTGTACAATAAAATCTACAGACATTTTTTTTTTTTTAAAGCTTTTAGTACATCCAAATAAACTTGATGAAACGAAACAAGTTGATTCACCGACTTTAAAAAAAAAAAAAGTAAATGAGAGACGTCTTTTTTTTTTCTTCTATTATTCCTTTTTTTCTTTTTTTGTTTGCTTGCTTTAGGCAGATTTTGTTTTTGCCATAACACATTGTAGAATGCCTACTCAGAAGACAGCGGTCGAGAGTGTCAAATCTTATTTTACAGCAACTTTCTCAACCTTTGCATGACAAGAGACAATAAATCCTATAAGAATCACCTGAAAAGAATAATACAAATAAAAATAAAACCAAAGAGGTGGCAATGGGGGTTGTTGGCAAAGATGTAACATTTCCTCAACAGGTCCAAGAAAGTAAGACAAACTTTGGATGCTCCAACACAGTCTTTGATTCCTCTTTCATTTTGTGACCCAATTGGCCTCTTTTCAAATTGTTGCTTACCTTCCCGTTACACGTGCACACGTTACGGGCGCTGTTATTTCCTGTTAACTACTTAAATGGAGAGAGTGAAAGTATGCCAGCCATGCATCGTGTTTAGTCTGTCTGTGCTAAACGTTGTAGACAGTCGAGCCGCTCTACTGAACTCATGACAGGAAATTGATAATATTAGATAACTCTGTCTGTCGCTCTCTGTCGTAGACACACACACATTCACACGCGCGCTCACACAAACGTACACATACACACACACACAAAGTGCTGGGTTACCATCTGTGAATGCTGCATCAGTTGGCCAGTACTCAGCTGGCAGGCAGATCAGACAAAGTGCCCAATATGCTCCCTAATGGCCCAAGTCAGACGAATGAGCTCCTCCATTGTATTTCCTTTTCTTATTCTTCTTTCTCATTCTTCTTTTTGCACCTCCCCTTCTTCCACTTCCTCACTCCCCTTTGATTCACTCTACCCCCCTCCCTTTTCCTACGACTAATTTAACGCCTGTCAAATTGTTTCCTCGTTCTCTCCGTCTCTGTCTCCCTGTAATTATCTGAGGCCCCTGCACTTCCTGCAACGACCCTGCTGGGTCTCACTCACACAGATCGAGGATGTAAATGTGACGTTGTGAACCACTGCGCTGTCCCTTCTCACGGGTGAAACTCTGGACTTGGGGATTTTGTATCCCATTTTTCATATCTTTTTCAACCCTCTCCATTCACAGATTATACAGCAACGGGCAGTGAGACTGAACCACCATCGTAGTGCCATGTCGGCACAGATGGGAGGTCAGAGTTACATGTCAGGAGCGAATTACTGGTGTGTGATCCTGCAGGCAATGCTTGGCCCACCAGTGTCAGACTGAGTAAAGCTAGCGCAGTGGACTGTGGAGTCGGAGCTCTGGTATGTTGCTTTTGTGAGCTGAATGATCAAAAAATATGCATGGCGATGGTTGCGTTATTTTTTTTTCTCGAGAAAGGGACCAGGGGGAAGGATGAGGGCAGCCAGCATGACACTAGGAGCTGAGTGATGGAGGATCACAAAGGGAACGAGACATCAGGAGGGCGAACGGCAGAGTCGGATGAACTCAAAGAGGTATGTCCGAGTGAATAAACAATATACAAGACAAGTAACTCCGCCTAGCTGTCAGAAATTGTGGTTGGTAATGCTTTAAAAAAAACAAAAAAAAACAACAACTCCTTTTTTCTTTTGTCTTTTTCATTTCTTTTCTTGGTCACGGGTAGGTCGTATCTTCATCTCAGAGAACTTGAGGGAGTACTGCCAGCCAGTCCAGGAGGACCACTCGATGCCGTCGGCATAGGAGGTGTGCTGGCCGCGCAGGTACTGGCCGTTAAGGTTGGAGGTGTGGCAGTTGCGGTACCACCAGGCACCGTGGTAGAAGGAGGCGCAGTTGTTCTCCGAGTGGTCGTTATCCCTGTCTTTCGTGGTGAACTTCATCCCATTGTGCTTCAGCAGAGAGTCACCTGGGGCGGGGAAAAGATGTGCATACGAAATGTGATCGTGTCAGTACATACTGTATATATAAAAAAAAAAGATGTAGGTTTATTTCAATGGTTGGAACAAGCCTACGGGTTCAAATGTTATCGGCCCATTAAATAGGCGTCATCAGTGGCTATCAGCCCCAGAGGTGTAGTTTAGAAGAGGCCTGCTACACAAACTATAGGTTTTATCATCTACTCACACGGTTGATTACCGGAAAAAAAGGAAGACAGGAAGCTGAGTGCAGCTGGGAGATGGAACTTTTTAAAGGAACAGCTTTTTCATCTCCTTTGTCTTTGAATTCAATTAGTTACGGTAACATTACAACACATTTCCACGGAATCCTTTGTGTCTTTCACAAAAATTCTTGGATCCGATACCAGAAACCAGTAATTACACATATCCACAAGTCCTTAATTTCAAAATAGTAAAGGACATTTCAATTAATCATTTCTATAAACGGTGACTATGATCTCCCCCTCATAAAAAATATAAATAGGAGAGGAATTACATAGTTAATGGGCTTCATCGCATATGTAGATTTCACTCCTTCTTGTAGCATCAACATTATCATTTAGGCATTTCTGTAACTGGTAGTGACACATACAACATATTAGTTATATAGTAACATAATAGTCATTAAGAGGGCATTCTTTGTGATTGTGAATATGCTAATGATGCAGGGATACGGCACAGGCAAGTCGAATCACATAAGTGCCCTTAATCATGGTCTGCATGCAGGGCGTGAGACTTATATATTCAGCCTGGGAGTGTCAGACCAGCCTACTGTCGTTCACAACTAAATGTACAACCAAATATATGGAGATATATGTATATATATATATATATATATATAATTATAGCTTTACTATGCAAGTTGTGCACACATATTATATTTAAATACATATATATACGTATATATATATATATACGTATATATTATATTATGTATATATATATATATATTATTGATATATAATAAATATAAGATATTTATAACATATATATATATAAACACAATATATGTGCACTTCTCTCATTTTCTCTTTCTAATCCCCATCTTGCCTTTTTTTAAAAACGTTCTCATCACACGTCGGAGTTCAGGGGTCACTAAATTAGATGACATGCGTAGATGACACTAGTCATGGTTAATTTTTCTTGCTGCTAAATGCTGTGGATGTTGAACAAAAGCCATATACCTACTCGCAGTAGTCATCAGAGCTTTTTAAAGAAGGCAACAGCCCACTCGATCTATTTATAATACGATTGTGTTTACTGACCTTGTGGCCCTTGCGGCCCAACGACCACCGCGGCCAACCGGGAATATTCCTGTTTCTCCCGATTAGCCACCGTCCCTGTCTGCATCGCCAGTCTGATGACAATATCTGCTCACTTTATAAAGCTTCCTCATTGGCAAATTCTCTACATCGATGCGCGATCTGCAAGCGATTGCTTTAACAAGCTCTCGAGCAATTTAAAAAGCCACGCCCCTGCAGACGTAAGCCTAGCGTTTTCAGCGATTAAATGTTCAATCAGCTCATAATGTTCAATAAACTCAACACACCAGCCCTGCAGTCTGCCCTTCCCTTTCTTTCCAAAGCAGGCTTCACACTGTGGCCAGGAGTGGAGGGAAGGATAAAGCTGAGAGCCGAATGAAAGACCGCTCACCAGCCATCAGGTGACAGCTCGTCAGGGCATCCCTTAATTGCTCAGGATGTGGTCGCCCAGCTTCTCACCCTCTCCACTACTCTGCTCTCCATTTGGCATTACCATGGTAACAAGTTGCTGGAGAAAATAATCTGGCAGGCATGTCTGGTATTCATGTTGTGTGCTGCTCGACATTAGAAGAAAAGAGACGGGGGAGAAAAGAGAGGGAAAAGAAGCTCAATGGCGTTGAAAGTGGAATGATGTCCGGGGGATGTA
Organism: Bovichtus diacanthus; assembly: GCA_943590825.1. Taxonomy (NCBI): domain Eukaryota; kingdom Metazoa; phylum Chordata; class Actinopteri; order Perciformes; family Bovichtidae; genus Bovichtus; species Bovichtus diacanthus. The sequence goes on from CALSBV010012170.1 coordinate 1,679,720, forward strand.
GAAAAGAGGACAGAGAGAGACAAAAAAAAAAACTGTAAAACAAAACAGAAGCACTTAAAGGCTCATTTGCGAGGCGCTGGTTGTCACCTTGGTGGTTTGGGGCCGGCAGCCTCCATTGATGCCCATTAAGGTCCAGCTGCTCCCAGCCCAAATGAGCACCTGTCAGCTGATCGGAAAGCAGCCACAGCAGAGCAAAAACACTACTAATAATAATAACAACAGTAGCGCTGCCTAGAGGGAGCCGAGGTGAGAGCGCACGCATCCTGAGAGAGCTTGAGTACTCTTAATTTGACTCGATTCAAATGTCCAACAGGCAGATGAGTTCAAGGTCGGGCTACGCTGAGTACAGGGGACCAGGGGCATTACAGGACACCGTATCTGGGGGAAAAGCTGTTACACACATGCCACATTTGCCCCTTCACCACTCCTCTGCGGCTCTGCAGCCGCTGTCCCTTTGATACCTCTATCCTCATCTTTATTTACCTCTCTTCTGTTACTCTCTTCTTCTTTTGCACCTGTCCCCTTCATTCCTCTATCCCAGCTTCTCCTCGCCCCGCCTCCTTTCTCTCTCTCGCTCCATCTCTCATATCTGTCCCCATTCTCTCTCTGTGTGTTCTCGGAGCAGCGCTCCCCAAAGGTTCCTTAAATTGCTTCTTCATTTCAACGGCCGGTTTTTGTTTACGCTGCAGGTCAAGCAGTGCAATTAATTGGCAGTAATTTAATCAAGGTGACGGAAAGCTGGCTTGGATTTGATGGCTGGGGAGCAGAGACAAAGGCACCAAGCACTCCCTCTCCCTGTGTAGCTGTCTGCATGGTTTAACAGGTGGCCACACCTCACTGTAATAAATAACATACTACGAGGTGGCATGCAATGGAAGTTGGCTGGAGGTTTTCACCCACCGCTGTGACTGTGTTCACATATAAAAGTATAATGTACTGTAAAAATAGTGTGTGCTAATCAGAGTACACACAGAGCAAATCTTGCAAGCAAATGTCTCACTAGTTCAAGGAGGATACATACCGGCATTGCCAGAATAGTCTCCCACAGTCAAAGGATATCCATCATCATCAGGGTCGACTGAAAAGAGGCCTACTCCAAAGGTTCCATACTGGGCGTAAGCGGTGCTATTTTCAAAGTCCTCCAAGTCGATACGTAGCTCATAGTTCCCCTGGATGGACAGTGCATGGATCTGCTTCAGCCCTGCAGGGAAAAAGAGCGAGACACAGACAAAAACAATCCATTACTAAGTACTACCGCTGTTCTCAGCAAACAATTTAAAGCTATTTCAGCAGCCTCTCAACACCGTACATTTTCTGGAAATAAGACGTAACACGGTTTTTGGCCCATTTAGAGTCTTCCCGTGCATGTGCAGGGATTTTCTTTCCAAAAAACAAGATTAGAGTTTTGTTTCAAAAGTGCGCAGAGTGTCTACTGCTCACAGAACTGTGAACCATGAGGACGGAGTCCACGGAAACTATGTACGTGAACCAAGTAACGACACCAAATTACTCGCAATGATTCGGTGATTGTGGCTCGACGCAAAAGTGATCGCTTCAATATTTAACATGGAGAATTAAACAGCGAGGTCAACGGCATCCGTGGCCTCCTGGACAGATTTTTTAAAGTCAAGTGTAATCTGTGCTCACATTACGTGTGATTTTATTATTTTTTTTTTTATGAATTTAGGCTTCTTTCAAAAACACACCGATGAACGATTAGTGTTTCAGCGCTCACTGCAGAACTAACGTGATCCTTTCAGTTCCCTTCAGGTCAGCTCTGAGCGGAGAAAAAAGCTGCCGTGCACTTACATCGTATATTTAATAAAACAGTGAGACAAAAGCTCAATAGGCCAATTTGATGTACTGCTGGAGGAGGCATTACCAAACCAAACCCGGGGTGTAACATGTGGTTGGAGTCATCATTAGTGCAATAGTGCTTTTGCAGGAATAGGTAGTTCTGTTTCATTATGCTGAAGAGTTTCCTAAGTAAAACCTATTTGCTTCATAGAAAAATGTGTTCAGTTTCCCATTTATAAAATCCTTATTACCACATACGCCAGTGTGGTTGGTTTGTTGGTTGGTTTGTCTGCCTGTCTGTCTGCAGGATTACAGAAAAACTACACGCCCTATTTTCACGAACCTTGGTAGAATGGTGTGCCATGGGCCTGGGAAGAACCCAGAATACATGCATTCTTTCTCACTTATGGAAACGGCCTTTTCTGAGGTCTCCGAGTGCCTTAGTTCATTTTGGTTTCACACATACGATGGCATCAGATCCCAGCTCAGCATTAGGTGTGAATGGAAGAAACACCCTTGAACAAAATTTGCATATCTTAAATGCATTTTAAAAAAAAATAAATCCTCGATTGTGGATATATGCTTGAAGTCATTGCTTCGTAAAATCCCTTCAAAATACCATTTCATAACCCAAAGACACACATCTCGATCACATCCAACTTTCTCAGATTCAAACTTGCTATCACTTCATCAGATGCTCCGAACCAATCTTTTAATTGTTGCTCAATCCTTTGGAGAGAATGTGAGAGACAGAAAGTGCCAGAAGGAAAAAGGGTTTCCATCCCTTCTTCCTTGCCCCCTCCTGCTCTATGTGTCCTCCTGCTGTGTTGGAGTGATGGTGTGTCCCTGGGCATGTTTTCCTCTCCTGAGTTGATCAAAGGCACAAGATGAATAGTGTGTCAGGCGGAGAGGAGCAGGAGGAACTCAACCTGGGTCCCTTGAACACCAAAAATTCAAGGCAGGAAGACAAACAAAAAGTGAACTCAGCCTCAAGACTGTTGCACAGCCGTCCTCCCTGCGTATACATGCACTCTGTACAGTTGCGGTGTTTATTTGGGAGACAACAAAAAAAAAAAAAGAAGAGAACATTTGAAAGCGTGCACTGACGAAGAGGCTTCAAAGGCTTTGTGGTGAAGACTGAGGGTTGGATTTAGAGCATGTGGAGGAAGCTGTAGGCTTCAATTGCTGGTTTAAGGTTTGTTTTACTGTCTCTCCTGTAACGTAACTCGCCATGAAAGCAGCTGCACCACAGGAGGGAAGGTGTCTTTGTGAACCTAAACACTGTCATTTTTACTTCTTACCGCAATCATCACCTTCTCAAATGAAACTCATTTCGCCTTTTTTTAAAGCTCACAAACCTCAAACTGACTTGGCCTAATTTGAATTCTGTCGTTGTTGAGAATTGCACTCTGCGAGCGCCCCGTCTGAAGGAGGGAGCTAATTTGATGACAAACACAGCTGAAAGAAGCCATTATTATTCAGAGACAGAAGCTTTGCAGTCTGGGCCCCGGCACTTAGTTTGGATTTAATCTAGCCCAATGGGAGGTTGATCCTGCTCTTTTTGTTTTCACAGTGGATCTGAAAATTGGAGGTGGAGAATCAGCCATTAATACAAACATACCTTCATGCATGTCGGTTTTCCGGTTCATTCTTAATCGAGAATATAAAAAAGAAACAGACACACACACGGAGACACACACAAAAATGCAACACATCTTCACACACATTCAGAGGAACAAAAATGGCTCACTTGCAGAAATAGTTTTCGTGTCGTAGGCCTGAGAGAAAAAGTATCAATCCACACAAACACCTAAGGGAAAAGTACCCTAGAGTGATTTGACAAACTTCAAAAGAAAGACTTAGCATGTTTTCTCTTTCAGGAAAAATTTAATAAAAATAAGATACCAGATGCAACACAACTCTATTTAAAGACTACGCAGCTTCCAACTGTATTTACATAGCTTTAATTCAGTCACTAATTAAAGCCCCAGAGAATCTCAGCAAGACTCTGAATCAGAATAATTATAAGGGGAAGACAAGCGAAATAACAACAGAGACTTCCTTGGTTAAAATCTAAACGCTCAGGTGTAACTCCCTTTTAATTAAATCCATTGTTAGGTTATTTAAAATGGGCTCTAATACAGGGGAGGATTTTGAGGTGTTTTGCTTCAGTATTAAGATGCTGATTGCTCCATTGGGGAGAAATTCTTCTCTCTTCTCTCACTGATTTGCCGTTTATGGGAAGCTTAGCAGAGAGTCCAAACCCTTCTGCTCGCCGACCCACGTTATTTTTAATTTCTGTTTGTTTTGATTGTACTGTTTTGTTTTGAGCTCTGTACAAAACAGTAACAATATTAATCATACATATTATCATGATCATTTCCCTTTATTTTTATTTATAATAATAAGAAATAAATAAGAAAGTCAAATCACTCCAGGGAACGTTTCCCTTACGTGTGTGTGTAGTTCGATATTTGTTTTCTTTTCTCTTGAGCTAAATTTAGCATTAACATACTGTCAATAACAGCAGCAGCATGCTGTTTACCATTGTCGCCATCCTAGTTTAGTATGTTAGCATGCTAGCATTTGCTAATTAGCCCACGGACGCAAAGTACAGCTGGGGCTGTTGCCATTACTTTTGTAGGTATTTGGTCATATTTTGGTCATTGATCCGATGATGGTGCTAGATGAAAAGCAACGTCCCACGGCTTATTGTTGTCCGTGCTAGCCAACCTTTAAAATACCAAATGATGAATAGGTAGCAATCTTCTTTCTCAACATAAATCTCCATGTTACACAAGCGGCAGAAATGATCACTCCATGTCATGTCAAAAGAAGATAAATAATACTGGCAAAATCGGCATCACATTTTGAACAATCAATGTGTTTGCTGGGAGGAAATCTCATTAAGTGTCTGACTGATTACCAAACACGTCGATGGGACAAAAATCTTTAAGCGTTCTTTGGTATTAAATCCCACATGCCATTACACCTTCCATGGAGTCCACTGAAAGAGAAACATTATCTTCATCAAGTCCAATACTAAGAGTATCCTCTCTTCTACTGATAAAAAAAGCAGGTTAATCTTAACATTTTGAACACACCAAGCATTGGTCTTCTTTGGTAATAAATCCATGAACAATGACAATAAAAATGATATATATCTGCAATTACGTCATTAAACTAGGACATGGTAATCCATAACTCATTTTCGCAGCTCTGGGGTTTATGGGAAAGAGGACAAATTTAGCTTGTTTAGAACATGAAGACAGTCATTTGTCATTTTTATATTTTATTCATTTTGAGAGGGCATGATGTGTTCTCCAAAGCTTAAGAGAAACAAAGCTCAAGCCTCGAAAGAAATTAATTATACTATTACCACCAGAGATTCCTGCGCTTTAAACACGATTTTACAGTTAATGAGACTGACATCAATGACTAGTTAAAAAGAAATGTAGAAGACTTATGCGAGATGTCTCTGTGATTCCGCTAAAAGGCCCAAATATTAATGATTTATTTGCTTTTATTTGAAAAGTATGTAGGGGAATGTATTGGATGCTTTTAGGGGACGGGTTACAGTCTGAGCGTAGTGCAGCACTACAGGGCATGAAGGAAAAGAATACAAAAAAAAAAAAAAACCCCGATCTCTAAGCCCAACAGAGAAATGATTACACTCCTCTCTGCCGCTTGTGACATTTCTCAAAGTTAATTATTCATCATGCTTTTCTCCCTCTGTTGCTGGGGGGCAGCTCCTGAGACTGTTTCAGCTGAAAGGGAGAAAAAGGAGCAGCACTCTTCCGTCTCCTCCTCCCCGCTTCCTCCCACCATAACTCAACCCCTCCCTCGTTTTGTCTTACTTTTTCTCTTTGCACTCCTTTCCTCCCTCTTGCTTAATCTTTCCGTCAAACTGTTTATAGTCTGCACGCATTGTGGACGGGGAGGAGTTAGGAGGGGATGGGCTACTTAGCTACGAGGACAGTTTCCTTGCCCTTTGGCTTTGGGGTTAGTGAACATGCAACCTGAAAGGTTCGCTATTGCCGGCACTCCCCTTGACATGAAAAGATAGGAGAAAAAAACAGAGACAGGTGTGTGCTGAACTCTTGCTGCTCCCCCAGAGCCAACAGTGACATTTGGTGGGACAAAAAGCAGAAATAATTCAATAAAAAGTCAGAGCTGGGGAAATGTCTCCGCCCGTTTGCAGGTTTCCTCTTGCAAATTCCAATTCAAGGCAGTCCCTTTTGATAGGAACTGCGTGTCATTTAGCATAAAGACGAAGATTCTATATGTAAGAGTTTTTGAAGCTCTAGTAAAGGACTTTGATTTTGAATGTTGGCTATAGGGAGGGATATACTCGTTTTAATAGTTTTTTTTATGCCATGTGCTTTGAAGTGTAAGCTCCTGATTCCCCTCGAACGAATATAGAGAACTTGGAAAGTGCAAATCCTTTAACCCTACCCACTCACTCCTCACTTTGAATGGTGTATGTTCACACTGGCTGTAGATCAAACGAGATATGGCCCGTTATGGGCGCTAACATGGTCCAAATCCTTTCACGCTCGTTGACGAGTAGAAAAAGAGTGTGGGGGCTGCACTTTTTTTATTTCTTTACTTGCTTGCTTGCACTCATGCACACGCAAGCGCAGAGCATACAGTAAGAGGCGGATTCCACTATATTCAAAACACGGAATATTCTTCTACTGAACGAACATTTTGGCAGTGCTATTTGTTCAGCGGCAAGCACACGGTGCTCTTCCCCAGGCTGAGTCTAACTTGGGAATAATAATCTTGGGAATGTTTGCTCACTTTGCCCACAGCGCCCTCATTACTGCTCCCAGGAGTCAATTGCTTCATCTTTGAAGATAGATACATTTAGCAATATATTATTAATACATATTGTTTCCTTTGAATCTTTATGGGTTTCTGAATAGACAAAAGCTCGCTACCGCCGCATTTTTCAGACCTGCAGCCTTTTTTCCGCTGAATTAGATCCAGCGGCTTTAATGGCAGTTCTCTCACTATGCCATAGATGGAGGTGGCTCAGCATCGCTACAGGTGTGAAGAGGCGCCTCTCTACATCGGATGAAAGGTATGAACGGGGGATTATACATCTTTTTCTTTTCTGCAACCCCGCTGAACACATGTTAATACTATAATCATGAGAGAAGTGAGCCATTTCCAAATACAATTCTAAGCTTGAGGTTCTGCTCATTATTATTTTGTGGTCAAGGGTCATATTTTAAGTGGGCAGTGTGTGCACACAAAGCCATATAGAATCACAAAGGCAGACAGCCACTAAAAGCAAAGCTGTTTTTGTTTCAGTGTAGATGAGCTTTTAAATAACAGGGAGAGACAGGGAGAAAGTTATTATGGTGGTGTTCTAATGTAAGGTATAATTAAATGTTAATCCACCGCAGAACACGTTGTGCTTTAAAGTGATCTATCTCCATCAGGGACAGCTCAGACTGCCATCAAATTAATCTAAATGGCAGGAAGTAATTCAGTGTTTTTTTTGTTTTTTTTATCTGCTTAAAGCAAACAATATTTTAGCAGCATTAAGTGAGGGCAATATAAATGAGCAGGGGTCTGGAAGAAGGAGCGATCAGCATCAGTTGCTCCGCCGTCCTCCCGATGACTTCAACATTTCGGTCTTCTTAAATACGCTCTCCCCCCTGAACTAGGAGCCTTTATGTTGCTAACATTCTCGTGAAATTAACTCAAATACTTAAAAAAAATTAAGTTTTTTTACACCAGTCTTCATTCAAGGTGATTTTAAATTTGATGTGGCTTTTCAACCATTTATCCATTACTTGCAAATGTCAAACCATTTCTCCATTGGGTTTGTCTCCATCTGGTCATTACCTCTAAGCTATCTAACTATTTCAACTGTTTATCTGTCACTTTTAGCTACATTTGAACCATTTATTAAATACTTTTCGCTATCTAAAGCTATTAACTATTCAAACATTTACCATATAATTGATTACATATAGCTGTCGTTCAACCATTCAGCTGGTGCTTTTAGCAAAATATTTAGACTTCTGTTTGTTCGCTAAATAGTGAAATGGTAATTCCGTTTTTTTTCCCCAAATTACTTCGCTTACGCCACAATCTTGCATGTACCCTGCATAATTATGACCCCCCCGGGGTACAAGTAACCCTGGTTTGGAATTACTAATCTAAAGCACAGGTATACCATAAACTATTTCTGTGGTTTCTATGTCTGAAATGACACGTCACAGGTCAATGTAAACCTGGATCCTGTGGATTCGACGGAGCTGCATGCTGTGGCTAACTATGCACTTCGACCAGTCGAACCTTTGTGGAAGCTGCCGTCTATACGAGAGGAATTAACAATAGCCAGTGACAGTTGCTAAAAATCTATAGATGCGTGTTTAATGTTCTAAGATCTTTCCAAATAATGAGGTGTCTGCTACTACACCTCCTCTCTGCTCATTTTAAATTGAACTCCGCTCGACTTTCTCCTGTCGCAGAGCTGCTGGAACCAGCAGTCACTTCCTTTTCCGTCGCACCACGTCTCTCAAGTGCTCATTGGAAATGAATGAGTGCCAGCCACTTTGTGTCTCGTTGCCGCTGCCAGTGTAAGCTCACTGTTAGACATGCAGGAGGTGACAAGTTTGCTCAAGTTGCTGGCAATGTAGCTTGAACAATTTAATCTCGTGTTTGCATTGTATGGTTCATCTACTGCTAGTGAGCTTGATTCGGAGCTCCTTCCACATAGACACTCATCACGTTTTAAAAATAAACCTCTTCGTCCTCCCTCGTGCATTTTTCTGTCATAACTATTATTAATGAGCGAGTGTACGAAATTAAATAGATGGGGACAGGCAGAGATTGTTGTAACGTGTGAGACGCTAAGCTAATTGGCAGGTCATGATGTATAATAGCGGTGAGACTTGATTAAAATTAATCCATTTGCCCCTCCTACTAACATTTTTTTGCCACAGTTTAACCAAACAGCCATGGCGACCAATAATACATCAAGAACACACACACACACTCATTTCACTTCCTTGCCGACTCCCTCAATGTTTCCTTCGCATCATCTTAGCATTTCACCGGTAGGATCCGTGTGGGATTTCCTCGTGTATCGGCGTCCTGTTATGACATATTATGCATAAAACATGGCCTTTGCTCTGAGAATAATTTATGCAGACATAATTGAGCACAGAAGAGGAAGTCAAAATGTCTGCTATGACTATGCAGTTGACAGTGAGTACGGATGGTTATGATATTGCACATGCAGTTTGAGGTTCACATGTTGACAAATGTTTGGGTAAAAGACGAGCGAGTAGTGCCTTTTAAAGACCTGCGTGTACAATAAAAGTCATGGATGTGGAATCACTATAAAAACAACTTTTTTTCTATATAGGTAGTTGCCTCTTTTCTAGCGATGGTATGCGGAGTGGTTGATTTTGGAAAGACAAACATTTTAAAATAAAAGTACACTGCAGTTGTTTTTTCGATTTTGCCACTTGGAGTCTTTTTAAGAAGTTTCACTGGTGCACCTCAGTGTCTTTTGGAGTTATCTTGTTGGTCCACTCCTGATGCTCCTCAAAAGCAGCAATATGCCAAAGTCAAGAATCATCAACATTGCTGCTTAAGTCCCAGCCACAGTCCCACTCCAACTGGATTCATTTGTTGGTGATCAGAAGGGCAGGTAAGACACAGGTGACACAACCAATTAAAATCTCTGAGGTTATGCAGATTTTTAATGTCGCCTAACGTCACATAATATTAACCTATGTGATGCTACATAGCCCGGATCGAAGTCAGTATCAGATTTTGGGTTTGCTTTCTACCTCTCGCCTTTGTGAAACTAAATGCTTCAAAATGTCATCCACCGGGCAAAATAAAGGAGGGGATTTTGCTCAAGTGGCAGGATTTGAGTCATAAAATGGTGAGAGAGAAGAATGAGAGCCAACAAACCTTCACATTTGATATCATCAGAAATTAACCTTCGGGGTGGAAAGACTGCGCCAAGAGTGGTGAAGGGAGGTACAGAGGGAAAGTGGAGGAGAGAAAGAGAGGCAGGTAGACAAATGCTGAGAGAGTTGGCAGGCCTGTAAGGCTGTAATTCCGGGAGAAGACCACATTAATATTTAGAGGTGCTCTCAGGTAAAACAAAATGAGCGGAGAAGGCCCAGCTTGACAGGAGGGACTGGCAACAGTCAGGCATAAAAATCCACTGGGTATGCCCCAGTCACACAGACATAAAGCTTTAAAGTTTTGCGGTAGAAGACACACTTGTGTTATGTAAGTACGTTTGCATAATAAATGTTAACTTTACAATAACCGGCCACAGCACATGCACACAATTCAGGACAGGTGCAGATCCATCCAAAAGAGGTCTTCACATGAGTACAAATCAGATCTGAAACAGACCCCTGGAAAACCTACCTGAACCCAACGTGCATGAATACATAAAAAAAAAAAAAAAAAAAAAAAACATCCAAAAGGAAAAACAGACAACAATTTCTTTTTTTTGTACTACTTAATGTGTCCTAACTGCTATGCTGCGATTGCTTCTGTCATGAGAACACTAACTCAAATTACAAACTACTTAGTTGTATGGCAATAAAGAATTGAATCTTGAATTTCTTGATATTTATTGGATGGATTGCCATGCAATTTGGTCCACAAATTCATGGTCCCCTCAGGATGAGATCCCTTCATTTTTCATCAAGTGCCGTCATCTGCTCCAAAACTTTAGTTTATGACCAACTACCTGCAAAACGAATGCCTTTTTCATTCACTTCAGAAGTACATTGTATTTTGTGCTAAATGTTAGCAGGCTAACATGCTAAACTAAGACGGTGATCACGGCAAACCCTAACTGCTGGGTGCTCTGGTAGCTAGAGATGATGCATAGCCTGATATCAGCAGGAAACCCTTGTTGCATGTCACCCCCCTCTGTTTCCACTTCATTCCAGTCTGCCTCTATACTATAACAAAGGCAAAACAATATTGGCACATTAGCATGCTGACATTCCCGTTTAGCTACACTTCATGGTTGACACAAATTGTATGGCTGAAAATGTTTCCCCATTCATCCCTTGGCGAACAGAGCGAATCCACTTAGATTCACTCGGGTATTTGGGCCTATGTGTACATGGACCTGGCAACAGAGCTGGACCTGATAGACTGAAAAGCATTTGGTAGTGGTCTTGCTGACGGAGAGGGAAAACAGTGGAGCAGGGCATTATGAGTGACATGATGAGCATGGAGTAGAGCATAGAAAATACCATGAGGACTTTGATCATGGGCACATGACACTATTATAGCTTGGCAAGGGCAGTGTGATGGTCTTGCTAGGCCCCTCCTATGCCGGGGTCGAAGTAATGAGGGGCTTGAGAGGGAGAGAGAGAGAGAGACAGAGAGAGTGTCCGAAGGGATACACACCCTCAGACCCTTCAGCGCTGTTTGCCGTAATGAGGTTGCTGAGAGTTCAGTGCTAATCAAGGACCAGGTATAATTACAATTCCATCATTTTTTTTGAAAAAGTCATGACACTCTCCTTCGAATATTAATATGTTCAACAGAAAGGCTTTTTCTGCCCATTTAGTCCCCTAAAAACATTCGCAAACTCCCTGACGGATGGAATAAAAATGAGGCTGAGATAGATGCACGATCGAGCGGTTTACAAAGACGGAAAAAAACATTCGATATTAGCGCTATGGGTACGCAAATGTTCCCAGGAATGATCTTAAGAGTTGAATGAGGAGGAAATGTCGATCAAGGGCTCCCAAAGAGGTAGTAACCCCTTCCAAACATAGTCAAGTAGTGCTGGGGTGAGAGAAGTAAGAGACACAGTCCTCCTCGCCTCACCTCTTATTCAGAGTGCATTAGCACGCAACAGGGATGCCATCCTGCAGAAGTGTGAGCTCATCTTAGTGCAGAGGAGTCGAGACGGCGTCAGAAATGATTAAACTACGTTGTTCTGTTGTCGAACGTCTGACAAGACACGAACAATGTGGCACTGTTATGTTCAAAGTACTGAAAAAGTGTTATTAACTTTTAATTGAAGCCTCCGTAACAAAAAACCCGGACCAATGATGAGTTGAATTATTGCGTGTGACGAAATGAAAAGGAAATGATGTGGCGAGAAGCTGGGTCTTTGGCATAAAGACTTTTCTGCCAGTGTCATTAGGAGATCCGTTTAATCATTCCTCAGTCCAATTTCCAATCGCCCCATCTGTGCTCGTTCAACATTTCTTTATGAGAAGATTCTGCTCATAAATTTTTACATCTTCAGGAAAATAGAATCCCATCCCCCTTTTTAAAGAGCCTTTTTTTTCCTGGCATGAGCCAAAGCCAGACTCCGGTGCCAGCACAAGTAGCAGGAAGAGAGGTGTAGGAATTTACCTGTAGGCTGGTGATGAGAGGCATCAAATAAAGCACTCGGGCCTCGTGAAGAGGGCTACGAACGGCTCTGGTCCTCATACATATCGAAATTACTGGCAGAATTGCTGCAAATTGCAGCCATCTCCACTCCAGCAGTGCAATCTAGTGCAGATGGAGTGTCTGCCAGGGTACAGCCACACCAATCACGGACAGCATACCCTCCTGAAGGAAGCGGAGTCCGAGCTGGAGGCTGAGGCATCATTGTGTCAGCATCAGGGCTGATTGGCAAGACCACAGCTGGCTGGCTGACTGGCTCCCCGGACAGCCAGCCATCAGTGTGTTGGACTGACTGAGGAGGAATCACACTGTTGAATAATTGATTGGATGTGAATGCAGTATTGGAGGAGCTTTAACTGAAAACACTTAAATGTTCTCTAAATAATAGATTACAGGGGATTCAAGTCCTGGGAGATATTGCAGTTGATATTTCTCTTTGTCACGCAGGATATGGTATCATATCATATATTTGTTTATTCTTCCGACAGCTGGGTCCGACACTCTCAATCACTTCCCCCCCGACATTGATTTGCACTCTGTTTCTTGTGCTGGTGCTTTCATCAGAATGTTTAGTACATTTAAGGAGCATGTGCACATGTGCTCAACAATTGAAACGCCATATAGTGCAGCAGAGTAAGAGGCGGGTGGGGCTTTTGTTCGAGGCATAATTATTACTGTTATTATCATAAATATTTGTGCATTAAATATCCATCTCTACAATTCTGAAATGATTTAAATCTTGAAGGGTGAATTTATGAAGTGAGATATGATGCTTTGACGTCAGTAGAGAAGAAATGATTGTGAAACGTTGAATCTCATCGTTACTCTGCAGACAGATTTGACAATACGCCCCCACACACCCGCATGGAGACCAACGTCTCAATTGCCTCAGAGGGACGTTATTTATCTGGTACATGCATTTAAAGTACGTAGTGTACCTTTCCCGGGGATTTTGCTCGTCTTTCCAAGTATTAAGTGAATAGTCAGGGACCAATCTCTTACATAGGCTCTTTTCATGTAGACTCTTTTATTATGGCCACAATTGAATGAAACATTCTTGCTGAAACGGTCTTAAAGTTTTACACCGTCATAGTGAGGGAATTAAACGTGGCGTAAGCAAACCGCTGTGGTTGTACTTCCCCATGAAATGGTTTTCTGGATTATAATTATCAGTGAGTACAGCTGGAGGGAAATCTGCAGGGTAGAAAGCCAGCAGGCAGTATGAGCCACAGGGGTACAGTGTGCGTGGGCAGACACTGACTGTAAAGAGCTGCACCAGGCACTGAAAAACAATTGTTTTCCTGATGTTCGGGTCATCTTTAGGTGATCACAATAATCATTGTTTTGATTTAGTGCAATATGTTGTCATTTTGTTGCGCGTTTGTTCGACACATATGGAATTATAGTGTTACTAAAAGGCTGTAAGTTGTACTACAGATACAGTTTATTGCAGGGAAACTACGATGAATATTTTATGGCATTATTATGGCTTAGACGAATATTTGTCCAGATGTGCGCTTGTTGGCAATATGCAAGGCAATTACATTTTTTGTACTTCTATTATTCAACCAAATAATTACTAATACACTGAAATGTTGAATTGAAATCCCTAAGGGAAATATGTTTTGGTAATATACAATTTTTCTTTGTTAATTGCTTATTATAACATCAGTGCTGTTATATTTTTATGATGACATTATAGGTACTACATTAGGCTACGGGCTTTATACAATAAAAAAATAAATAAAAATAACCGCAAAAATCATTGTTTAACTGCTGCATTTAAAACAGCAACATGTCATTTGAACTCTGAAAAGACTGCATGCGACGACATGAGATGCTTTGTGAATACGGCTGTGAAGTGAACACGTGAGAGGTTAATGAGTCGTGAAAGAGTAGCAACTAAGCACCGCAGCATTGTGTTGAAAGGGGACACCGATATGTTGTAGGATATGTAAACTGACAACTTGTGGAGTATGGGGAGGGGGAGGGGGGGGTAAACACCTCACAGGATTTATAATTTTGTATTTGCTTCCTCAGGCAGTAAATAAGCACCATGAGGACTGGCTCTAAATTTGTACGATTAGACAAACGGCAAATCAAATTTAGAGGATCATCAGGATAAAATGTCAAATCCTTTGCACAATATGGTTATAGGGAGTATTGCGAGAAGCAGACTGAAGGAAGAGTTTTGATAGCAACGTGACGGGAGACACAATGGAAGCAACACAGGATGGAGGATGGATGGCAGCAATAATGAGGCTATTTATTCCCTCTATCGGGAAAGGAGAGAGTTCACGGGGGGGCGGAGTGCAGAGGCTTGAGCAGAGTGTCTTTAAGCTATGACCTTCCCGCCAGCTAGCAGCCTTTATTGACTTGAAACAGCTTTCAAAATCAGCCTTTTATGCACATTGTGGCACTGCATGTATATCAGCTTGGGCATAATCAGGGTTGTTTTTTTTTTGCATTTATGCATGTAGATCTTATAAATCACCTCTGGCAGGAATTTGCATTCATGCTGAGGGGTAATTGAAAAAGAACTATTTAGAAAAAAAACATTTAAAGCGGTCTGCTAATATATACCTTTTTAATTCGTACTTTATTTTGCTTTAGCACCCTTTTTCCCCTCAAAGCTTCCATTGATGCATCTCTTCTCTCCTGACAACCTATTGGACCCCCCCCCCATCCTTAACCTTCTCCCCTTCTCTTGCTTAATCGCCAACAAATACTTGCTAAAGTTGCTCATCTATTTTCTTTTCCTGCAACCTCACCAATTCTTCTGCGCCCATCATCCCTCCCAATCTTTCGCCTGTCCTCTCTGTCGAACTCTCTCAATGTATCACGCATTTTCCCAAACTGCATGGCACGGACATTGGCAAGCTGCGCGGCCGCCTTTAAACGAGGCAGAAGCATCACCTATCTATTAAAGACCGGAGTAATAAATCTCCCAGAGAACAAATCGATCAGCACTCCATCCCACTCTCTTTACTAACCTGTGAGTAGTGAGAGGTACTGACCTTTGACAGTCAGTGGTACTGCTGCCCAGCTGAGAGAAGAGGCAGCAACACACACACACACACACACACACACACACACACACACACACACACACACACAGATTGGAGTGTTTGGCAGATTTTCACAGACAGTCCATTGACAGGGTCAAGGCATGTCTAGTGCAATTGTTTTAACCGCATTTTTGTTACTCCTTTACCTCTCAGAACAGATATGCTTTCAGAGCATTCAGTGCTGCCGTTCTTCACGGATGTTTCTGAAGGTGTCTGACGCAGTTCCGTGTTGGACTTCAGGGGTACGGAAAAAGCAAACGGTGGAGAAGAGGAGGACGTTTATGAATGGCCCCCATGAGTATGATTGAATGTTTATTTCAATTATTGGCCCTTCCTTTCCTAGCCATGTCGACCTTGTCTGGCGTATTACAATTGCACAAAACTAAGTGTCCACAGGGAGAGTAATTGAAAAAAAAAAAGAATACACAAAGAAAAGGCAAAATGGGCCGTCATCCTCGCAGGAATTGTGATGTTCTTTGATTTGTGCTCTCTTTTGTAGATACAGTCCTCTTTAGATTTTCCACTGCGTGACAAGAATACAAATACAAGCCTCAGGATGCTGCATTGTGGTAGAAGCAAGCTGTGGAGGATAAATGTGTGTTAGGATGTGTTTATGCAGGGGTCCCTGGGAAAGAAAAAGATTAGGAGGAATGGAATGATAAAAAAAAAAACAAAAAAAAAACACAAGCAAATAATTGCATACGGTGAACATGTGGAGTGCGTTCTACATGGTGATGTATGCCTTACAATAAAAGAAGAGAACGTTACATAGGTAAAAAAGCGCTAGTAGGACCAAACGATGAAAAATAATGTGAGAAACTTGATGGAAATACGGTGAGACAGTTGTGTTTGTTTCACGTATTAATGTGAGGAAGGTTACATCAGATGAGAAGACTGTTCTGATCTGCCGCCGCTGTACGTCTCTTCAGCGGAGCAGGAGCTTCAGTGGAGGTCGAAGTCACGTTGTTCATGTACATCATCATTCATTTGCTTAAACGGTTTTCCGGTCACATTTTGCTTTTATTGACACACTGACTTTTCTACCTCAGCCAAATATAAAAAAAAATTTTTGCATCATTTCCAAGTTTTTTTATTTTTTTCTGCATTTGCCATTCATGTTTTTTTTTTTTTTTTTTTATGCACAAATTGAAAATGCACATACAAAGAGTTGGATGGAAACTCTTCTACTGGTGGCTTTTAGACTTTCTAAGAACGACAGCTAAATCACACCATTATTATCATCTTGTTTTGTTTTGCTGGTTCAACAACACAAGGCTGTCCCTTTCTTCTTTCTCTCACCAACTACTCAACAGAATAACATGTAAATCAAGTACCTTTACATATCACACCCACACCGAGAACATTTGCTCTCTGTTAAACATTTTGACCACTTTTCATCACATCTATTCCTTCAGTCCCAGTGTGTGTGTGTGTGTGTGTGTGTGTGCGCGGATAGTATGTTTCTACTCTCCAGACTGAAGATGAATGTGTTTCCCTGCTGTGTGTGGCTCCTCTGCTTCTCTAAGCCCTGAGTAGTTCTACAGGCTGGGAGTTAATTGCCAAAGACTGTGCTGTTTCACATTGATCTGAGAAACACGGTTTCCTTCCACAGAAAACAGACAAAAGATGCTAGACATGGGAGAGAGATGAAGGGAATTAAAGGGCAAAAGCAAGACAACAGACACCCTTTTTTTTTTGGCAATTACACTGTATACCTACTAGTTTTCCACGTGTATTTGTGTATGCGTGCAGATAGGGAGTGGGTGTGTTCGTCGCTTGATTTCATAGTCTCTTCTATCATTGTTACTCAGTGAGCGTCAGGGAAGATGCTTGTGGTTACATTTGTTTTATTGAACACTTTGCTTTAACCTTTTTTCCTGATTGTCACTATGCACTGTTTTCTCTCATCATTATTTCCAGGCTGCCCTTTTGATGTGAAGTGGCCCTCACTTGTCAGAAAAAGCCAAGCCTGTCAAACGGCCATCTCCAAATTATAGTCACCCCCTACCCCTCCCCCCCCACCTGGCTCCCATCTGCACCCTTACTTTTGCATAAGCACACACGTCTTCTTCTCTGTGGCTCACCTCGCTATAAATCACATGAGCTCGCAATACTCAGGGCGGAATAAGAGCTCAATTACAGCTCTCGCATATGCCCCCTCGTTAAAAGGTGAGCAGTATGCAAAGTGGTTAACGCTGCACTTTTCTGCAGAATTCGGTGCAATTGTAGTTACAGGCAGGAGAAAAGCCTGCAGAGGAGGAAAACGAGGGTTTACTTTTCTATTTTCTCCCAGGAGCAGCCGCAAGTGTAATCTTTAACGAGGGCAGTCAGGTGAGCAACGTCAGATCACAACGAGGCACTCATCAGACAGAGCACAACTTCCAGGCCCATCTAGGGACCATCTCAAAAAAATGTGATGATATGACACGCTCTGAGCATCCTCAGTAAAAAGAGAATCACTAAATACTTGAAGAGGAAGTCTGTTGCGGTGCTGAAATGTAGTAATAATGTCACTTTTTCTTTATAAAATCATAAGGCTATCGAGCAAAAAGAACCAGAGCTAAGCTTATTGGTCAAGTGGGCCTTCATGCTCAGACATAAAAGTGTTTTTGACTGGTTGTCAGTGCCTCCATGTGCAGAATACAGCGACAAAACACCATACATCCAAGTATAAAGAGCCACAATCAGACAAACACGTACCATATGCAGGTCAAGTACTAAGTGAATACATGGTTCTGATCCAATTGGAGGCTGTACAAACAGGAAGGGTCTAAAGAGGGCCTCATCTCTAAATATAGAGATGTGTGTAATCCATAATGTTACAATGCTGTGTTTTGTATGCAGCACAGCACAGTTGAATGTTCTGTACAGGGTGCATGGCACTGCATAGCTATTGAGCGGGTATTGTTTTTAAATCGTCACATGGCAAAGAGTTCATCTGTTCGTTACTCAAAAGACACGTAAAAAGGAATTGTTCCTGCGCCTGCCTGTTTTGGTGATCTGAATTATTATCACAGGATGAGCGTGGGATGAAAGTCCATACATGAAAATATGACAGCCTCCAAATAAGCCTAAGTCACATCTTCTCCGAAAAACACTCGCACTGCTGCTCTGAAGTCACACTACAGC
This sequence comes from Bovichtus diacanthus, assembly GCA_943590825.1. NCBI lineage: Eukaryota > Metazoa > Chordata > Actinopteri > Perciformes > Bovichtidae > Bovichtus > Bovichtus diacanthus. The sequence goes on from CALSBV010012170.1 coordinate 1,698,133, forward strand.
TTCTGGTTTGCATCTCTTGCCATTGGAAATGACAAACTGTCAGAGAAACAAGGACACAATCCATAAGATTGTCATCCACTTTCCAGTCCGCACTGCCTCAGGCTGAAGTTGTTTTGTTTTTTAAAAAATTTAATTAGGCTTATTTTCAGTCCATATCTTCTACAGCTGGCTTATTAAACAGTTGAGTAACTGTATTAGCATTTTTGTTTTCAGATTAAAAGAATCCATGAGGGCTACACGTGTCTTGTTTTCCCTGAGGGATGGAGAACACTGAATTCTTTTCACCAGAATATAAGATTGTGGGCGACAGTGATCGAGATCAGAAAACCTGCCAGAAGAGTGGAGTTGAAGGTATTAAAGGTGTCAGAAAAAACATGTTTGATGACTCAGATGGCGTACTGGAGAGTAGGCAGGTTTGTGCCAACAATCTTTTTATTAGTTCGGACCATCTGTTGCAACTTGTTCTTTTCCCGTTCTGTGGCCAAACCAAAGCATACAAACACCCAACTTAGGTGTGTACATTTTAAAATAACCGCTCCCGTCGCAACTTCCTCACATGGCAGAGGAAGGACACCCTCTGATGACCCTCTTTATAAAGCCTGTTGAAAACCCAAGCGGTAACCTCCAGGTCTCTAAAGTGACGCCAATGTGGAATTGCCTTAAACCTGAACGCTTTCTAATAACCAGCACCTAGTTGCAAAAATAAGTCTGATTGCATAGAAGTCTATGAGAAAATGACCCTACTTCACAATGTTTTAATACTTCAGTAAACATTTTCCTAATGGGTTTATTGTCTCAAGTGTTAGTTTCAAGTCTTTTTGATGTCCATTTTGTAAATCATGGTCCCAATTAGAACAAAATAGACATTAGGACGGGGCTATCTTGGGATCGACACTTCCTCGGTGTTGTCCAGTTTGGATGTTGCCTGTGCTTTAGATTGTCAAAATTAGAACAACGTCCCTTGAGGTACAGCCATTTGTGTAAAAAGAAGAGCGCAGTGAGGAGAACACGCACGCACGCAGTTCAAGGACAAACACAATGATCCTTGAATACAGTAACTCTCTTTCAAAGATGTTGCAGGGCAGCGTGCAGTGCCATAATGACTGCTTCATTAACCAACATGTTTGCCCTCTAGGCAAACTCCAGGGGCTCCAGCAGGGGGCCTGTGATGCGCTTTGGGTGGGCCAACACTAGTTTTTCAAAGAACTTTGTGACCACAGATGTGAAGAAAACATGCCTGTTTTCATTGTGCCAGTCATGCAAGCTTTAGAGTATGATATTGGATATTTGAAGCAAGATAGAAGCTCACATATTGTGAGTGATCTGCTTAAGATCTGTGTCAAGACAGGAGACAGTTGGTCACCACAGGCCTTCAACTAGAAGTGTGAGACGCCATCTGGGCCTGGGGCATTCCCGGTCTTTTGTCACTGAAAGAGTCACAGGACATCCTCTTCACTGATGCAGCATGCAGGTTGAATGGCAGGAGTGGTGGGTGATGGGAAATCATTTGGAATTGTAGGTTGTGGAGTGACTGAGTTGAGGCCAGAAAGATGTGTGATATTGTTTTGTTTTTTTTCAGTGTTTCTTTTTTTGTCTGCTCTAATTTATTTTCCATTGCTGTGGACCTCAGCCTTTGCCTGATGAAGCTGCCTGACTTTGGCTGTAAAACGGTTGTTATTTGCTGTGTTTTAAACAAGCCTTGGAGGAAACGCATGTTCTGTCCATCTGCACCGACGCGTCCGGGTATCGGCAAGCTCAATCAGACCATTGGCTCATCTTCCAACAATGTTTACCACAGACTTTCTGGATTTTAGGATTTGTAAGTTGGGAGAAGATGAGTGATCAGAGGGTTCAAAAGCCTTATGGGGGGCAGAAAAAGTATGCATCCTTTAATACTGTGCAACAGTGTGTTTCTGTCCCCGGTGGGATACTACTGTCTGTATTTGTGCAGTTCATGGCTTAGGTTTGCTCAATATCCCCCAGAATAATGAGAAGAGAGTCTGGCTGATGTGGCTTCATACTAGTTAACTGGTTAACGAAGTGTTGCAGCGCCTCACGCACACAGGCTGAAGGCGGGATGCAAACAATGGCCCAGAATAAAGGAGGAAAACTGTGTGGGGAATAAAGCGGCTTACCGTTAATGAAAAGAGCTTGAAGGTGAGGGAAACGGATTTTCTTAAACACCGTGACACCAATACACAAACCTTCGCTGATATAAAAGAAGATTCTGTGTCTCCTACTTTCCACGATACACCGGCTCTGGTACGTGCTTCACTCTTCAGAGTAGAAAAACAGGCAGATGTAATGCAATGTCCTGGGTGGATTCACCTCACCAGGTTTAGGAGACTCAAAGTGCAACAGAGAGTGAGCAGGCCGGGCTGGTTCTGTGGTGGAGCAGCAGTTTGTCTCTTATTACCCAGAGTGCAAAGACTCATCAGGCGCGTACTCGTGAGCAGACTCGGGAAAACCCCACTGTTGAAGTTTTAGTAATACTAGCATGTTTTTCCTGTTGCTGCGGAGGACTGCTGATCCTCAAACTAGAACGTCCATAACACTCGCCGTGTGTGAGAAATATAGTGTCGAAATGATAATAAGAGATCAACAGTTTTCCCCCCGCAAAAATGCTTAAAAATAATCATAGTGCAGTGTCTGTTGAACTGCAGAGAGAATTGAACTTACATCTAATTTGGGGGTTTTCTTTTATTTGATTATTAACATAATTCTCGGACTTGTGTATTGATTACAGGAAAGCGTTCACGCTATAACGGCTGTAGCGTGAAAAAAGGAAAAAAAATGATTTAAAAGGGAAGACAACATTTTATTTCCCTGTTGTAAATAAATAAACGGATGACAAGTCCTATTACTAAGAGGTACCGAAACACTAGAATTCAATTTACAGGTATTGATTAAGGTGTTAATCCTCCACTGATTGATACAACGCAGTACTGGTCAGGAATGATAAGTGTTTCTGTTTGTTCCTTTTACATGGAAAAGGTAAACAAAAATATAATACAAAATATTTGACTCGGTGTAGATTATACTGAATCATTTGGACATAGATGTTTGAACATGCCTCTTCAGTTGTTTTCCTACAATTAAACCATCATACGCCCGACAGTGTGAGCTAAAATAACAGCTAAACTAACAACTCAACTTTTGGAAAAAATAGCCTTCCAAACACTTTGTCACTCCCCCGATGATAGGCTTCACCAAAAAGAGAAAGGACAAAATGTCACAGGGAATTGGTTTTCGACAACTTTAGACTGATATTCCATAATTCGACAATGCACACTAGCGTAAGTGGCAGCTCTGAGTTTTTCTGTTTTAATCTTTTGTTTCCACAAGTATGAATTATAGCTGCAGTTTATGGACGTGAAGCCAGAGGAGAGGGCATGAATATGACTGTAAACTATTTGTCTGTCCTTCTTTTCTGTTGGATGTAAGTGTTGCTTTCAGCACTATACAGACCAAAGTAACACACCATAATAGGACATCTGGAAAACTAGGCTAGTCTCTTTGGGACAGCATTAAACTGTTTCAGGACCTACATTACAGGTAGACAAGTCTACATCAGCCTTGGCGACCAGGTGTCTAATAGATTTGATGGCAACAATGGAATTGCCTTGACCCAGTTTTCTGCTTTTCATACATGCTCCTTTGGGAGAGATTATTCAGCAATATGTTAGTTTTTACTTTTATACACACAGCTTGCAGACATTCTACCTGAGCTTATTCTCTTTTGCTGTCTGCTTGCTTGACATAGACTGTATCCTAATTATAAATGCAGGTGCATGATGTCCTTTCATTTAAAAGAAGAAAAAAAACAACCCAAAAAAAGCAGGCTCCCTTATCAAAGACACGTGCTTTACATGAAGTTGCAGAACTAATCATTTTCCTTGACTCACTATAAAACTATACCTTCATCATTAAACAACAACTTCAGGCTGTCTAAACTAAAAGTGATAGACTGCTACGGCAGCTTTGTAATGCAAAGAAGTAGCAAGAATCCCTTTTCCAAGTGGGGAAAGATTATTGAAATTACAACTGGAATTGACAATTAAAATCTTTAGGTACTTCAACTAATTGACACCTAAGCTAACCACAGATACCTCATTTCCTTTGCCTCATGCACGTGATACCAAATGTACTAGAATTCTCTCACACGTGTGACATCTTTCAGGAACTACTAAATGCACTGAAGGAGGCTATTTCCCCCCCAAAAAAAGAAAACCCACAGAATGCAGGATTCGTTCCTGGCTCTCTCATTCGTCATCTTCTCGCCACGACTCTTTGTTCTGATGACTATCGTTGCCATTTACCATCATGCTGTTAGAAGTTCAATACACGTAGCAAAAATCCTAAATTAAATCAGAATCTAGCAAAAATGTACAGATCTTCGGTGGTATTAATGAGCAATGTTTGCCAGGTGGAGGTAGCGGCAGTGATTTTTTTTCTTTTTCTACAGGCTGCAGGCAAGCATGGATCCATATTTCATTCATGCCCTGAGGGTTATCGATGATGGGGGTGACGAGACAACAGCACACACTGAATGAGCAAGGGTACTCTGAAAGGTTCAAAGTTGCCTGCTGGCTCATTGGAATTCAGTCTGCTAAATCCTGAGCTCTCCATATTCCCACCATGTTCCTACAGCGTACCCCACGGGGAGATCTAGCTGGCACACTAACCACATTTTTTATTATGTGCTGCACTTTGTAATGGCCAGAGGTCAGAAAAAGAGACCTAGATCTCCATTAATTCACATAACCTCGGCAACCGCTATTCAGTATATGCAAGCATTCCTATCTTTCCATGGGACAAAAAAGCGGTGGTGGTGAATAACCCAAAAACCATGCAGGCCCACCTAATATTATACAATTACAGAGCAGGAGTCCCGGATGTGTCTGACCTGCTGTTTTGGACCCGCAGTCCAACCTATTAACATATTGTGATTTATTAATTACTGATGCTCATGTTTGAGTGCTTGGGATAGTTTGATGTTTACATTCTGATCTATTACTTACTTCATTTGAATCAATTCCTGTTTCAAGTGTAAAATATTAGTCGAGTCTCAATAAACAGCAGCTACGTACAATACATAACTGCAGTTGTACCAGTCTTTGCCTGCAGGTGGCACAAGTGTTACATGTGCAGCATCTGTTACTTTCCTTTCCTGTAGGTGTCGCACATGAGTCCAACTGGTATCTGCAGCGTGTTAGTTTTGAGTTAGTTTGCGAGTGCAACTATAAATCATATAGCATTGGCCGAACTTAAACATGCTGTTGGTTTGATTGTAATAAAAGTCATTAAAGAAATCATTAACATGTGTTATAGTTACTTTATATTATGCAGTCAGTCCACCAACCATAGGGAAGTCATTTTGTTTAACTGTTTGTATTGTTTGAAGTGTTAATCATTCAAAATGAAAATGGAAGATGATAGATATATTGTGTATACAGAACATTTCTTTTCACATTTCATTTTATATACGCTATTGAACAGAATTGGGGAAGGAATAGATGACATTCTGCGAGAGTTTGATTTGACAGCTGATTTTTTCGATGGAATGCATTTGTAATTTAGCCAATAAAAGACTTAATTAACAAAAGTGATGCGCCATGGGCAGCCATTGCACCCCCATGTATCCCCTTAGTCTCTTGGTGACAGGGCCGTATTTAGCATGCCTGAAAAACCGAGCTCCCCACAGACGCTCATTAATGACCACAGTATTGCTCCTTAAGTGTATGTGTGAATGTACGTGAAAGTGTGCTTTAATGTAGAGCGCTGATGGGAGAGAACCTCAGCTGTGGCGTTGCGCGGCCATAACCTTGACCATGACCAAGTGTGTGTTTTTACAGAAATAGGCTTCTTCAAGCTCCACTCGCTCCGACAGTCTGATCGTGTGCAAACTGTGGCGAGAGGTTATAAAGACACACACAAACGAACCGTGGCGATAGCTCATTAACACTGCTGCTCAATCCAAATGTCCTCAGGAAACAACATTGTTGCAAGTGCTTAGCGCATTTGGGACCGGTGTTTTTGTGTAAGCAAACCAGATATGGTGATCAGTGGTGCGTTCACGAGAATATGAAACAGCTTACTATCCCAATATTTATCCCCATGAATGCTGATTGGGCAATGAACTTTCCCGTTTAATGAAGTTTATGGGCTGAAGTTGTTTTCACGCACACTTGATGTGATGTGTGATGTGATGAATCACCTCTGCTGGGCATCTTCAGAGCGTTGCCACTATCACACTTTTCCCTGTTTCTGAATCGCAGTGCAGTCGCAGCACAGAGCAGTAGCCCCGGAGGTGCTGGGATCAGGACTAAAAGAGTAAGTGCTTGAATGGTGGCTAATGGTTTGGAAATGCGGCATCCGAGTGCATGCCCGCCTGAGGCCATGTGCTCAACAACAGCATTGAACGACAAAAGGTTTCAAACCTATGAAAAGCTTTGTTTCGCAATGACATGATTGACTAAATATTAAACACAACATGAACGGTGACACATTGAATTATCCCACTGGGGATGTTTAGGTATACGGGGATAATGGTTAAGATTATGTAGAATATGTTTCCATGTTGCCATACATCCACATTCCTCAGCTGCAGTGGTTTTCTAGTTAAGTCATATGTACAGTATTGGCGCTCATATGAACCTTTATGGTTGTCAATGTTCATACTTAACACCTGATGTGACAAACTTGCTTTCAGGCTCTGTCTCATGCTCTCCTGCTACCTGAACAGATGTCAGAGCAATTAAAAGGAAGGAACTGGTTGCCTATTTCCATAGCATCAATGAGGTTTATAGTCTAGTGTATGGATGTAAACAGAAAAAAATGAAATACAACATGTGATATGAATGTGCAAGCAGCTAGCTTTGAGCCACAAGAATGGCCATGACGGAGCCGAAGGGTATCCACCCCCAAGAAGAAATATGTTGCTACATTTAATGAGAAGTGGTGTGAAGACGAGGAATTTGGCTTTGGTAAAGTTGATAATTTCACAGTTGAATTCATTCTTTGTTGGCATTCTTTTCCTGTCAAATTTGAGGGGAGGCATGGACTAAAGTGCGATGCTGCCAGCAAGAAATAAAAGGATTTGGACAAGCGCACTCTGAAAAATACAACTTAGAAGCAGACGGCGACTGTTGAGAAGCTGTGAGGTAAAAAAAAAAAAAAAGAAAAAAAAGATAGAAAAAGAAAGAAAAATAAATTATACTGTTTTTTTTTTTCCACGTGAAAACACAAATATTGTAATTGAATTGCTGGTCTTTTGGCTTGTGTTGTGATATTGTGATGCTGGACAGACTCATGAAGTGCACTTTACACACATCTTTTAATTTGCAACAAAAGTTTTTATCACTCTCACTGAAGTGGCTTTCATTACTGAATCCTTAATGATATGAAGTCATCTCATCTCTCTCTCTGTGTCGGCCTCTCTTTGGGTGACCCTTTATCTTCATCACTGGTCATAACTAGCCATTTCACTGTGTGTGTGACTTCCTTCCTTCTTTCTGCTTTGAGGAATTAAATTCATCTCACAGTGGCTGCCATTGTGTTGTTGATAAGGTGATACTTTTATGAAGTCTCATAATCAAGATAACACTTCAGCTAATGGACCAAAGTTGGCAATACTGTGTGTTAAAAAAAGGGTTTGGCCACAGTCTACATATGTATGAGTTTTTACATTACCACACACGCACGCACACAACTTACCGAGCCAGTGTTCACCAGTGATCTTGCCAAATCCCTCACGATAGGACTCCCATGCTCTGAAGAAGTTGACCGAGCCATCCTCCCTGCGCTGGATCACCTACACAGCCACGACAGGAAGACATAAGGTTAGTGGTCAGATGAGATTCATCTCACGCGTTTCATCCTCCTTTTGTGATGAGTCATTCAAAGTCCCACTGTTGATCGCTCCGCTCATCCACAACTAAGCTGAATTAACTCATAAATGCTTGCTCTTTCACACAATGAATAATGTAAATGCTCTTCCCTCGAAAAGAAAAAGAAAAAAAAGGCAATTTCTCGGAAGCTAATAAAAGGGAATGCATTAAATCTTGACTGACTTTGAATCAAATCGCCATGGAATCTGCATCCTTAATTGAAAGAAAGAGATGAACCACACACACACGCACACACACACTCACACACACACACACACACACACACACACACACACATACACACAGAGAGAGAGCAATGTCTCTTCTTCTTCTTCGTGAATTATGAAATTCTATGAAACAATGGTGTGTGAAGAAATTGTGTGGTAGGTATTTTCTTTTTTTTTTTTTTATAGCAACCCTTTCAGTATGAGAAACAAAGAAAATATTTGCAAATAGCAGCAATTTAGCTCAGCTGTGTGTGTACACATGTGAAGTATCTGTATACGCCCATGAAATACTCTATGCATTAAAAAAAAGAATATGCTGACATTCCAAGTGCCGGTTTGAGGATGAAAGGAAATGGGAAATGTGCTCCTGAAGAGGAAATGCGTACAGATTGAAAATAGCCGAGGACTCGCTGTTGGAAGGCTGTGTTAATGTTGAAATGACAAAAGAAATTCCCAGAGACAATTTATGTTCAGCGTGACTAATCTCCTAACATGCCATAAGGTACCAGATGGCAACAACAGACCAACATATTTGCTTTTAACATCAGTGCCGACAAAGAACAAAATCCTGCAGAGCAATAGCAAAATCTTCATTCACATAATTTTCATCCTCATAATTGTCCGCTTTGTGATCATCTTAATCATCATTACTGTATCATCATCACTTATCAACACCATCAAGGGATTGCTGTGATTTTCTATATTTCTTAGGTGTCAACTGCAGCCCCGACGGATCCTTCTTTGAGGCCAATACAGATATCGATACGTGGGAGACTTTTGATAGCATCTTTAAATAAACACACAATGTAAGCAAATGAAATAGAAATCCCTCAAAGCTAGTTTGGCAGTTCTGTACTACAATTTCTTCTTCTCAGATAACGACATTTCCACAGAGACTGATATATCTGCAGTTAACTAATATCAAACAGTAAAAAGTACCGTATATGACAAATAGTAAGTAATAGTGCAGCTATTGTACAGGGGACTGTCGTTTTTTTGTTTTTTTTAAGCAAATTTTACTCAAACGGGTGTACATTTGTAACTATTTTTCAGCTATGGATTAATATGCATTTGGTACACTAGTTTATTTCGCTTCAATCCCACATACGCAGTCATGTTGCCGTAAACACTCACTAGAAGCTTTGTTCATGTTAACAGATCATGCCAGCCAGTGTGATTGCGTGGCTCACTGATGTGTTTTTGGATAAGATGTATCCCTACACAGCATTGGCTACACAGGCCATACTACAAAATAAATAAATAAATATCACACCCATCACAGTTTTTAGTGCAACTGTAACACACAAACGGCAACCGTTTCTTCTGCTTCTGAACGGCCCGTGCATTTATTGTAGCCCTATGTGCGGAGGTCATAGTTTGTTGCATGAAGAGCCGTCCGCTAAACACACACAAACGAAGGGATTTGCATCAGATGTTGCGTAAGACTCTCACAAGCTTCGCCCCAGTGACGGTGCATCCGACCGTCAGACTAGTGTCCCACTTATCTGTAATAATGTCAGCGATTATACTTCTTAACTTCCTTAAGCTGACGCGGAAATCCCAACAATTCTACACAATTGCGGGTCAAAGTAATTAGTGTGACAGTGTGACTGACTGTTATTAGTGTGTGAGTAATCATTTACTGTGTTTACTCATTTACAAATCATTTAATAAGAAACTGATTGGCGATTTGACACTGCAGCACAGTAATATACAGTATTTTCTCTGTATCTATCTAGCCGATAGGCACGGCATATACTATTGCTGCAGATTTCAATATTAATGTATGACATACGGCGTATATAAATAATGTTATCAATCATTCACACTGGAGGGTAGCTCGTTTTCACATTCCAAGTGTAATGCTACAGAACAGCTTAATGCTACAGATGGAGTAATGTCCACTTCACTGTAATTCAGCCAAAACAACTTTACTAATGTTGTGTACTTGTATCGTAAAGTGTGTGTCACAGTGTTAGCTTTTCCCAACACATGGCATCCACTGCATTCAGTCAGTGGATATGACTAGCTGAATGAGGATAGTCTAAGTGAAATAAGATCTCTGGGACTCTGGGAAAACAATGAATGTTGAACCAGAAGAGTCCCATTGAGATTAAGAATCTATTTCAAGCTAGGCCCGGCCACGACAGGCAGCGGTATAAACAAAAACACAGACAGAAAACTGCAACAAAAGACAAAAAAATGGAAAGGAACTCGTATTTCAAAAAAGAAATCTAAATCAGTTTCGTACCAGGTAAGTTTAAAGACATCGACATCTAGAGTAATCTGCCTCTCCTTCTTCCATTTTGGATTTAAAACTCATTAAATCGAGAAATTCAGTCAGTTTCGAGTCTTTCTGATACAAATTCCATGCTGAGGATGCAGAATACACACATTTCCGTGCTGTGTATCTGGGACAGATTGATCCATAGTACGACCCATGTGCACTAAATCTTCACTTTTTGGTGTTTTCAGTGTGTTCACTGACGCCTGAGTGATTATTACATTTTCACCTCAAAGTCTATAAACATGCTTATAATAACTTGCTACTCTGTAAAAAAATCTTAATAAGGCTATTACTGCAATGATGTCCTCATTAGACTTATCAGAAGACCTTGGGAAAAAGGCTGCGGCATTTGGCAGTGCAAACAATGCACCGTCATCATGTTACTGATATGTCAGCAGGGCACTCAAGGACTGTGAGGAAGCCGCTTCCCTGCTGCGTTTTCTACTGATTGCCTGGGTTAACTGGTGGAATTGATGTCAAACTTGCTGGTAAAGGCACTGCAGTAAAGCGCGACTGTCAGTGAACGTAGAGGCCAAAGAAAAACAAAAAACGACAACATTCATGTCCCTAAATTCTCCTTGAAATAATGATCGTTCAGCTTCCTTATCTCCCCCCCCCCCCCCTCCTGACATTCAAATTAGCCGAAATAGAGAAGACTGCAAATTGATAACGCCATGTTAAAAAAAACGAGGCAGAGGTTTCTTTTTCATCCATCCTCAATTGTGTTTTTCTCGCTCTCTCCCCCGACACTTGCTGTATTAGCAGCACTTTAGGAGGCAAGACAAAAGTGCCACCTCAACTCCATAAATCACAAGAAAATCTTTTCTTTCTTTTTTGTCCCCCTCTTACACATTTACACCTAAGAAAGTCAAACTGATGTGTCAGACTACAGTCAGTCATTACTCAAACCCCCTTATTTCTATTCAAATCGTCTGTGGCTTTTCGGAACAATGTATCGCTCAAATTATCACAGCTCTGACAAAATCAAAGCCCGTCTGGCTGAATGCGCACTGTAGAGCCACCTGACATATGACAAAGATATCTGCGGGATTGGAGATAGAAAATAAGAATAAATAGAGAATAAAAAATAAAAAGAGAATAAATAGGAGTGTGCTCTCAGACTAGCAGTGTTCCATTGACTTAGATAGTCCCCCATCTACGTTTTTTTTAGAAACACAATTAGCAGACAATCTCCCTTTGTTAAATTTAGATTAAGCATTCAAATTGAGTACCAGCAGTCCCTGCGACTGCGAGTCACTGCAACTGTGAGAACTTGCCCGGTGGTCACAGGAAGCAGTACTCCACAGCAGCAGGTTAACCAGCACGTCGTTTGCTTCAGATAAGGGTTAGCGCTCTCGTCATTCTGGCCCTGCCTCCTTCCATGTCTAGCATCCTTGTAAGACTGAAGAGCCCCTCTGAGGTTTAATTGCATGTTGACCCTGAAGGCCAGTATTTGTGTGTATCTTTGTGTGTGTGTGTGTGCGTGTGTTTGTGTACCCTGGAGACATAGAGCTCACAAAGACTCCAATCATTTTTCTTTCAAATGTTTCAAGAAGAAAAGGCAGTGGTCGAAATTGCAAGGTGGAGGGAAGCATGGGGTTTACAGTGCTGTTCGACATTACTCTGTACATTGTTTGTATGCATTGTGCGTCCACGCAGGCAGTGTGTGTGTCTGTGTGCATGTGTGTGTGTGTATAGCGTGCAAATGGCAGTACGTTTGCATGGGAAGTCGAAAAAGGGTCATGTTCCCAATTTCCTCAATTTCTGTCTCTGTGCTTCTAAAGCTGTTCGATAAATGTGTGTTTTACATTTTAACGCAGGCACAATTGTTTTCCTTTGTGTGTGTGTGTGCGTGTGTGTAATTGTGTGTCCTTACTGTACACGTGTGCTTGCATAAGCATGTGGGTGTTGATATTAATGTTGAAGTTTTGTGGGCACCGATGAAAAAGTCCTGTTGCTTCTGGCCTGTTTTATCACCGATAACATGCAAGTGAAAAACATGCGGAAATACGCAGCATAGAGGCCGACAGGCCTACGGTACCTTCTGCTCCGACTCCGACTTAACGGGTGCCGACAAAGAACTTGCTACCAGCACTGGTCAACACAGTGGTGGAAAGAAAAGGGCAAAGAAGATATTAAAAAATACCATTAGCGCCACATTATTACCTTTATTTTATTGTTTATTGTTGAATATTGTGTATTATTTATGCAGCTTTTATGTATACGTGTATTAAGGGAGATTCTAACTCTTCTGCCCTGCCCGGAAAGCCCTTCTGGTCAACTCCTTTTGTTTTGTTTTTTTTAAAGTGCTTTATGAATAAACTGACTTGACTTGACTTACTGTGGCTCAAATGCTTGTGTTTTATAGGCCGTGGCAACTATTTCACCCCCATCCTCTCCCCCCATGCCCCCACGCAAAGACACAAACACCGTTTCCACTGGGACGTAGCTTAACATCACAACTGACAAATCCTTACAAACAATGTCTGTCTAGAGGGCAGTGCCTGGCATTCAAAGTTGTTTCTGTCAAGGTCAGAAGCTGACAGAATTGTTTTACTTGGGTGTGGGTCAGGTGATGTTCCAGCCATACACATACCGACAACTGCAGTTGAGACACGGCACACATTTTATAAAAAAAAAAAAGGTAGAGCAGGATCTCAGTGTTTCACAACATAAAGTGCAAAACCATCTAAACACTGACCTATAAAATCAATAGGGACTGCAGCCTGTGTTCGCATTAGTATCCTGGTAGCAAACACAACATTAACAGCTAATGGTACCCTGTGCAGTCACACTTATTGGGTTGTAGGTGTTGCAAATGTTTTAAAAAAAAAAAAAAAAAAAAAAGCTTGTGTAGCCACTCTGCCTCCGACACTCTCATTTTGCTATGAAATCCGTGTTGTGTTTGTGGATGATGAGGAATGAGACGAGGACGGCTCAGAGGCTGAAAAAAAGTTAACAAAAATTTAAATAACCTTTAATAAATAACAAAATGTGAACAGAAGTGGATTGCTGCTGAAAAACAAACCTATTACGTGAATGAATTGGTTACACTTGGACTCCTTCATTATGTCGGGTGTATCCGCAGTAAGGTTGGCAAAAAATGCACCGATTGGCTAAGCTACAATGTATTCTCATCATCAAAGAGCAGCGTGCACAACATCCGCGGAACAGCTGTTGCATGTAGCTGTGGCCGTGTTATTCATACAGCACACTTGATTGGAACGGGACATAAACGTGTCGGGTCGTCGGGCCTGTGTGCTCTGTGCTCAGCCGGAGATCTTACGTGTGTGAAATGTGTGTGAGTGAGTGTTTCTGTAATACTCCCATGCGTTACGTCAATTACAGGAGTAGCATTCTCTCCACTTAAATTTGGATTCGTATTGTATTAATGGTGTGATCTTGTCGACGTAATAGTTTGGAACCAAGACTTTCAGTATTTAGATCAAAGTGGCTAATAAAAAAAAATTAAAAAACAGGGCATGCAAGATGGAGTAGTATGTATATGTGTCGGATACATATTTAAACAACATTTAAGTTAATATACTGTCAGTATCAGATCGGACTTGATATCAGCAGATACCTAGTATTAATAGGACATCACAAAAGGTTTTATTAATTTGCTATTGTATTGCAAAATCAGTTTTTTTGTGTGTATTTGTACTTAATAATAATAATAAAGGAGGATTCTGGGACAGTTATATTTTCAGTCCGTCTCCATTGCAGTGTACTTTCTTTCTCCTTTTTCCTTGCAGCTCTGAGGTAACTCATTCTTTATACATGGTGTTCTACATGCTCCACAAAGCCTAAACAGCCCATCTCTCGGGGGCAACTTTTTTTCAGAATTACCTCCACCATTTCTGCAGCAGCAGCAGCAGCAGCAGCACACATTTACTGTAAGAAACATGCTTTAAAGAAAACTGTCAATACAAGGAATGTGTTTCCTTATAAGGACAGTTCACAGTTTGTACTGTAGCTCACAGAATGGTGGCTGTTTACGAGTAAAGAAATCCAGACGAAGCAGCAGACAAAACAGTAATTACTGTGTCTATACACCCGACAGTCTGGCCTTCTGCTTATCTTTCAATTCATTACCTCCATTTTATTCATCTAAACATTTAGGCTTATGCACAAACATACTGGGTGAAAATACTTGTTTTTGTTTCCTGTGCAATGTTAAAGAGATGCACCAAATTATCTCCAGTCATAGAAATAAAAAAAATAAATAAAACGTTTTTTTTTTTTTTTTTTTAATTACAAATGATTCTCAATTCTCAGTCCCCACTAATTCTAAAAGTTTCCACGTCGTGCACAGCTAAAGTTGAACAGTCAGTAAGCCGTCTTTCTCCTCACCATACTTTCTGCAGCCAGCATTTTTTGTTGTTGTTGTATTGATGCATAAGATAAGATAGTACAGCGCAAAGGCAGACAGGCCATACACAGATGAAGGAAAGTACCTTTGAGGGGGAGAGTGGTTGCTCTAACATGTTCTGTCAGAACGTCTGTGTCAGCAAGGCACCATAAACTAAGTATTGACAGTTAAAAGTCTCATGCACTCTTCCTCCCCAGTCAAGGGAACTCTCTGTCAGTTTGTCAGAAAAGTGAAACCTGT
Source organism: Bovichtus diacanthus (assembly GCA_943590825.1). Lineage (NCBI taxonomy): Eukaryota > Metazoa > Chordata > Actinopteri > Perciformes > Bovichtidae > Bovichtus > Bovichtus diacanthus. The sequence continues at coordinate 1,713,148 of CALSBV010012170.1, forward strand.
GTTCCAGGACAGCAGCCCCAGTGCAGCTCGTCAAAAGAGCAAGTACATATGCAGAGAAGACATGTAAATGCATTATGTAAAAAATGAATAAATAAAAAAGACTTACAGGACAGAGCACTGCACATGGTAAATAGTGAGTTTGAGTTACAGGAAGACGATTGCAACCCACGAACAATTACGCCAAGTGAAATGGCCAAATAGTGTTAATAAGTAAATCCGTGATCCTTAACCACCTCACCCAACGCTTGATAAAGTGCTGTTGCATTGGCATGATCACATTAAGCTCCCTGTAATCTCTGCAGTAGATGAAGGCAATTTAACAAGCAGCCTTAAGCTCTTCAGCAGGCTTTCTGTCAACTACTGGGAGCCCACAGCGTGCACAGACGGACACCCTGACTGACAGACCCGACCACAGGGGAGAATCAACGCAAGCACTCTGAAGCTGATTGGGGGGGGGATTTACAATCTGGCATGTGACTGGGTGGAAAATAGGAAACGGGCCAATAGCTTGTTAGCTCCTGGCATGTATACACTGTGCACACACTATGTTTATATGATTGGTGCTTTGGCAGCAGATGCCACTTGGTACAGTTGCTCTATACTGACTAACTGGAGATCATTTGTAACATCTTCAGAGAGTGATTAATACATTAGCCATGAGTGACAGAATTACATGGGAATGGAAACATATAAATAAAGGAAACCGTGTGTGTCGAGGCTAATAGAATCAGTTCCAAAAAGATGGCCTCCTTTCATAGATTTAAGATAGATCGAAACAGACAGGCAGATGAAGTGCTCAGAATTTGATTACATTGTTAAGAATATTGATGATATGGTGACAAATTCAACATGAAAGCGCTCATAAATTCACAGCAGTCTGCAGAATTGCTATCTTCAAAGAGGAGCGCAAACATCTGTTGGTGAATGTTTTATAATCCTATCAGAAAGACAGATGTGTTCTGGAAACAGCAGCAGCAAATGAGAACAGAAGGAGAAACAGTCGACCACAAAAACTCTTTTCTCTCTCTCTCCTGCTCATACATGTAAACACAATTTCTGCATTTACAGGTACTTAAGGGGAAAAGATTATTCCTGGCTTTCAGCAGTAACCTGATTTTCTTTTAAACATTATATACAACAAACCAGCTTTTCCTTATTGGGTTAAGGAATTAAGAGAAACCAGATTAACACAGGTACAGTAGATTTTTAAACTTTTTATTTAATTTTTCTTTTAAAATTCAGAGCCATGCCATGGGCATTAAAGGCCCAGCGCAGAGGAAGACTTTGTCGCCTACAGTGTGGCAGGACGAATGGGAAGATCACAAATGATAAGCATAATTCTATGCAAAAATAAATCACTTGAAACTCCAACTGCAACAAAACGTAACCACGAAATAATTCAATATCCAAAACTGAAAGTCAGTTATTTGTAAAATGCTTTAGACTTCCCTTCCGAGGGTCTACCACCTAGGCACAGCTGTACTTTGAGCTAAAAACCTAACGCCAGCATGCTAACGTTCCCACAACGACGAGCCGAAAAGTCAGGGATCGAAGGATCGAAGTGAGTGGGCTACATTATACAGAGACCATGTACAACATTTGCTGCAACTCAATTCAATAGATTGTTAGATCATTTTTAATCAGCTGGTGGTGCGAGAGGAAAAGTCAGGGGATCACCAAAAGTCACTCGCAATGATCCTCTGGGCACCATGGATATCTCTGCAAAATGTCATGGAAATCCATGCAGCAGATCGCTCCGTCAGGGCCGACAATGTGACATTGACCCTGGAATTACGGTGCTTACATGGCTAAAAATTATACTTACGCAGAAAGAGGAAATTGCAAAACAAAATATGTCTATGATGGTTCAAAAAATCTGGTAGATTAGATTAGAAATATGCATGTCAAATGGGGTTAAGGAGTAATCTGACTATTCGAGCACATCCAGACACTACACTGAATCCAAACATTAGGAAAAAAAACAAATGTGCTTTGAACAAAAGTTAAGATTGTGCTCGGAAGTTTTCAATTTCCCTGCCTTACAAAAACATTTACAGATAACACACAACTGCAAAAACATCCGTCCTGGATTTTTTATTTTTATTTCTTTCAAAACCAATAAACTAACATAGATGAAATATTGAAGAGCCTGTGAGCCAGATAGAGATAGTGAAAAGCCTATTCCGTACACTATGAAATGCTCAAAAAAGCACTCCAAGCCTCTAAAGGAGTGATACAACATGCACACAATCGTACATTCAATCTAAAACTTTTACATTTCAGTTCTTAGCTGAATTGAATATTTGAGAGTGATTGCAGTACTTCTGATAAAAGCACCATTTGAAAATGCACTCTGATATATCTACTCTCATTCAGTATTGATGCCATGGTCATTTTTAGTCCCTTCCTTTTAACAAATAAAATAGTAATAATAGAAGACATTACCCTGAGCCGTGAGGCTGTGTTTAAATGGCATTTGAAATCTCTCTTTGGTGAAACAGGTAGACCACAAGCCCAAAGGATTACTTTATCTGGGTGAGGGGCTAGTGTGCATACATATTTTAGTACGTGTTTACTGTATGGAGACACGTATGCTTCTTTGATTATATGGGTGCTTTTTGGTATAGTACAACATACTTTTTTCCTGTTATGCTAGGCAGAATGTGTGTGTGTGTGTGTGTGTTTTGAAGGGCCTCGGGGCCAAGTGATGACACCCTCTTTTCTTTTATGTCCAGTCCGCCCTCATCCCTCCTGCCTCTGTGGTCAGACAGTCTGCAGGGCGTCAGTCATGGGAGTGGAGACATACTGAACAAATTCCTCTGAAAACCCTCCACATCAACCTGCACTAATGCGTCTTCGCTTCTCTTCCCATTGGTGCTTGGAATAGACACCAAAGGATATAACAGTCTGATGACATAGATTGTATTGAAGTGAGCACACGTGTTGTATAAGTGACTGTTCCATTGCGATTCGATGCCAAACACTTGCTTTGAAGACATCGGGTTTTCAGCGACACGCTAAGATGTAGTGCAACAGTATCACAAGCAGAAGAGATAGCATAAAGTCAGGGAATGTACTCCATAATGTGAGTCACGCAGCATCTATCTAAAGTGTGCCATAATCAAATTAAGGCTGTAGTGATTTAATGGAGGGATTCATTTTATTGAAAGAGTTCAACTTTCCTTTGAATGAGGGCGAATGTGTAATTTCTTCCGAGAAAAAGTCACATAATGTTACAAAAAGGGGTTTTGTTTTGGGTCACGCTGATTGACAGGATGCTTTTCTCAGCCAACGACAATCACGTGGCGGCAGCGATTATTTCTCACTCCACCCACCGCAGCTCCACTCAGGATGCACAGCTGTGCCCATATTTGAATTTTCCTGACTCCAACGGCTGACAAAACGACTGTCAGATTTCATCAATCACTCAATCTCCATATTTTACTACATGCTGGGGTATTTATTGTCTCTGTGGTGATATAATGGGCAGCTCTGTAAAGCAAACACTGTGTTCTAAGCTAAATAGGTGATCCGGCACACTTTATGGGTCTATAATAAACACCTGGCACTGTGTTAGAAGGAGCTAAAGCTATCAAAATATAACCAGAGGATTTTTTTTTTGTTTTTTTTTTTTACAAACCTCCAGTGTGTCCCCTTGTTTATATTTGTCTGAGTTTTTCATGTAAAAAAAGGGGGGTAAATACATGTTTCATACATTTTTATGTGATCTGAGTCATTATGCCCTAGAGGAAGTTCTTCCATATGTTTGTGTGATTTCAGGGATATCAGCGGCAGCTCATATTATATATATTACCATGGTATCCATACAGCCAAGACAACTTGAGCAGCTTGTTACTCGTTACTGTAGATGTGTCTGTCGGGCCGCTCTACCACACCTCTGAGCTACTTAGATGATACATGTTCTACTTATATTCTATCCCCATCTCTTGTTTTCTCTCTCTGAAACAACCTGACAGGCACGGTACACATCGTCCCTTATTTTCCCCTGAACCCTGGGGGACACAGTTCTATCCTACTACTTAAAACATTCAGCAAAAACTATTGATGAGGCAGCAATGTCACCTATGTAGAGCAATGGCATTAAGTTATTTATAGTATGGGTGAAAAAGCTACTACAGGCTTTATTATTGAGTGTACTGTTTGGTTGCATACAGAAAATGCCTGGCTGTATAAGCTCATTTCTCATAGGGAAAATTAGAAGCTATGGAATTTGTCAGTAGCTGGGTTGTGTTGCATCATGCAGAGCAATATTATGGAAAGTAGTGTCGTTGACAACAGGAAAACAGTTTTCCTTTGCATTAGCTGATGGCCTATGATGGATCTTTTTGGGACATGTTCTCAAAACTGAAGCAAACCTTGTTGGGCATCGTGAAAAGTAACAACAAAACATACCCAAACACGCGCAGCAAATCTCTGGTGAACCCCAGTGAATGTGGAGGCTGTGTATGTAGACATATAAACATGAACAAACATCCTGCTAAAGGTCATCGCTGACTGATGCTACAGTTCTGCTGATTGACAATCTAAAACTAGAGTCCTCTACCTCCTGTCACCATTACTTGAGACCGCCGCATTACCCTGGAGGCTCCTTTGGGGTTACCTTTTTATCTATTTTCTATTTATTTTTACTGCAAATACAATAGAACAGAAATATTTAACCACAGGCCACATCTGAATAAATGCATTTCACAGTATGGAGGGGGGAAAAAAGAAATTCCTGCTCCCTTATTGTGTTTTTTTTATTGTTTTTTTTCATCTGTATATGTCACTTTCCCTCTCCACATCAGATTCAAGCTCTTTTTTTTTTTTTTTTTTTATGGGGCCTTCTCTTCTTTGTCTCTTCTGAATCATCCTCTCTCCTCCCCTCTGTTCCCTCCCTCATCTAAGTAACCTGCTCATCTCGATCTGTCTGCAGCAGCGCTACGGTATATGTCAAAGTATGCTAATGAGGTGGCGGCATATGGCTCATTCCTTATTTAAACTCCGCCGTCTGACAGACAGTAAGCCACTCAACTCACCAAGCGTCCCGTCTCCCTACCTGCCCCTGTTGGATCACACCACGCCGATCTCTTAATGAGGATCTCAGGGGTAATCACAAACAGCTCAACACACCAGGCAGGATCAGTAACGGCTACATTATCTCTTCAATCTGAGCTGCTATGCAAATCCCTCTATAGGACAATGTTCACAGATCCATTACTTAACACTTGGTGTGAAAAGGAGTTAAGCTGAAAGCATAATCTCAAGCTGTTGTTCTATAGGTGCACACACTTTGGCACAAACATTAATTCATACACGCACACACGCACACACACCCGCGTACACTCATAAGCATTTACCCCCTGACAGTCTGCTGTGTAGCTCTGCTCCATCATGCTGTGCTCAGCACTCTGTCACTCCGACAGTTTTGTTTTATTCGATGATAGGTGGGCACAACCTTGCCTATCTCATGCAGTTAGTCACTGATTTACAAGCGCGCACACACACACACACACACACACACACACAATTTAGTGTCATGCTTCGAGTTGAAGTTTCATATGTGCTGTATGTGTTTTTTTAGTGGGAGTGCGATATGAAGTGCACAGAATGGGATGGGAACATATTTCGCTTTTCTACGCTTCTTCTTCTTCTAATCATCATTTCGATTTAATACTTGAAAATACTTTTCGTGGAAGCATTGAGGGTAGCGTCAGTGTTAACAGCTCGGAAGCGTAAACAATCGCAACTACATTCACACATGTCTGCAGCCAAAGATTGTCCGATTGTGTTTTTTTATCTTTCTAACATGTTCACACCTTCATGGGAGGAAGCCTTAAAAAGGTCCATCCTGAGTAGTTTTAAAAAACTATCCATGGAAAACTAGTCAACAAGAGAGCATCGCTATCACAAGCTGAAAGAAGATCGAAGACGCGACAGTATGACTAAAGGCCGTAGATTTATTTAGGAGTAGGGACGGATTCAGGAGTTTTTCCATGCATCACTTTGCATGGTAAGAAAGAAGCAGACATTATGTCCACAGCGAGTTCCTTGTCTAGATCTTGCAAACCCTGAATACTTCTGGACATACTCCAGAATCAGCCCCTTGAAGCTTTATTACATTGCATCACAACCTGCGAAAGGAAACAAGTTGGGACGGATTCATGCAGCTGAAATTTCAAACTGTTTAAGTGTTACAAGGCCTTAGTTCTCTATTAAGAACTGCTCTGCTTTCCCTGTGGACTGCTACAGTATACTTCAGAACAAAGGCAAATAAATGGCTCTCTGTGTGTGTGTGTGTGTGTGTGTGTGTGTGTGTGTGTGTGCAACTCGCAGCAAAATACATCTAAACCACAATTCCAAATATAACTTCAAACAGCTCAGTGTCAATGTTTGTTCACCTCGCTGTCTCTCATTCCCAAAAGACACAGTGCTTCTAGTATACAGTCTCACTTAAACAACTACGTTTACTTTCGCAAAGGCCAGACAACTGACATGTTTGATCAAGGAAAAAAACAAAACACACACACACACACACACACACAGTTAAAGAAACTCTAAGTATCTTAACTTTCTAAAAATCCAAATGCCCTCAAAATGTTTCATCAATGCTTTACGAAGATTTACAAAAACAAAACCTGAACAGGTCACGCACCGACTGGAAGGCAAACGGTTTCTCGTGTGTGAGTTTGAAGCACGGACAAAGTGGAGGCTGTATTTTTATAAATTTTTTTAGGAGCTGGCTGTACATTTTGTCTCGCCTATACAGTGCCGTAAGTCATCCCATCTTTATATCAGGAAAGACATCTCAGCCTCAGCACATACATTAGATTTCCACGATGCGATCAGTTGTCACGGTAACAGCTTACACTACCCTTAAGATGATTATGGCGACATTAGCGCCATCAGCAAATCATGATTCATCGGATATACTTCCGTTTTGTTGCATCTCAGTGCTTTTTTCCTTCCCCTTTCTTTGTCTCGCTCTACTTCGTGACATTCTCACTTAGATGTGACTAATTAGTGCTCTGTCTTTTAAATGAAAAAAACGAAAAAAAAAACATGAAAAAATATTGGACTGTTTTCAAGCAGGTCGGCCCGAAACTTGTGCTTCAGATCTCCTCGTTCTTCTGTGATAAAACTTTGATGAGACCTTTTTCAGATTGATACATGAGATTCTTAAGGCAGTACAACTGTAAACACAGCAGGTGCCCAGAAAAACAGTACAGGACCTTTAGTACTGCATGACTGTGATTTTAATTGAACCCATGCGGCAGTTAGAACGATTCATGCTCAGTGAATTATTTTTATGTTGGGGTTATTCAGTAAATAAATGGTAAGCAGACATGGTAAAAAAAAAAAAAAAGGCCTTAATTTCCCTTTCATTCCCCTGTTTTCATTTTCATCTTGATTATAACCCTGGTGAAAATGTAGAGACTGAGTGAATGTTTCTATTTTAGGTGGATACACATACAGCTTATGTGGTGTGTGTGTGTGGTGTGTGCGTGTGCGTGCGTGTTTGACTCTGACTCACCGTCCAGCCTCCTCCGTCTGTGGTCATGTCGCAGTAGACCTGGAAGCCTGCGGGGTGGTGAACAGGAAACACTGAGTAGATGCCGTCCTCTCTCTGACCACTGGCGTACAGATCACCGCAGTCACGGGGACGTGAGCCTAGGGAGAGGTGAAAGTAGGGAGACATGAAATAAATTAGGTCCAATATGGCTTGCAAAGGGAACGATTGCCTGGAGCGGTAAAGTACAATCAGTAATATAGACAAGACGAGGGAAACCTGAGAGAACACTATTTATACTCTGTCCTCTGTCTACACCCAGGCAAAGATAGGCACATAAGTACAGTAAACATGAAACAGCATAAATGTAAATGTAACATTTATCTATATATATATATAAATGTATGTATATTTCTATATAAATGTATATATATATATATATATATATATATATATATATATATATATATATATATATATATATATATGTATAAATGTATATATATATATGTATATATATTCATGTATAAAAATGTATATATATATATATATATATATATAAATGTATATAAATATATATATATAAATGTATATAAATATATATATATATAAATGTATATGTATGTATATATATATATATATACGTATATATATATAAAAAAAACTTTTTATTTAATTTTTTTATAAATAAATATATAAATATATATAAATGTATAAATATATATAAATGTATATATATATATATATATATAAATGTATATATATATATATATATAAATGTATATAAATGTATATATATGAATGTATGTATGTATATAGTTCTTTTTTTAAATATTCAAAATAAAGTACATATAAAGTATATATACGGTATATATATTTTTTTTATTGTGGTTTTATTTTCATATCACACTATACATTGTAAGTCAGTCAGTTCAATATGATTAACAAACGCTGTATATATGGAAATATTTATACATTTTTTCTATATAATTTCACTTGAAACTGTAATGTCCATTTTGCAATAAAGTTCTTAATTAAATGAAAAAATACTCAGTTCTTGTCAAGTATTCAATTCACAGGCCAAAATAAAAATTCTATATCAAGATATGAACTGACCTATATCGTGAAAAAAGATTTTGTCAAAATCGCCTAGCGAAAAAAGAAAAACCTCAAAGTCTTGGCTTAGTTAATTATTTTCTAAAAGAATGGCTCCAGAAGAGCAATGAGGAGGTAGGGAATGGCTGTGTGGAGAAGGAAGACACGGAAAAAGATAGATGGTGAGATGGGTGGGGGAGGGTGATGGATGACACCAGGGGACAACGAAGTCTAAGTGCGGCAAAGATAAAAAACAAAAAAAAAAAGTGAAAAAGGAGGAACGCAAGTAGGTCGAAATGAAGACATAAAGGCTCAAGGGTGGAGCGCGGACGTGATGCCGCAGACAAGATGCAGATTTATAGCACGGAGACAGATTTGAGATAACACAAGTTGTAGGAAAATAGAGTGAAACAAAAGACATGATGGAAGTCAGAGAGCAAGAAGTACGGCTCAGTGATGATATACGATGTATATATTTGAGTGATACGACACATACAGAGAGACAGGGAGAGTGGAGAGCGTATATAACAGACAGACAGACAGACAGACAGACTGGATTCAGGAAAAGTTAGTTCAGAGAAAAAGAGACAGCGACAGGGAGCTTGTAAGCGACAGCGGAGCAGTAGCACTCTTGTCTGTGACTGAGAAACATGTTTTACACAGGGGATATCTATTCCCCAGGAAGCAGGAGAGCAACTCTGTGATGATGACAATGTAATAGATTATGCATGTCAGCCTTCGAGTGGTCAAACCCCTAAGTTAAAAAAAATGCCAGGATAGTACTTGAAAGGATACACAAGATTTCTTTACAGTCCCTTCACGCTACGAAATGTTTGGCCTCCGTGTAAGCCCGGACGACTTTTTATCATCATCACACATAAATGGTAACATTTCCCACTTCTGCTTTTCATTACAGGAAACCGAAGCTGTCTGGGTTCCATGGGACATTTCAAAAAGAGAGCATCATTAGTTAGGAATGTGGTCCTCTCAAAGGCCTTTCAAAGTTTTTCAGTTTAATGATCCCTCACAGCAGAGAATTGTTTCTCACGAGGACCCCTTCATGATAGTACCAACAGTCCAGGTCCACTCTAGCTTCACATCTTTGTTCACACATAATTTAACACAAATTAAACATTTTTGCTCTATAGTGTGCTTATTTATTCACAATCCATACCTTGCTTTTCCAGTGACAACATGGAACCTGTAGCTATCTAACTGACATGATGTGTCACGCATAGTTTGGATTGGTGATTGATTAATCTGCACATTATTCTCCTCGATTAATCGTTTAATCTATGAAATGTTAGAAAATAGTGAAAAATTTGAAAATCCTCATTTTTCAAAGTCGAAGACGATGCCTTTAAATGTGTTGTTTCGTCAGTCCGGAACCCAAAGATATTCCCTTAAATATGGTATAAAACAGAGAAAAGCAGGAAATCTCCATATTTGAGAGTCATTAATCGTCTATCAAAATAGCTGCAGATTAATTTTCTTTTGATCGACTAATCGTTGCAGCTCTATTGTGGACTTTATGGTCCCAGTAATTCTATATTATATTATAATTATATATAATCCCATAAAAAAAAGACCAGTGTCTCTCAATACTTTCTGACATCCTGGACTTTCTGGCTCCTACTGAAATTCATTTTATGAAAAAAGGAAAATAGATAAAAATGTTTCAACCTCAAACGGGAGGAAATGGTGCATTTGTTGGGGACTATTTTCAGCTGTGGATCTTTGTGCACTTTTGAGCATTTATGGCAGCAGGATGTGGGATAAAAAGAGTGCTAGTGTTTATTCCAATAAAGGAACATGCGGTGTGGCTCATTGATTCGTTTTTAAACAGTTGTCGGACGACAATGGAAATCTATGGCAGTAACAGTATATCTGGCTTTGGATGCGCAGACAAGAATTGTTAGTGGGAACATTTGTGGAAAATAAGAAACATGTGAAAAAATAACCGGATCTTTTAAAGTAGACATTGCGTTTCTAACGATGTGTGTCGAGTTTGGGGACGTGTGTGTGTGTGCATATGCTAGTGAAATAGGACTTTTGAGGGAAACTACCTGTTCTGAATCTCATCTGTTTGGCTACAAAGTCCTCGGTCGCATAAACTCTTCAAAGTAAGTCACTCTGACATCGCAGGCTCTGCACAGTAGGAACTGAACTCATTGTAATGCACCCTGTCCTCGCGTCTCCAGCTAACACTGCTTGTCTGTGGCAGATATTACAGTTGTTTCCAACCATGCACATGTCCTGCATCTAACTTTTCTGTTTCGTCTTACCCTATATTGTTTTATAATGCAATGCTCAGGAAACTGAATAATCAATGTGGCAGCAAAAAAAAAAAAAGAAGAAAGAAATCTACAAAATGTCAAGCCAATACTTGCACCTGCATTCTCACTGCCGACCGCAGAAATTAGATTTTACTTGTAAAATCTTTTCAGTAGTAAAGCTGCTGTGCAACAGTACAGCAAAGTCAGGCAGTCCATGAACTGGAAGTCACACTGTACAGTGGTTTCACACAACTGAGACACTCTTCTCAGCTCCGACTGTTCACTGCTGTCAAGTTGGGCTTCATATAACTTTGAAAGTCAAATATGCTCTTAAGGGAATCCAATGCAAAGAGCACAGGGATGACTAATTCAAACATCCACAGGCGCGATGGCACCAACAGGCAGTCAAATATATCTGTGGTCGTGCTTAAGACTCAAACTTAAACACATATGCACACAGCCATAAAGGGGATATGGATAACATATTGAAAACGTGCTGTTGTGTATACATGTGCATACAGTTATTATTTACTTATCTATTGTGCCTCAGCAGTTAAACAAGGTAATATATTAGCTGGTCAGTAGCTGGCACATTGACCCCATGTCAGAATTCTCAAATGGATACATTTGTGTTAGTATCGTAATCACATCATCTATTATTCGTATCTTAACACCAAAATGGAAATTTCCAAACAGATAGCCAAAAGCAAGCTAACCCACACAAGAATTACATAATAATAAAAAACATGGATATATCGCATAATAAACAAACAGGAAGATTTAGAGAAGATGTACAGTATATGTTGTACATCAATTTAGAACAGCACTGATGTTTTCGTTGTTTTTCTAGCTGTTCTCTCGTTGTCTGCATATGTCTTTGATGAAATGTCAAGGCTGTGCTTCACAAAAACACTGAATTGCCGCTGGCGGCTTTGTTGTAGTCTGTACCGACTGCAGCTCTGAGAAGCAAAAGGAGTGGAAACCTGCATAGAACTACATTTCAAGTGTGTGCAATAGCATTATCATTTATTTTGCATGTATTATCACATTATACTATATCCTATAGAAGTATGACTGCTTTCAAAGTCATCTGCACGGCAAACCTTGAGCAGAAAATATGTGGAGAGCTGTTTATGGTGCTGAAACTTAGCGCTAGTTGGTCAATTAGTCTGAATGTTGTACAGCTTTACTCCTGACATTTACGCATCTTTAGGATAGCTATGTTTTAAATAGGTCAATGTGGAGCTGTCTGAGGACATTTACATAAAGCATACACACATTTGAAGTGGAGATCAATTATAAATCAAATAACAGAGAAATATTCCCTGAAACCTGATCGTTATCGTCATAGCAAAACAGTTATTAGAGCCTATTTGGGATTTATTTCAATCAGCTCCTGGTTTTATATAAGAGGCAAATGCTACAGATTGAGCCATAAAGGGGAGAATAGCAGCTATTTTTTGCTTAATATCAGGCTGTTATTTCCTGGACAGTATAATGATAGGTATTTAGGTATTTCTGCTGTGAGGTGCTCAAAAATGAAATGCTTCTTTCTGTATGTTGCAAACCAGGACATATTGATTCTCCCGAATTCTCTCTCGTCAATGTCACAAAGTACATTCAAGTGTTCAGCAGTGTGAAACCTACAGTCCAGTGTAGCCGTCGCTGAATCTGCTTTGTGTGATGGCTAAAAATTAGGTCTGCATATTTCAGTAAACCCATATCCCCAAAAATACTTTAAAAAACAAAAACAAAACGTTATCCCAACAATTTATGTACATTTTAATTTTGCTTTAAAGTTTAATTGTAAAACTCACAAAAAAAGGCTTTTGTATCATTATTATTTTTTTTTTTAAATATATCGGTTTTGGTAAACACTTCTTTCCCATATAAAGTTGCTGCAACTTGCTGCTCGTGTAAGTAACAATATTAATAATGAGCCGACTGAACCAGACACCTGTTTCAAGGTGTCTCGGTATGAAAGGACAGGAAGAGCTACATGAGCCATGCTCCAGCAGCAACAACGGGGCTGATGTAATCACCATAACAACCTTGTACTTACTACTGACTTAACCAACCACCGGGCCGTGGACCAGTACCGGGCCGCACAGGAAGAATAAAATGGTTTTTTTTTGTATTTATTGTAAACATTTTTATGTATTATATTATATATATTACAATGTAATAATAATAATATAAATAAAGTGCATAATATCAAATGGAATGATTACATTTACATTACATATATGTAATAATTAAATGATATGTTTTGCCCCCCGGTCCATAGAAAAATTGTCTTGCATGAAACCGCTGTGAAACGCTCTGTGGTGCACAAAGGTTGGGGACCGCTGCTTTACCAGACATTATCCCTGACAATATTAATAACACAAACACATGTACAATATAATGCAATGCAAAACAATAGCCTTGCAATAAATATTAACTCATAATATTCAATCAGAATTTTCCAAAAAGTTATAAGTTATTACTTCACATCCTGTTGCATCATATCGGGAATTGTTCTTGTAATTGTGTTCTCCTCATACAATGTGCATACAGGGGGGAAAGCTATCATTCATAAATGTACTAATGATTGCCTTAGCAATGGGAAACAATAATGTTTCTGTCTCCGTCACTGTTGCCATTAATATAGAGCCAGGAGACAACAAATTAAAATAAAGCTTGAAGAAATAATTCTGCAATAGAGCTACAATACTTGCGTTGAGATAAGTATTTGGCTAAGATCTAAAGAATAATTGCTCTACCAATTAATTTATAATTCATTGCCACCCGGGATTCTGGCATGTTTCAAGTAACTGTTTCCTGATTGCTTCAGATAATCTGGTTAAGGCAAGAAAATGATGGAAGGTGGTGTTAGGCGTAAAACTGTGAAACAGAAGCTGAAAGAGTTCAGCACCATGGACAGATCCAAACTGGCCTATGAAAGCCACACTTCTCCAAATTAACTACTTTTTAAGGAAGAACATGCCAGATTTTCTACTTTTTCTGATAATTCAGTGTTTTTTGTTTTTCTTAATAGTTTATTTAGTTTAAGGAGATGTTTAATCCCCTAAAGGAACACTTCATTTGTCAGTTTAAGCAATCAAATCTGTTTTCATTGGACTTAAACGGTTAACTTTTGGTGTAAAAGTTTGTTTGGCTCTTGATCTAACTTTAGGGAGACTTAAGATAAAATTGTGCGTTATTGTATATGGCAATTTCTATAGCAACCACTGTCCCGCGGACCAGTACCGGGCTGTGGATCATTTAGTACCGGGCCGCACAGAAAGAATAAAATGTTATAGTTTTTTTGTGTTGGTAATATTTATTGTAAACATTTTTATGTATTATATTATATATATATATATATATATATATTACAATGTAATAATAATATAAATAAAGTGCATACTATAAAATAAAATAATTACATTTACATTATGTATGTAAGAATTAAATAATATGTTTTGCACTTTATTATGTGTTTTGTTATGCCTGCCCCCCCAATACAATATTAGATACGCCTTAATGAAGAATCATAGTTTTAAAAATGTGGGTATTGTCACACTCCTGAACCCGTTTATAAGCGTAAAGTCACATTTAAGCTTAAGCCTAAACACTTTGTAATATCGCAAATAAATGAATAACACACCCAATGAAGCTTTTCACTTCCTTTGAGCACCTGCCGATTCCCTCATGTTCACAGATATTATACGTCATCGTCCACATATTGTATGCAGTGTGCTGCACAGAAGCAGCCTTTGCTCTGTGCTACCTGTGCAAGGGAAATCCAACAGGGGAATGCCGTCGGGCATACTGGGCCTTGGTTAAAAGCATTCCAATGGGATGATGCCTCGGGCTCTTCTCTCCCTCCCAGCACCGCGGCCCAGTGGACGTGCAAGTTATTTCTCATGTACAGTAAGAACACATCTCTACCAAGGCCACCGGATAATGTGGATGAGATGCAGCCCAGGGAAACACACTGACATTACCAAGAGAGGTTGAGTTGAATGAACAGGAGGTAAACATGGATGACTGACACACACTGGAATATCATTTTACAGAATAGTGGAATGGGATGAGGACATGGAGCAGAATACAGTGGCAGAGGGTCGAACCTATAGGTAGCCATGAGATGTATACAGAGACAGCGGGACAAATTGAGTATCACACAGACAAATCTACAAAGAAAGAATCCAAAGCTGGACAGGTACAGATAGTCCAGTCACGCCTTATCTCTCTTACCATTGGCGCAGCCCTTGAAACGGGCCCCTCTGACCGGTGCCCTCTGCAAATCAGCCTTGACACGCGCCTTCAGGCCCACGTTCTCCTTCTGCATGGCGTTAAGAGCATCACTCACGGAGTTCACTACCTTCACCATGTTGATCTGACTGTCTGACAGCAGCTGTGAAACACACACACACATAAACACATTGAAGTTACGTTTAATAACAACACAAAATATTATATTAACAATACAACGCATATACATAGTGCTACTCACTGTAAATACTTAATTTACTTCTGACCATTCCCCAAAGTGTGTTTACAGCCTTCCAGGCAGTCAGTGATCTCCATTTATTTTACTTCATTGTAAAAAATATTCTATCAGACGTGTAAATCTTTCTTTATAACGAGAGTTATAGTTATCGATCCCAACCCTGAAAAAAGCAGTTTTTGATGCTATTTATTCGACTATAGCCGTCCAATACATAATCCGCCTTTCCTGCGCTAGATGTGAATGCCGTTTGATTCCCAGAAAACATTGCATGCACGTACACATTTATTTTCCTAATTTTTGTATAACCAACTCTGAGACATACAAAGACATTTTCATCATGGCCAAATAACTCAGTAAATATACGAGTTGCTTGTGTTCGTCAGTTGTATTTCTGACGAAGTAGCTGCTCAAAGAACATTTCTTGCCCCCCAGTCATTTGGAACGGAACTCTTAGTGTTATCACCAGTAAACACAGGTGTCACAAAATCAACCAGAAGGGAAAGCTTATGGATTACGACTTAAAGATAAGCAATCCAAAACATTTTTTTGCCATTGATTTTGTCAGAGTTGCATCACATCGGCATGGTAATGCACCTGCAAGAAGGGACTTCAGAGTGCTCCAGGATGAACCGCCATCTGACATTGTAGAGCACAGCGCCAAATGTGTATATTGTAGGACATAAACAAGGTCACTAGATCAGTGTTTCTCAAACTTTTTCAGACGGATCACCTAACTCCCCAAATATCCCAAAACAATAGGCCTGCTTACCACTCCAACAGTATTTTACACATTACAGGCTAATATTGAGCTTTATGTGACCTTCTCTACATCGCTCGTTCACACATTTAAATCAATAATACAAATACAACTACGGATTCTACAAGCATTTCATTAATTTGCGACCTAAACGGTAAATGCTGATAGATTTTACACATCATATGAAATGTAGACTACATTTATTACTGAGTTTATGTCCGAGCGAACAGAGACTTACCTATGAAAATTAAGGGTTTTTTCACATCCAAGCTTTTTTTTATGAAAATTAAGGTTTTTTTTCACATCCAACCTTTTTTCATGAACATTCAGTTTTTTTTTTTTTATAAAAATGTTTTAATGACAATTTTGTTTTTATTCACATCAAAGCTTTTTTCATAAAAATTAAGTATTTTTTTTAATTCAAGCTTTTTCGTGAAAATTTAGTATTTTGACATCCAAGCTTTTTACATCAGGGGTTCTCAAACGCACACAAAATCACTTGTTGTCGCACAGATCATTAATGACGTAAGATCATAAAAATGAACCCACGTAGCTACGTAGCTATGGTACATCTATGCTACACTCTATACTAGTCATATTTAAACAGTTTGAGAAACACTTTTAAATTTATAATATATTCATTTAAAATGTGACATTTTACCAATATACTCATGGACCACTAGGGATCACTCATGGACCACCAGTGGTCCGCGGACCACTCTTTGAGAAAGACTGCACTAGATCTATCTCACAAAATCCATGTTTGCATAATCTATGTCTTCTGGATTCGATGTTTATAGCTTGTGGATGCAGCGCTTTTTGGCAGAAAGTCAAATTTTTTTAAAGCAACCTTGAACACACCAGCAAGGACAGTTTTCACAGTGGATTCAACTGCATGACCATGTCACAACAAAAAACATATTGAAAATGAAAACCATAGGCTGCCTTAAAGGAAAAGTAAGTATATGAAAAAGGTTTTTGTATACTTCATTTGTAGTTAATGCGCTAAGCTATATAGTATATACAGTAACCTCTGGTACAGTGTAGTCCTTTAGGGAAGTGCAAAGACTGCCCTGTGTAGCAAAGACACCACATGGTACCCTTACCCATAATGCACCCTGGTGAATGCTGTGAAATACAAAGCTCCCATTGGGAAGGCTGGTGATGAATGTATGCCGAGCAGAGAGCAGGGTAACCTCTCTCATCTGCTGTGGTCACTTTCTTACCCGCAGCTGCTCATTGCGGAAAGGTTGTTTTCACATACTGCCCAAGTTGGCCAACATCTTAGCACAGCCATGTGTTGGGCCCCATATGTATACACACACTATTCCTTTTGCAGGTATGAAAAATACCCTTGAGCTTCCCTACGCTCTCACATACCCACCATCTCTCTCACTCCCTTTCTTTAAATGTTCCTCCACTCTCTCATCCACATACATACAGACACACAAACAGACACACACACACACACACAGACACTCGAAAAAACACACACAAAGAACTGCATTGCTGAAAG